>JACRUU010000027.1:15968511-16116011 GCA_030449085.1 Kryptopterus vitreolus | reverse complement strand
TTACAGGTGAAGCAGAGTTGAGATATTTTAACTAGCCAAAATAACTTTTTTTAACATGTAAACAGACATTAAATGTGTATTGTAGTGGAATACTGGTGACACGTACCTGCAGTAAACAGTTTACATATTTCATTTTATAAGCATTATAAGCGTAATAGCTTAAGATGTGAGTTGTTTGCTATATATACATATATATTATATGGGTCACGGTGGCTTAGTGGGTAGCACGTTCGCCTCACACCACCAGGGTCCGGGTTCGATTCCCGTCTCAGCCATGTGTGTGTGGAGTTTGCATGTTCTCCCCGTGCCTCAGGGGGTTTTTCTCCCCGGGTTCTCCGGTTTCCCCCCCGGTCCAAAAACATGCATGGTAGGTTGATTGGCACCTTAAAAAATTGTCCCTTGTGTGTGTGTGTGTGTGTGTGTCCTGCGATGGATTGATGGATTGGCATTCAGGGTGTATCCTGCCTTAATGCCCATAGACACCTGAGATAGGCACAGGCTCTCCGTGACCCGAGGGAAGATCATATATAGCGGTAGAAGATTAATATATATATATATATATATATATATATATATATATATATATATATATATATTATATATATATACTAGAAATTACAATATTATTTATCTCACAACAGTTGTTAACCTAATCTATTTCATTACACATTCATCTTTGCGTTTTTTTTTCCCTTAAGGCCGTTTTAATATCTGATTTCCCCAGTTTACTGAGACTGAGGGATTGAGTGATCACCATGGTTACACCATCAAGCACCTATCTTTCCTCCAGCAGAGGCGAGTGCTGTTCGAGTGTCAAAGACTCATTAGAGTGCTTGTTGAGGAAAACTTGGGCAGGGTGAGGAGTGCTTCCTCAGTAATGGGACACAAGTACTCCAGTGATGCACAGAAAATGCAGTACAATACGGGAGCGGTAACTGGAGCACGGGGGGAGTAACAGTAGCATTAGTTGTAGAAGTTCTAAGTAATTAGAATAAGTATAAGAAGTCATATACATAGTAAAATTTTTCATAATCATAAATGGCACGTGTACCCACATACAGAGAAATTGCTTATTGACGACAAAAGCTAGAACAATTTTTTAATGAAAAAAAATATATTTATGCACAATGAAATAAATAAATAGAACAAGTATATACTCAATACGGCACGAGTACAATTCAAAAACTTGAATAGTATTTACACATATTGCACTTATTAAGTTACATATATGGTACTGTGCAAAAGTTTTAGGCAGATTTGAGAAAATTCGGTAAACAAAGAATGCTTTCAGAAATATAAATAATGATTGTTCATTTTTGTCAATTTACAAAATGCAAAGTGAGCGGACAAAAGAAAAAAATCAAAATCAAATCAATATTTGGTGTTGAAGAACTAGAAGTAGTGGAAGTGATGCACGACCCCCACAGAGCCCTGATCTCAACATCATGGAGTGTGTGTGGGATTCCATGAAGAGACAGAAGGATGTGAGAACGTTTACATCCACAGAAGATCTGTGTTTACTTCTCCAAGATGGAACAACCTACCAGCCGAGATCCTTCATAAACTGTGTGCAAGTGTATCTAGAAGTACTGCTGCTGTTTTGAAGGTAAAGTGTGTTCACACCAAATATGGATTTCCATTTCTCTTTTGTTCATTCACTGCATTTCGTTCATCGATGAAAGTAAATAATTAACACTTCCGTTTCTTTGTTTACAGCATTTTTTCACAACTGCCTAAAACATTTGCACAGCACTGTAAGTGTACTGCACCTATATGCAAGGAGTACTGCGTATGAGCAAACCTTTTCTTGTGTTTTGTAATTTTGGTTCCCAGTATTTGGTAGAGCTGGACTGGTGGGCTGCCGTTCAAAAACACTTTCTAGTTGGGGATTTTGTCCCGACCTTGCAACCAAGTTCATCCTAAAGACCAATCGATAATCAATTTGACCTGATAAGTTGACAGAAACCTACACTGCTCCAAAACAAGTGTAACCCATTAGGCTTCATTAGGGTCTCCTGTTCTCCGTCTCTCGGAAGACAAAATGTGGAAGAATCTCTCCGGGTCATTTATTGTCTAAATCATGTTTATTTTTGCCTTTTTACCCAGTTTGCTGCATAGAAACAAACTTATGATAGGCACTCTAAATTTGGACACGCTTTTGTTCCTCTTCTGTTGTATTTATTTGTTAAATAGACCCTTCTTCGTTTATCTCGGTAAGATCAAATGTGTGCTTCGTTCTGTACCTGAAATTGAAGTCTATACTGACGTCTAATAGCAACCTAAGAGATGCATTTATTTGTGCCCAATGCTTAAAGTTTAGTTAATTAGTCTCCCTGCTGTGGTTTGTGACTCATGAATTCATACTGACTGGAGTGAGGGCTTGTTAAGGGCAAGAAAACCAATGACATTTAAAGGCCAAGGCATGACTCCAACAGATAACTAGCATTTACAGAGCCAGAATGAGGGAGAAATATATTTTTCATTGGCTTTTTTGGTGCATCCAAATGGCTGCCTTTAATTCATTTGTAAATACAAAGATGCAAGAATTCAACATGAGGTGACAGGAGAATCAACCACTCAAACAAAAACAATTCTAAAACAGCCTTTTTCCATTTGGTTTTAAAAGCATAATACCAAAAAAATCATTTTCAGGAAATTACAGACTGAATATTTTGTGCTATGCAGAAATTCATGATATCAAAAGGAAGGTGTCATTATGAGTAATATAAGTAAGTATTTATAAATAATACTTATAGAAAATAAAACAATAAAAAAACAATAAAGTATATATTTACAAAAAATGCAAATGGTCATCATCCCATAATTGTCAATAAACTTCCTGCTATATCGGAGATAATTAGAAGTAATGTTTTTTTTCACTTAGACTAATGACTAATTAGACTTTTTAATGCAAAAAGACTTTGAGCGCCCTCTACAGGCAGGAACTTATCGAAGCATGCGCTCAGCTTTTACAACCGTAGTGAACATTTTTTAGGCATTTGGCCGGCGCCCCTATCTATCTATCCGTCTGAAAAATGTGTCGGTCTGTCAGAAATCTATCTATCTATCTATCTATCTATCTATCTATCTATCTATCTATCTATCTATCTATCTATCTATCTATCTATCTATCTATCTATCTATCTATCTCAGGTCTGTCTGTCTGTCTGTCTATCTGTATATCTATATCTATATCTATCTATATCTCTATCTCTCTCTCTCTCTCTCTCTCTCTCTCTCTTTCTATATATATATATATATATATATATATGACCCGAGGGAAGATCGGATATAGCGGTAGACGATAGACGATAAATGATATATATAATATATATATATATATATATATATATATATATATATAGAATATATATATATTATTATATATTATATATTATATATATTATATATATATATATATATATATATATATATATATATATATATACAATTACATACGGTAACTGTATTTCAGTTTTAATAAACATAGGAAAACTGTGAAACTGTTTACTGAACATTACTGAATACTACTAAACTATTTAATGAATACATAAAGTAATAATATTTTGTCTCTCAGCAATAGAATAATAACAAAGATTGTTTAGCTTTTGTACTGTTTCTTTTCAATATAGAATAACCTTTATTTGTCACATTTACATTACAGCACAGCGATAGTGAAAGAGGCATTCTGTGTAGGAGGTTGAACTCAGTTCACCATGCAAAAAAAATGCATTAGGCTTATTGTTTGATATGCTGATAGTTTTAGAATTATAAGAATGAGCTATATTCAGTGCCAACATTTTTCATGTTCTGACTAAAGTGTAGATCTGTGCTATGCGAATATATGTGTATTCTGTTACCTCATATCTCCCACCTCTTGACAGGTGATTAAGTGTTATTGAGCTCACCTGTCAGTGGTTTTAATCTAGTTGTGACTGATGGGGTGTACTGTTATTCCTCATCTGTCTTTCTTATTAAAATTCACAGAAGTAAAAAAGTTTTATGTTATTTTTGAATTCATTACTTTTTTTAAGATTTTTGATTTTCCAGTAATGTGTTTAACTAATTCTATATGTCAGCAATTACATTTTACATTAATTAAAACCATAATGGGGGCACGGTGGCGTAGTGGTTAGCACATTCGCCTCACACCACCAGGATCTGGGTTCGATTCCCGTCTCGGCCATGTGTGTGTGGAGTTTGCATGTTCTCCCCGTGCCTCAGGTGTTTTTTCTCTGGGTTCTCCGGTTTCCCTCCAGTCCAAAAACTTGCACGGTAGGTTGATTGGACCTTGGAAAATTGTCCAGAGTGTGTGTGCCCTGCGATGGGTTGGCATTCCATCCAGGGTGTATCCTGCCTTAATGCCCATAGACACCTGAGATAGGCACAGGCTCCCCGTAACCCGAGGGAAGATCGGATAAAGCGTTAGAAGATGAATGAATAAAACCATAATGCTCCCTCTCTCTTGAATGGAAATATAATAATGAAATAATTATTCATTAATAAAACAACAATGAAGAACACTTTTGCAGCACGGCATTGTGGATAAGGCTCTAGGTTACTAATCATTAGGTTCAAGCACCAAGATTGCCAAGCTGCTGGCTTTATGGTTTTAAAATGCAATTCGTCAGATTTTATACTGTTCGACAATGAATATTATATATTACTCTGTTATATCGTACATATATAAACATAATAAGTTTCATTATAGAAAATGACACATTTCTTGAAAACTGATTGCTACATAGTTCTGACACTGGAGACTCCTTTACCAGTAAACCAAATCGTCCTCTACCTATAAAGGATTAGACAACATTAACTTCTGAACATAATGATTTTAGAACACTATGATGAACATAAACCTTGTAGCCAGATCTTGGATCCGAGCTTCTTGTATGGAAAAGTGAACCAACATCACATGAACCTGATTCCTTTTTCTTCTTCTTTTTTTTTTTTATATTGTGCATACAGCTTTAAAGCGCCCTTCCCTTGGTAGCAAGCACTACTTAGGGAACCTATTACATTCACCCGATGGTTGAATGCTTGAACAAGGGTTCTCTGGAGGTTCTCCAAACAGCTTGGAGAGGAGAAGATCTCGAGTCTCATTTTAAATGCTTAGTGTATATCCCGCCGAGGAGTGCATACAGAACAAGTACCTGTAGATATGTAAAACCAAGGAGTCAAACTAACTCCGGTATTTACTAATCTTCTCGGTATAAATAATAAAATAAGAGGTCAGAATTAACACTAAACGGATAAAAACATTTCTGCGTTGGAGCTGCCAAACCAGGTAAGAACCTCCACTGCTCTCTCAGCGACCTGTATCTAAGAACATTGGCTTTATTTTTATGAGTGCTAACTGGCTAGCATGTTAGATAGCATACAGAATGTTAGCACTAGCCAACTCCTCTGCGCACTAGAATTGATTAGCATTAAAGCTAGTTCGGCTAAGCGTAAATAATTTATTATTTTGTTTGGAAAAGTGAAACATTTTCTATGTTAAATGACTGCTTAGCTTAATTGTTAACTCTGTCTTCGGGGATTTGTTTCGCTCGACCTCTGTGGGCTAGCAAGCTAACTACTGTCCCAAAATATTTCCCCAATTCTCTAACACAAATGTAAAGGTTATAAATAGAATAAACGATACAATAAAAATAAATTCGGTCTTTTTCTCTCTCAAATAAACATGGGAGCAACTTGTCATTTGGGCAAACAACATATTTGTAGGGCATAGGAATAATATATTTAATAAATTTAATATTCAGTGTCAATATGAATTTCATATAAGGATATGAAAATTGTTCTATTTTATATTTAAGAATTGCATGTAAACATGCATGCCCTGTTTGTTTGTATGTGGAAAAACAAACAAACAAACAAACTGCATACAGAACTAGATTTATCTGGAGGAAAGGTCTCTGGAAATACGAGTCCATTTTTAGAATAAAAAAAAATAACTACTATAAGACAGAGAAGAGAGGAGATGTTTGCAGACTACATCACCACCCCACTGTCCAACATGGATGTTTAATGGTTTGAGGTTGTTTTGGAGCCGTGAAGTTTGGAGACTTATTCCTGTACGTGAAGGGAACCAACATGGCAACCGTTCCACAATTCAGCACCATGCAATTCCTTCTGGACTTCACCATATAACAAGATCATGAGTCAAAGCGTATATTTAAGCGCTGTATTTTTAAAAAGCAAATTGTAGTGTGGAGTGTTATCAATCATGGAACGACCTGCCCAATCACTGCACCTAAATCCTATTGAACTGCTCTGGAATGAACCGGATCACAAGAACGAAATCTCCAACTAGGAGAACATGTTTACCAAGAGGCATGGTAAATTATTTCATCTGAATGTTTGGAGAAACGATCTGTCTGGGTGCCAAGAGGGTGTACAGCTGTTATTCATCTGGATTGTTGCATAGACACAAAAGTTACATGTATGTGTCTCTCAAAAACCGTTAATGACTAGGTGTCTTGAAATGTTCGACATGTACAGCAGAGTCAGCATTCAGAACTGATTCACAATTCAAGAAAGGAAGAAAATACTATATTTCCAAATAATTGGATTTAAATAACCACCGTGGATTTTTTTTCTGTTTATTTACATATGAATTAATTTTTTATTTATTACATAAACAGAGAAATATTGCAGGGAGTTAGACATTTTATGTTAATTTACATTGGTGTTTTTCTTTCTTTTTTTTTTAAAGGAGCGATGAATTTACTTAATTTGACTTGATTAAGCCTTATTTTGCTATTTTTAAATAATTTTCCGATATTACAAACCTATTTGAAACCATTGCCAGCACATTGCTAGTTGTGTCATGAATTTTGACCTTGAATCGATTCCTATATTAAATATCATGATGGCAATAGAAAATCAATACTATGGATAAAAAAAAAGAAATGACATTTTAACCAATTTTTTAAATTAACATAAATTTTTTTAAAATATTCATCAGAAAAAATGTGTATATAGATATATATATATATATATATATATATATATATATATATATATATATATATATATATATATATATATATATATATATATATATATATACACGTGTGTGTGTGTGTGTATGTATATGAATATTGTACAACAGATATGAGACGTGTATATTTGGCTTGCCAGATGATATGATGTTGCCTGTAATCATGTGTGTTGTTTGTTTGCAGGTGTAGGTGCCATGCGTGGCTGTGTGTGGAGCTTTCGAGCTCTGTCTCCAGCCCTGCTCCCCCAGCTCCTCGCCCACACTCGGTGCTGTAGATCCCGGGCAGTCTGCCATGGCCTGTGTAGCTCGGTCCAGTTTTTCAGCACGGCTCCGGAAGCCCAGGTCGCACCTCTGCCCAGCCAGGCCCGAGTCGTTATCTGTGGCGGTGGAATAGTGGGAACGTCAGTCGCCTATCATCTGGCCAAATTAGGCTGGACGGAGATTGTGCTTTTGGAACAGGGGAGGTAAACGTCATGCTTGGGCAAAGGGTTTCTGTTCCAGCTGAAGTGTTATATGTAGTTTACAATACTCTGGTACATAAGTGTCGTTAGTTCTAGTCTCCCATGTATTATTTGACTGTTTTTATTAGCACATCCATCCATGCATTCACCATTATATTATTAAATTTTTCCGTCTTATTTACTTTCATTTTCATCTCTCGCTCAAGTTCATACAGATAATTTATGATTTCCACAAGTCTGCTTTGCAATTTCTAAAAAAGACTAGAAAGCTGGTGTGAATTCTGTTTGTTCTGCGTTGTAGACTCGGAGCTGGAACGACTCGGTTATGTGCAGGGATAGTAAGTGTTGCCAAACCCATTTTTATAGAGAGCCAGATGGCAGACTATTCGAACACCCTGTACGAGCGTTTGGAGCAGGAGACCGGCGTTAAAACAGGTGTGTATTGCAAACGAATATCGTGTCTGCTATGAACAGGGATCCATTGGTCTTGGAATTTGGACATTTTAAAAGGTTTATCCCAAATATTGAAAGTGAGGGAATTTAATTTCTTTTGTCTGTAGAATATCATTGGGTCGTGGGAGTGTCACTATAAATTTTAGTTTCCATTTATTTAAATGTAATTTTTCAATACTGTTTTTTTGTAAATCACATTGTTTCACACTTTTTTCCTAACATCATGATATTTCCACTTTTTAGTCAGTGAAATCATATTGTGATATTTTGTGTGGATGTTTTATAGCTTTTGCCAGGACTGGGTCTCTGTGCTTGGCTCAGAATCAGGACCGCTTCCTGTCGTTGAAACGTCTGGCATCAAGGCTCAAGTAAGTTTGTGTGCCATAGTATAGAAGTAGGGAAAAAATGTTTGACATTATGCAAAAGAAAGCTGTAGTGTATTTCAAAGGTGATTCAATAAAACTGTTTATTTTTTGTGTCAAATTTTCTTCCATTGTTGTTCAGTAAATTTTTCCCTTCATCTTTTAGAGTCCTGGGTATAACCTGTAACATCATCAAGCCCAAAGATATCTCCAAGCTCCACCCCATGGTGAACATTCACGACCTGGTGGGTGCTCTACACTTGCCGGGAGACTCTGTGGTGTCTCCTCCAGACGTCAATCACGCCCTGGCCGTGGCAGCAGCAAGGCAAGGTGAGATAAGTGAAGCTTTAGTCTTTAAACCTCATTATTACATTAAAAATAAGAGTTCGTGCCACTTTGGATTTCATAAACATTGTGTTATTTAATTTCAGGAGTCCAGATCCATGAACGAACCAGTGTGAACCACGTCCTTGTCGAAAAGGGCCACGTCAAAGCTGTGGAGACGGACCGAGGCTCTATTGAGTGCGAGTACTTTGTCAACTGTGCTGGACAGGTTAGTTCTAAATAGTTATGACCTAAAAAAAAGGAAAAAAAAACAGATCAGTTTTTGCTGGTTTATAACTCAAACAGTTAGGAACATCTCAGCAAGTGCAAAGTTATTGAAACTCTATACTGCACTTTTATTTTTTTTACTTAAAAAGAGAAAAGCACTTTCATTAGAGAGAGAAGAAAAAGGAAAATAATAAAGGTCGATCATTGGTTTCATAGATTTATCAACATGAATTTCTGGAGCGATCAACTATATATGGAAACCCATTTTTGCCACAAATAAAAAAAATAAGTGACTTTTTTCCCCCCTCAGAATTGTAAGTGATTAATTCACAATTGCGACTTATAAAGTCATAAGTTAGTTATAAAGTTTCAGAATTGTTACAAAAAAAAAAAAAAAAAAAAAAAAAAAATATATATATATATATATATATATATATATTCAGTGGTAGAAACGAGCTTACATAGCTCTCTGCAAAAATCCATACTGATCGTTTTTTTCTGAGTTTCTTTATATAGAGGCGAATCACTGACACTACATGCTGTTTATTTAAAGCCTTTTTATTCACTTTAGATAAAATTATTTGTTAATTTATCTAAATAAATAAATAAATATGTTCTGTTTATTAAGATTTATTTCATGTAGTACACGATTTAGTGTCCTATTATATATTTTGTATTTTTTGTAATAAAATACTACATTCAGTACTATTTTACAAAGCATTTTTTGTTTATTGTCTGTTATCGGCGAGCACAATCCGAACTAGCTTTCATTCTGTCATTTGTCATTGACTTTATAAAATAAAATAAAAAATGCTGATATTTATCCATTAAATTGTGCAGCATTCTTAGACATGTTAATAGCACAATTACCAAATATTGAAAGCTTATATATTTTAAAAACTGTTGAAAAATATTCTATGGTGCTCCATGTGCAAACCTTTATTTTTTATTTTTATACATCTTGTGAAAATGAAATAAATAGTTATGCATTCCTTAATTTTGTGTTTCCCCTGTATGTGTATGGTTCGTGCAGTGGGCATATGAACTGGGCCAGAGCAGTGAAGTGAAGGTGTCTGTGCCTTTGCACGGCTGTGAGCACTTCTACCTCCTCACCAAACCTTTACAGAAACCTCTACAACCTACCACACCTGGTAACGCACCATGCAGATACATGCCGATAATCTAATAAACAACATTCTAATTAAAATAGCATTTTTTTACATTTGTTATTGGACTTGTGAACAATTACCTTTAAATGATTTTTAAATGATATGGAAAAAAATATGGTCTATGGCCATATTTGGATACATTTTCACACATATCACAATATTTCTTCTCCTGGTAATGTTTGTACGCGCTAGAAATACAAAATCAGGTTATTATTTTTATTATGTTATGACATTTTTAAAGTAAATATAAATGATTGGGCTTATGAGGAGGTTGAACTGAACGTGCGTGAATGTGAATTTGTCTAGTGGTGATGGATATGGATGGGAGGATCTATGTAAGGAGCTGGCAGGGAGGCATTCTTTCGGGAGGTTTCGAGAAGAACCCCAAACCCATCTTTACCGAGGGGCGAAATCAGCTGGAGATCCAAAACATGCAGGAGGACTGGGACCACTTTGGTGAGTTTATCATTGTGATGTGTTTAATATGTTTTAGGAGTCCTTTACAGCAGCCCTGCAGAAACCTGCTCTGTGTCCTGGTTGAGATTTTTGCATTTTTATTTTTGAGAAAAAGAATAAATCATTTTTGTGCTTGGGTGGTTTTATTTATGTCGTACCTGGAAAAAAAAATGAACTAAAGGTTAATCTTAGGTTAGCTTTTTTGATCTTGTATAATCATTATTAAATCCTCTTCTCTTGCAGAACCCATGTTGAGCGCCTTGCTGAGGAGAATGCCAAGCTTGGATTCATGTGAGATCCATCAGCTGGTGAACTGCCCCGAGTCCTTCACCCCAGACATGCGTTGTCTCATGGGCGAGACTCCGGGGGTGCACGGCTACTTTGTTCTAGCAGGCATGAACTCTTCAGGTCTGTCTTTCGCGGGAGGAGCTGGAAAGTAAGCAAGAAGCTACACTGTCAAATTCTACTAATTTCTTTGTAATAGTATGAATAATTTAATAATTCTTTTAAATTAATAATGTCTGCTTTATTTGTATTTAGATATTTAGCAGAATGGATGACCTATGGCTATCCGAGTGCCAACGTTTGGGCTCTGGACATCAAGCGCTTCGGTAATCTGCAGAGCAGCCGTACGTTTCTACGCCATCGTGTGATGGAGGTCATGCGTAAGTAGCAGTATGTGTGTGTGTGTGTGTGTGTATGTATGTATGTATGTATGTATGTGTGTGTGTATGTGATATATATATGTGTATATATATGTGTATATATATATATATATATATATATGGTATATGTGTATATATTTATGGTATAAATAAGGGGACACGGTGGCTTAGTGGTTAGCGCGTTCGCCTCACACCGCCAGGGTCTGGGTTCGATTCCCGTCTCGGCCATGTGTGTGTGGAGTTTGCATGTTCTCCCCGTGCCTCAGGGTTTTTTTTCTCCGGGTTCTCCGGTTTCCCCCCCGGTCTATAAACATGCACGGTAGGTTGATTGGCACCTTGGAAAATTGTCCCTAGTGTATGAAGGTATGTGTGAATGTGTGAAGGTGTGTGAGTGTGTGTGTGTCCTGCGATGGGATTGGCATTCCATCCAGGGTGTATCCTGCCTTAATGCCCATAGACGCCTGAGATAGGCACAGGCTCCCCGTGACCCGAGGGAAGATCGGATATAGCAGTAGAAGATGAATGAATGAATGAGGTGCTGCTCATCATCACATTGACAATTCTTAAATACAGATAAAATATATATATTTTAATTCTTTCCTAAGATGGATCCTGCGTTAAGCATTAATTCTGATTAGTTAGAATGTGTCATTTGTGTAAAAAGAAAAATTTACTCCTTTTAATTGATAAACAAACTGTAATACTGTGTTAATAAATACTTATTTTCCTGAAATGTTTAAGAAACCTACCTCCACACTTTTTTCTATTTCTCTCTTTCTCTCCGATTGCTTTAGCCCTACTCTACGAGCTGAAAGTGCCGAGATGGGACTTCCAGACGGGCAGACAACTGCGCACCAGCCCCCTTTATGATCGTCTAGACACGCAAGGGGCTCGCTGGATGGAGAAGCACGGCTTTGAGCGGGCTAAATACTTCGTTCCTCCAGGAAAGGGTGAGAGGGGAATATCTTCCTAGAAGACTGTAGGTTATTATAAGAGTAAATGTGGACTGGGATGTTCAGAAATGCACATAGCAATTATACGGTCAGATACACAGACTTTTGTTCATATTGTGTATCTGTTTTTCTTTGTACTTTAGATTGTTTTTTTTTTATTTAATAAATTAATTCCTGAATTTCTTTGCCTTTAATTCAGATTTGCTGGCCCTGGATCAGAGTAAAACCTTCTACAAGCCGGACTGGTTTGATATCGTCGGTGCAGAAGTGAAGTGCTGTAAGGAGGCCGTGTGTGTCATTGACATGTCTTCCTTCACCAAGTTTGAGCTCACCGTAAGTCACTACACTTTATTTATGTACTAATTAAAAAAAATAAATAAATACCACTATTCCAACAAGATTACTTTGATTATGTGGTCCTGTGGTAATTTTTTACCCTACAGGTGCTCTTCTGGGATTTGATTTTTTTTTTTACTATTACAGATATAGATAAGCAAGTTTAAAAAATGATTAGCATAAGGTTTGTTTTGTAATTTCGTTTTATAATAAAACCATATAAGAAAATGGGTCATTATAATGACTATGATCTTTCTTATACTTCAGCTTTCGTGCAAAAAGCAGTTGAAAGTGCTCGAAAGACTTCAGTAATCAGTAAAATAATTTTAAAAAATGTAGGTGTTCTATAAAAAGGTGCATTTTTAATTTTCAATAATAACTTAAAAATTCGAATAAAAATCTTATTCGAATACTTAAAAAAAAAAGAAGCGTTTTTTTCATCTTATTCATTCGTTTTTTTCATCTTCTCTTTATTACGCTTTATGCATCATCACGGGGAGCCTCATTAATGGAATTTCAATAATCGGGTCAGGGAACAGCCGGTGCCACACAGGCACATTAACTTAATGCCAAATCACAGGGCACACACACACTATCAGGGCACACAATTTCATCCAATAAATTTTCCAAGGTGCCAATCAACCTACCGTGCATGTTTTTGGACCGGGGGGGAAACCGGAGCACCCGGAGAAAAACCCCCTGAGGCACGGGGAGAACATGCAAACTCCACACACACATGACCGAGACGGGAATCGAACCCGGATCCTGGCGGTGTGAGGCGAACGTGCTAACCACTACGCCACCGTGCCCCTTTCATCTTTATTACTCACAGATAAAATACAACAAGAAGGCCACAAATATCCCACAAACTACAATGTTATATTGAACAAAGTGTTCAAATTTCAATGATTTGGATTAAAATCTAATTATTCTACAAATTGCCGTAAACTGTCTTTGCCAACTTTGTCATTTGTAACTTGTTCGCCAATTTTTCCCCTTTGAAAACGATTTTGATCATTTGTATTTGTAATGGTAAAAAAAATGGTAAATTGTATGTTAATTATAAATGTACATTCTGGTAATAAAAAAGTGCTCATTTCCACTCTGTGCACAAACTTTAACACATTATACGGTTTTATTCATTGACTCACTGATGTTTCCAGTCATCCGGTGACCAGGCCTTGGAGCTGCTCCAGTGGCTGTGTGCTAATGATCTGGATGTTCCAGTAGGACACATCGTGCACACGGGCATGCTGAATGAGAAAGGCGGCTACGAGAATGACTGCAGCGTTGTACGCCTGAGCAAGAACAGGTCCGTCACAGCACTCAATCAACACTTGGAGGAGGGGGGAATAATACTAACTAATAGAAAACTCTAACAACTAGGAATTTTTGTTTGGGGAAGCTGAGGGTTGCATTGTCCAAACATAGTGGGGCATTAAATACAGAAAAAACTGTGTTTAGACTTGACTACAGATTTAAGACGCATTCAGAATGCTGGAGTGGGAATCATGTGCATAGGGTGGAATCTGTTTAAAACAGTGGTATGATTCAGTTATGTTTTCAGTTATGTTTTCCATATAATATTATGTATTATATTATAAGAGGTTTCTCAGGGGTTTTGCATATTAAAAAATATTTATAATATATAGTACTGAAATATGTTATTCAGTATTGTTTTTATGTCGATTATTACCAGTACAATCTATACAGTTTTTATATTCGTAGCAACAGTTTGGAGCATATCAGTTATATATTTCAGTTGTCGACAAACTTCTGGGTGCTTCATGTAATTACCTTTTACAGTTATTAAAGCTCTGTTTATTATGTATAATGATTATTGACGTGCTTCTTGTTTTCCTAGTTTCTTCATCATCTCGCCGACGGATCAGCAAGTCCATTGTTGGTCTTGGATTAAGAGGCACATGCCGGCTGACCCACAGCTCCATCTAGAGGACGTCAGCTGGAAATACACCGGTACATAATTCAGGCTTCATAGGGTTGAGGTATTCACTTTGATAGTATGTGAGTATGATGTCATCTTTTGCACCTTTCAGCGCTTAATCTGATTGGTCCTCGGGCGATGGACGTGTTATCCGAGCTCTCTTATGTCTCGATGACTCCAGAGCATTTCCCCTCGCTGTTTTGTAAGGTAAGTAGTGATGATTTTTGAAATATATTTTATCTATTATATATTTAAGTGCATTTTTGTTACAGGAAATGAGTGTGGGCTACGCTAATGGAATCCGTGTGATGAGTATGACGCATACAGGAGAGCCAGGCTTCATGCTCTACATCCCTATAGAGGTAAGGTGCTCTAAAATGCCCTGCATTATCACCAACTCCACACACTGGATTAATCCTAATGTGTTTTCCCAGTACGCACTGCACGTGTATAACGAGGTGATGTCGGTGGGGCAGAAGTACGGCATCCGTAACGCAGGATACTATGCCCTGCGAAGCTTGCGCATCGAAAAGTTCTTCGCCTTCTGGGGGCAGGATCTGGACTCATTCACGACGCCTCTCGAGTGCGGTCGCGAATTCCGTGTCAAATTTGACAAGGTTTGTGCTACTTTTTTCTCTTTTATTTCTTTTAATTAATTTCAGCTAGGGCAGATAAAGTTAACGCCTTAATTAGCTTTAATGTCACTAATTTTATTAATGCGCGATTAACGGAGCAGGCATTACTTTGTCATTAATCTGCTCCATCACTCGGCGTCATGTTGAAGCGATAGATGTTTTCAGTTTGCGAACCTTTTATTAAATTATCCGAGCATTTTGAAAGGTGGAAGTTCGCCTAAAATACTTCACTCAAAGAAAATAAAGGAAACGGAGGCAGGATACTGTGAAATCCAAGTCCAACTTTTATTAATTAAACTCCTGGTAAAGACAAGTACCACATCTTGCGATAAGATCTCTCTCTTAATTAACTATTTGTGCCAATTTTTATCTATATACCTATCTAATTAATTTTCTAACTCATAGTCATAAGGCCACACCCAATCACACGCCATGTGATCTTTCCTTATCCCTCCACTACAGGACATGGATTTCCTAGGCAGGAAGGCTCTGCTGCAGCAGCGCCAGGAAGGAGTGACTCGCCGCTTCATCATGCTGGTCCTAGAAGATCACGACGCCGAGTTGGACCTGTGGCCGTGGTGGGGCGAGGCCATTTACCGTAATGGAGAGCTGGTGGGCGTGACCACCAGCAGCGCCTACAGCTACACACTGGAGCGTCACGTGTGTCTTGGTTTCATCAGCTCGCCCGGCGCTCACGGCACCGCTAACATTGTCACTCCCGAATTCATTAACCGTGGCGAATATGAAGTGGACATCGCCGGACACCGGTACCCGGCCAAGGCCAAGCTTTACCCGTTCAGCTCGCTGTTCACCCAGCAGAGACGCCGCAAAGACGACGTGGAGCTTAGCAACTTTCAGGGCAAGTAAGGGATTAAAGTATAGGGCAAGAAATCATTGTGGGGTTCTTCTTCCCCCTTCTTGGTTCCTAAGTGCAATACACATCTTTATATGTGCTGTCAAATTCATGTTTCAATCCCGTCCTCTGGAACGCCAGCTATCTATCTCTAAAGCACATCCAGTTACATTGCACAATCTTCTCTACCTGCTCAGGTGTGTCTGGAGGTGAACCAGCTGACGATCCGAGGACCGGATTGAGAATTTGTTATCCGTACGTTATAAGAATATAATATAACCTCTGTTTTGTCTCTGCTTCATGTCCCTGGTTAAACTGCATAAGATGAATGAAGGGAGATTAGAATGAAAAACATGGGATTACTCTTTTAAATTATCTGACCAGGTCTTTACTATCTCCAGAAGGCTCTGATGCTTTGGAACAGCAAAATTTTTTTTGTTTCTTGTTTTTGTTTTGTTTTGTTTATGAACCTCTGACAATTGAGTTCGGAGTCTGAGGGGGTTTGTAGTGTTGCACATGATCTAATTTTAAAATCATATTGAATAAAGATTTATTTTTATATATAGACCGTGTGCGCTTTTGGAGCAAAGATTGGCGTATATACGATGTATCGCGCATTCGTAGCTAATCCCCCATGCCCCCTCTCCCATGCATTACAGAAATGATATCAGGGTTGCAGAAGGGCAGAAAAAAAGTCTGGAAACTTTCCATGAGAACTTCATCTGGGAAACATTTCTAAAATTTGGAAACTTAGAAGGAATTCGAAATTTGTGGAAATTTATGTAAACCATCATATAAAGGGCGTAATATATATGATGAAAATGAAATTAATTACAATACACTGTTTTCCATTCAAGTTTGAAATGATCTCAAACTTTGGAAACGAGTGGTGCAGCAGTAGTCATTTTATTGAACTAAACAAAGCATCGAGGCAAATATTGTTTTCTATTTAATTTTTGTATTTTGTATTCTGCAGAATCATTTCAGCCCTAATCAAATACAAAACATAAATATAAACGTTTTGTTTAGCCATACGCCAACAATCATGCAATCTAATACAGATAATAATAATGAAAAAAATGCATTTTCAACTTGGGTTTAATTGTTAGTATCATTTTGTTACACGATAGCTTACACACAGCACAAGGAAGTTTTATACATCAATGTAATATTTATGTAATTAACACTTGCCAAAATGGCATTTTTTTATGTGCAGGATACCAAAGATTTTATGTTATGGATGAATGTACAGTGCATGTAGGGGGTGTGGCCTCAGTGGCTATTCAGTAAGTGTGCTGTGTGCATGGGATTAAGGAATGTGCAGAGAAGAAATTCAAATGAAATTGCATCCAATTTTATTTCAACTACATGCATTTCCTCTTATAGGCTGACCTGCAATTCAGTAAATTTCCAGTTTATTCCCATGGAAATATTCCTGTCTTGAAAATTCCTGGATTTTTGCAACCCTTTATGATGCATCATAGAGATCTTACTAGGGACTGAAGCACTTTTGTGACATCTGAAGTGGTTTTAGTAATAAATGGAGAATTTAGTTTTGCGCAGTGAAGGTTCATGTGCATATTCTGTTCATGTAAAGCACTGAGAGAATCTTGTTTTGTCGGAAGTCGTATACGTGCATCAAAGTCTGGATTTTAACGTTTTTTGGGGTTCCCCCCCCTGTTATGGGTTTTGTCTTTATCTCTCTTGCTCTGTGTGAGAGTGTGTGTGTGAGAGCGTGTGTGCGTGTATCATTTTATATATATGTATGTGTGGTGATATATATATATATGATATATATATATGATATATATATATATATATAGATATATATATATATATGATATATATATATATATATATTATATATATATATATAATATATATATTATATATATATATATATATATATATATATATATATATATATATATATATATATATATATATATATATATATATATATATATATATATATATATATATATATATATATATATATATATATATATATATATATATATATATATATATATATATATTATATATATATATATATATATATATATATATATATATATATATATATATATATATATATCATATATATATATATATATGTACGTTGTGTGATTCTACACAAGTGGTAGCGTTGTACATTGATAACATGGCACTGTCAAGACTTCATAAAATAATTTCTATTGGTTTTTATTATTTTTGGATTCTGAACAATAGAAAATTTGAAATAACATATTTTGTGTCATTTCATAAGTTTACTTTGTCAAGTCTGTGTTGGTTTCCCAGTTAAACATTGGTGATTATGTAATACATGACCTAGATTTGGTATTATTGTTGAGTGCAAAAGTTTGCGCCCCTTTACCGCATGGTAAAGAATATAATTTATTGCTATCAGTTTTCATAATTCACAAAACTCATAAATTTATATGGAAAAGTATTGCAACAGGTGATTTTATTTTTATTAAGGCATTTGTGGTTCTTTCACCCAAACTGTTACTAAACTGTTGGAGCCACACAATTGTATAGAATGTCCCTGGATGCTTAAGCATGATTATCTTTCCCCTTCATTTGAGCACTTGCATCAGTACCTGACCTTGCTGGCACCCTTATCGCTGAATCTTGCACAAATCTCCGCAAGCACACTCCAAAATCTAGTCGAACAGTTTTTTTTTCCCCCAGAAGGGTGGAGATTCTTATAACGGGATATTGGTACTAAATGTATAATGGGATGTTTCAAACAGCAAAAGAATCTTATAGTCAGATGTCACTATATAGTGTACACTTTTTAAAACCAGCTCTTTTGGAATACAAAATAAATCTTATTTTAAGAAACGATTATTTTGTTTTACGGTTCGATTGGGGAAGGGGTGCAAACTTTTGCTCTTTGCATTCGCTAAACACACCCTGAATGTGGTGGCTTTGTTTTGTGATACATTATTCTACGATGTAATTTGCTCATCATTCTATATTTCAAAGTATTTGGAAAACCAAGCTGTAAATAAAGATAAGCGTGTGGTCATTAGCGCCACACAGAGCCACACACAGATTTTACATCCGTCCTGTTTTGTGTTTGTTCTATGGTTGCTGTAATGCTTGTTTTATATTCAACACCTCCTTTGTCTTTCTAAACGGAAACTAGTTATGGCTGTCCAGCATATTTAATATATTTATACTATGATGTACAGTTGTCTTGTACCTGTATAATAAATAAATAAGCAAATGAATCAGTTTAACTGAAAATAAAATGATTCGGGATCTACAGCTATTCTATACAAATCTACAAAAGTACGGCTTGGGGAAGTAAATTAATCAGTTACAACTTAATGAAAACTTATTCTTGTTACATACATTTGTGCACGGATTTAAACAAACTTCAAAGATTGTACAGATGGATATATATACACAGATCAGGCATGACATTATTACCAATTTCCTAATATTGCGTCTCCCTTTTATTGTTAAAACAATCCTGTCGAGTATTAACAGCATTATCTTTTTATTTTAAACTTATTTTACCCATATATGTTTATATTAAACTCCAAACAATGTGTTTCTGCATGTTATTTGTATTTTTGTTTGAGGGTTTGTCTTAGTTATCCCTGCAGGGGGCAGTGTAACTCCGTTGAAAATGGTCGAAGCATAAATGCGTACGTTCTAATAAGCTAAAAAAATCAGTTCTCATGGAAAAGAACCAGAGCCCATGAAGATCACATAATGAACATTTGACCTTAGAACTGAACCAGTGGCTCAAACTATCAAACCACAGGCACATCTGGTACCACAATGGAATCTCTTATTTGGGGATTCAAAACTCGTTTGGAAAACACAACATATAACTATTCTCAAGCATTAGTATTAGTTAGATACCACGATCATAGGACTATATTCAAATAAACATTACATTTCATTTTTTTTTGTCTATGTTCAGGACATTGTTCTGGAGTCCCAGTCAAGACCAAGACCAGTGCAGCACTTATGTAAATCATTTTAAAGCTCCGTAGAATCTTAATATTATCCACATAACTGTCAGCCTAAAGACCTGATTTAAAATAAAAAGAAAAGAAAGAAAAGTTATTGCGTTAATTTTTTCCGTGTAGGATTTCTACTTTGGTTTGTATAAACTATTACAAACGCTAATGCGTTATAAATGCTCACATTTTTCTACGCTATGTCTTCTATTTGACACATTATACGTCTTCAGGACAAGGATGGCTTAGTGGTTAGCACGTTAGCCTCACACTTCGATTCCCGCCTCCCGCCATATGCGTGCGTGCGTGTGTGTGTGTGTGTGTGTGTGTGTGTGTGTGTGTGTTGTTTGCATGTTCTCCCTCTGCCTCAGGGTTTTTTCTTGGGGTTCTCTGGTTCCCCCCCAGTCCAAAAAACCATGCTTGGTAGGATGATTGGCACCCTGGAAAATTGTCCCGAGTGTGTATGCAATGGTTTGGCATTCCATACAGGGTGTGTCCTGCCTTGATGCCTGAAAACGCCTGAGAGAGGCACAGGTTCCCCGCGACCCGAGAGAGAAGTCGGATAAAGCGGTAGAAGATGAATGAATGAATGAAAGTCGTCAGGACGCTGACATCAGGCTTGTGAACACGACCTGCTGTGTTATTTACTTTGAGAGAGAGAGAGAGAGAGAGAGAGAGAGAGAGAGAGAGAGAGAGAGAGAGAGAGAGAGAAAGTCAAATACTCCTATAATGAAAATGTTTTGTAGAACTTGTACCCTGTGACATGGAACCATACAGTTGTTAAGCAAACAGAATGTGGTGTAAAAGCAATAAAACACCTAAGGATGCATTGATATTACAAGCATTTTGACCTGCACCATAGCCAATGTGTGAATCCGGAGCCTTTTCCTAATTCGTGTGCCGTGATATCGGTGTTCTCCTCCACACATCTTCACGTGCACTCCCCGGACATTGTTCCCCCCTCCCCCCCTCTCCTCTGCTGTCCTGTCACGGTGTGGATTTCCGGCAGATCTGCCTCGTGATGAGTCTCACCTTAAATAAGATCCGCCTCTGATCAGATCGCGCCACGGGTGGTTTTACAGGTCAGAGGCATGCGGAGGGAGGAAGCCACTGTGTGCCAGGTTTCCCATCATGCTGTGGGAATCGAGGTGTCGGATTACTATCAGGAGCAGGTTAGTGGGACGGGGCAGGTGTGCCGCAGAGACGCTTTCTTCTCCCTCCGTCTCTCTCAACAGAGCAGATAGACAGATAGTTTAGAGAGGGGCAGTTGGGTGATAAGAGAGAGAGCGAGAGAGGGGGGGCAATGAATAAAGAAGGCACGGGGAGAACATGCAAACTCCACACACACATGACCAAGACGGGAATCGAACCCAGAACCCAGGTGTGAGTAAGCTCCCTATATATGTATATGTACGTGAAAATAAAATGTAAAAATTTCAAATTGAATTAATTGGACCTTAAATGAACACTTTTCAACTTGAATCAGAACGCACATCATGGACAAATATGGACGTTTGCATGTTCTCTCTAAAATATATAATATAATAATATTATATTATTAAATTAATCACTGATGATGGTCTCCCTCTCCCTCAGTCTCCTTCTCTCCCACTCTCACTATCTGTCTGTCTTCCGTTTTCTCTCACTCCCTCCTCTACCATTGTTTGTTCTACCATTCTTCTTTTCTCTCATTTTCCAATTCTACCAATGCCTTTTGCATCATTCTCTCTTTCTTTGTCCTTTTTATTCTTTCCCTTTTTCACCTTCATGTCTCTGACACACTTGATCTATCTATCTATCTATCTATCTATCTATCTATCTATCTATCTATCTATCTATCTATCTATCTATCTATCTACCTATCTATCCATTAATCCATCCTTCCATCCGTTCATTTATTTCTCTCTCTGTATCTCTGTCTCTCTAACAGTGCACTCGGAGCTGCAGTCACAGTGAGACAGTGGGATGAATGATAGAGAGAACCAGTCTTTCAGTACAGAGTGACATCTCTGACAGCTGAAAAATAGGAGGCCCTGAGCACAAACACCGAAATGAGAGAGGGACGGCGCGTATCTCTCCCTCCATTCCGCCTTTTCAGTGTCGACGAGACGCATTCAGACATTCATACAGTCCATTTCTCCATGTGCTTCCCTTTTTACTGATTTATAATGGTAAATACACACACGCACACACACGCTCACACATACACACACACATTGGTACACACACACACACACTATTATTTATAGTGATTTAGCTTTGTCTCTCTGTTTCTCTGTCTCTTTTATACATTCTTAAAATTCTAGCTGTTTTTCCCCTTACGCGTGTCAGTCTCATACTGTCTCTCTCTCTCTTTCATTGTCTCTATGTTCTGTGTATCCTTTCTTTTATATATCTCTCATTGGATCTATCTATCTGTCTGTCTGTCTGTCTGTCTGTCTGTCTGTCTGTCTATCTATCTATCTATCTATCTATCTATCTATCTATCTATCTATCTAACTCAAAGCTAAATCCTCTTCAATACACATATACACACACACACACACACAAACACACACACAACCACACGTTTTCAGCGACCCTCACGGGCACAACAAACAGCTTCGATTTTTAAACAGCTCAGAATATCCCTCAGAGTGACACTGTTTCTCCAAGTGCCGTTACACAAACACACGCAAAACTGCAGGAACACAGAAGCTATTTGACTGAAGTGAAGAAAAGCTGTGTGTGTGTGTGTGTGTGTGTATGTGTCTATGTGTGTATGTGCCACGTCTGATGTCTTACCACAAGGATCTTCCCTTTCATGTTCTAAAACAAGCATACAACATTTCTCTGCTTCTAAGAATTGCAACCAGAGTAACAGAAAATGACGTGATTTGGAGTGACTAGAAATATTATTTGGGAGTTTTTATTATGATTTCAGATGTATTTATTTTGCCTCCTAATGCTGGAACAGTTTTCCTCTATACTGTCAGAGTACAGAAGAAATACTGTATGCTGTACTGTCAGAGTACAGACAAACGCGCTTTCATGAGAAATATCACTTATCAAAAGAGTGTTATTACTACCGCAATTAAATTTTTTTCATATTTATTCCTTTTGAAATCCGAACATTTAGATACTTACGCATATATATGGTTGGTGGGTGAATCTAACAAATAATTAGGCTAGGTTACTGAATAGAGGTTGAGTGGTAGTTGATTTTACCAATACCAATAGCTCAGTCGGATCATACGTGCCGATTACCAATAAATCGACACGGTTTTTAAAACGGATTCTGGATAGAACAAACAAAAACCACATGCAATATAGTACTGAATATTATGACCAAAAAAAAGTACTGAAGAAAAAAATGTGCTAAAGGAAATATATAGGAATATATTAATTAGTATATAGAATATAATTAATACATTATAAATAATTATTATAACATAGCACTCTGCGAGTGTCTGGGAGTAACTGTTTAAATGTACATTACAATTTAATTACAAAATAAAAGTCACTCGTTACATGTGATTAAATTACAGTTACTTTTGAAAATGATAAAGATTACAAGATTACAAATCCCACACTACTTATTACACTTTGAATAGGGTCATTTGTAATCTGTAATCTATTACATTTCCAAAGTAACCACCCCAACACTGCACTCCCGATACAGCGTACAGGCTCACGGGTAAAGACAAACAGCCGGTGGTGTAAGGGATTGGCCTCTAGAGGGCGTAATGAGCAGAAGCTGGAAAAACTATCAGAATAGAATAGAATAGCCTTTATTTGTCACATATACATTACAGCACAGTGAAATTCTTTCTTTGCATATCCCAGCTTGTTTGTTGGTAGCTGGGGTCAGAGCGCAGGGTCAGCCATGATACAGCGCCCCTGGAGCACAGAGGGTTAAGGGTCTTGCTCAAGGACCCAAGGGCGGCAGCTTGGCCATGCCGGTGCTTGAACCCGGATCAGCAGCCCAGCGCCTTAGACCACTGAGCTACCCCCTCCCTGATAGAATATAATAATTAGTTATAATTTATTAATTATATAATTCTATATACTAATGAATACATTCCTATATATTTCCTTTAGCACCTCCCTATCAGTATGGAATTTTGAGGGTAGTTCCAGCAATCAGGTGCCTTGGCCTTTATTAATAACAGAAGGAAATTCATGTAACACTGTATCTGATCAGTGTTATAAGCACCATTGACAAAATGAAGTCAGGTGACTCCTGACTGACCAGAACCGTCTTTGACCGTTCAGTGGCTACTGTGGTCTGTTTTTAGTGAATTCTCATCTCCACATATATTTAAACATACGAGTCATTCTAAAAGAAATATGATCAGTTTTACAATTTTTTTACATTATCTTTTCAATTCAAGCAGTGGTGACATTCTAATTCATTTAATACAACATTTCAACAGATAACCTTCATTTATCTTGCATAAATGGCATATTCTCTACTGCAATATGCTGTTTGTGTGCTCTCCGGTTTGGTAAATGTGAGCTTTTTGCAGCTTAGCTTTAAAATCCTTGTCTCTGTATATATTTCTTATAAACATTTTGTCCAAAATCATTAAATTGTGAGAAAGTTGTTTAAAAAATGTTTTGCTTATTCGTGTAAGATAAATCCAAAATGTAGTAACAAATAAAAACATTCCCAAACATTCGAATAACACACTTTTAATTAATTTAATTACATTTTCTATTGCCTATTTATTTGAATTACTTCGCATCGCTACACATTTTTCTTTAATAACAAATGAAATAAAAAAATAGTGAGGTCAGTTAGAAGTTATTTATAATACAGGCAGCAGAAGGTGACAATCCTAAAAAAAAAATAACAAATAGCTCCTTTAAATGTGTCAAAAATGATGTAATATTGTACGTAAATGTGACTTTTATTAGCTATAGTGTGTTTATATATATATATATATATATATATATATATATATATATATAATATATATAGAGAGAGAGAGAGAGAGAGAGAGATCGAGAGAGAGAGAGAGAGACAGAGAGAGAGAGAGAGAGAGAGAGAGAGAGAGAGAGATAGTGTTATATATAAAAAAATCACACACAAAGCAATGTATTTAAAATGGACTTGTCATACAGTAGGTCTTATTTCCATTTTTCTTCTTCTTCCTTCTCAAGACTGATCTAGAACTCATATTGCGAGATGAAAATGGTGATCTTGGTAATGTAGCGCCCGATCGGCACCCTCTTCTCCAGCTCGTTCATTTCCACCTCCACCTCGAAGGTGTCAGGACCCTTGATGGGGCTGAGCAGCAGCAGCTCGCCGGTCTGCCGGCTCGAACGCTGGATGCTGAAATGGCGCCTGCCGCGGCTCCCCAGTACGGCGAAGCGCAGAGTATCTCCGATCATCCGCAGCGCCGAGACCCGGAACAGGACCCGCGGAGCCGAGAGATTCGACACCACGGCCATGTGGTGGTAGGCTATTTGGTGGGGAGCCTGAGTGCACGCTTTATTGTCCACAGAGCAGGGATTCCTTTCGCATTTCCTGGTTGGAGCAAAAACAACATGCCGGATAGGAAAATTAGGACAACGCGATTCTTTTGCTATAATAGGAATTTCTGAAGTGCTTTATTCCTTTTATACCATAGCAATGTGCATTTTTTAAATACATTTACGGTTAAATTCATGTTGTGGAACGTCCCCTGTAATCACACAACAATCAACATCTTTCATTTTATTTCCCTTGAAAATTAATTAGACACACAAAAGAGATTGTTCCTTTGCGTCTCTCACCACACAAATGATAAAGCACTGCGACATGTGGATTAATATAAACACGGGATTTCAATTGCAGCTAAAACCTTCTGACCAATCAGAACTGAGAATTATCGATCGCGTGACAATCGGATCAGTCTGCCCTGTATGTAACACTGATCAGGCATAATGACCATGTGTTGGTCCCATTTTATTGACATATCAAGTATTAACAGCACAAACGTCTTCAGCAATTTGGAGCTCGTCTGTTGGATCAGATCCACATGGATCAGATCTTCACTCCGCATGCGCATCAATGCATCTCATCTGTTACGACCCTGCCACCGATGCACCACTGTTTCTTCCATGGAGCATTTTTCATGGGTATTGACCATAGTGGGTGTAGGGACACACTCTACAAGAGCTGCAGTTTTGGAGAAGCTCTTCTGACTCGTCTAGACCTTATGCTTGCCCATTTTCCCTGCCTCTAACATGTCAACTAAAATTGGTCACAGGTGAAGAACATGTGAACATGTTATTAGTCATTCATTCATTCATCTTCTACCTCTATATCTGACCTTCCCTCGGATCATGGGGATCCTGTGCCTGTCTCAGGCGTCTATGGGTATTAAGGCAGGATACACCCTAGATGGAATGCCAACCCATCGCAGGATACAAACACTCACACTCACATTCATACACTAGGGACAATTTTTCCAAGGTGCCAATCAACCTACCATGCATGTTTTTGGACTGGGAGGAAACCGGAGAACCCGGAGAAAAACCGCCACACACATGGCCGAGACGGGAATCAACCGGGACCCTGGCGATGTGAGGCGAACGTGCTAACCACTTAGCCACCGTGACCCCATGTTATTCATTCACATTCAAATTCTATTTGTCACATAAACAAACATACTGTACATAGTACATGCAGTGAAACAATGTGTCTAATGAAATAGAATGAAGAAAGAGTAAGGATAAGATTTAAAGGTTAAGAGTATACAGGATAATGGATGGTATGTTGTGGCAGTGTTAAAGTGTCTGTTTGTGCAAATCTGCAATATATGTCCCTTGTTTTAAAGTGAGCTTGTGCAAGTGTTTGTCCAGTGTAAAGTGAGGAGAGAAGAGAAAGTCAAAAGTCCCGGTACTAGGATGTCATGGGTGTTAATAGATGTCATGTGTATAATAGACCGGGACATCAATAGACTTACGTAGACGACACTTTGGAATAGGTCGCATTTCGGATGCGTGGACACTCCACCTTTACGCACTGGAAACTTCCGTACGTGTTAATACACAGACGATCACGGGTGCAGTCATGCTGCCTCGTCGCACACTCGTCGATGTCTGGATAAGGAGAAAGTGATTTATATGCACAGCAAGTACAAACCGGATTCCAAAAAAGTTGGGACACTATACAAATCGTGAATAAAAACTGAATGCAATGATGTGTAGGTGCCAACTTCTAATATTTTATTCAGAATAGAACATAACACACGAAACAAAAGTTTAAACTGAGAAAATGTACCATTTTAAGGGAAAAATATGTTGATTCAGAATTTCATGGTGTCAACAAATCCCAAAAAAGTTGGGACAAGGACATTTTCACCACTGTGTGGCATCTCCCCTTCTTTTTACAACACTCAACAGACGTCTGGGGACAGAGGAGACCAGTTTCTCCAGTTTAGAAATAGGAATGCTCTCCCATTCTTGTCTAATACAGGCCTCTAACTGTTCAATCGTCTTGGGCCTTCTTTGTCGCACCTTCCTCTTTATGATGCGCCAAATGTTCTCTATAGGTGAAAGATCTGGACTGCAGACTGGCCATTTCAGTACCCGGATCCTTCTCCTACGCAGCCATGATGCTGTGATTGATGCAGAATGTGGTCTGGCATTATCTTGTTGGAAAATGCAGGGTCTTCCCTGAAAAAGATGACGTCTGGATGGGAGCATATGTTGTTCTAGAACCTGAATATATTTTTCTGCATTGATGGTGCCTTTCCAGACATGCAAGCTGCCCATGCCACACGCACTCATGCAACCCCATACCATCAGAGATGCAGGCTTCTGAACCGAGCATTGATAACAACTTGGGTTGTCCTTGTCCTCTTTGGTCCGGATGACATGGTGTCCCAGATTTCCAAAAAGAACTTGTGAGCTTGTGGATCTTGCTTAGAAATGGCTTCTTCTTTGCACTGCAGAGTTTCAGATGGCAACGGCGGATGGCACGGTGGATTGTGTTCACTGACAATGGTTTCTGGAAGTATTCCTGAGCCCATTCTGTGATTTCCTTTACAGTAGCATTCCTGTTTGTGGTGCAGTGTCGTTTAAGGGCCCGGAGATCACGGGCATCCAGTATGGTTTTACGGCCTTGACCCTTTCTCACAGAGATTGTTCCAGATTCTCTGAATCTTTGGATGATGTTATGCACAGTTGATGATGATAGATGCAAAGTCTTTGCAATTGTTCGCTGGGTAACACCTTTCTGATATTGCTCCACTATCTTTCTGCGCAACATTGTGTGAATTGGTGATCCTCTACCCATCTTGGCTTCTGAGAGACACTCTTGGCCACTCTGAGAAGCTCTTTTTATACCCAATCATGTTGCCAATTGACCTAATTTGTGTTAATTGGTCTTCCAGCTCCTCGTTATGCTTAAATTTACTTTTTCCAGCCTCTTAATGCTACTTGTCCCAACTTTTTTGGGATTTGTTGACACCATGAAATTCTGAATCAACATATTTTTCCCTTAAAATGGTACATTTTCTCAGTTTAAACTTTTGTTTCGTGTGTTATGTTCTATTCTGAATAAAATATTAGAAGTTGGCACCTACACATCATTGCATTCAGTTTTTATTCACGATTTGTATAGTGTCCCAACTTTTTTGGAATCTGGTTTGTACTTTCTGCTTAATATAAGGAACACAGATGTGATGGGGCGGCTCACCTTTGCAGTTTCGCCCGTCTCGGCTCAGATCGTAGCCAGCCGGGCATGAGCAGCGATAGCCACCGGGGGTGTTAATACAAGCATGCATACACAAACGACCTGCTGGGCCGTTATGGAACACTTCACACTCATCGATGTCTGAAAAACGAATCACAAACAGCGACACGGGATCAATATTTGGATGTTGCTTAGCCGGATGGTCTCCAAATGACACGACAACTTTCTTTATTTATTCTCTATGAGTAGTTTATATTTATAAAATACCACAACTCACCTATGCTTGTCAAATCAATTGTCTATTATCTATTGTCTATTATCCCAAATTAAAGCTAAACTGAAAACTCATTTATTCAGAATAGCATATCCTACATGATTACTGTTTATTCTTGACTAATTGTTTTTTGTTTATTTTGCATTTATTTATTGTTTATTCTGCTGATTGCTTTGTACGGTGTACGGCGACGTTGAGTGATTTGAAAGGACCCTTAAAAAATGTATTATTATTATTATTATTATTATTATTATTATTATTATTATTATTATTATTATCTAGAAGTAAACTCAATTTAAGTCAGAGACTGGTTTATAGGACAATACAGATCTTTTCGATTACAGCACTTCGAAAAATGAAAGTGTTGTTGCAAGTCTTCCATCATTTATTCCTCTTCAAATGTTCTGCTTGCTGTTAAACTGATGCTGAACTGTATGTTGGTGTAGACACAAACTAGTTCAAAACAGAGCGCCACCTATAGTACACCGGTTGGTGGCGTTGCTTTTGGCCACATTCATTTCTATCTACTCATAAATATAGAAGAACAACTGATTTAAATGTTGTTGAATAAATAGTAGTCAGTGTTGGGGGGTAACTAATTACAGGTAACGGCGTTATGCATGTAATGTTAATTACGTTATGTACCTTAATTACAAAATAAATGTAACAGTAATTCGTTACAGTTACTGAGAATAAAAGTGCAAATAAATTACAGTTGCTTATGAAAATTTTAAAGTTTAAAGATTACAAATAGGGTTACCTATGAACAATTTCTTTAAAAATCTAGGATATAATAATAATAATAATAATATTAATAATAATAATAATAATTTGTTGCACTCCATCTGGGGCGTTCACACCTCCAGGGATGTGTGGGTTCGATTCCCGCCAATGCCATGTTACTTGAAGATTTATAAAAAAAAAAAACAACAAAAAAAAAAAAATACATATATATATATATATATATATATATATATATATATATATATATATATATATATATATATACTTTTTTTGTTATGAAGTATGGCTTTGTTGTGGCTGTGCATAAAAAATTAATTAATATAAACTTAATTCAAGTGATGAAAGATTTGGAAATTCGAAGAGTAAATAAGAGTTGAGTTACTACTGTAAGGTTACCTGTAAACTTATAAATGTTTGATAAGTATTCAGTTGTAAATATCCACTTGAAGGTAATCAAAAAGTAATCAAATATAATCATTTACTTTACTTTTATAAAGTCATAAAAAATGTACACTACTTATTACATTTTGAAAGGGGTCATTTGTAATCTGTAACATATTGCATTTCCCAACACTGAATACTGAAATAGACTCCTGGAAACAGCAGACACTTGTTTATTCAACTATATTTAATTCCAGTACGTGTAAAATGTCTGCATGTGTAAGAAGTTCTGCTTGTATATCTTACATGCAAAAAGCAAACTGATTTGTGGGAGCGTTTTTTATACTAGCTTATTGAGTATAAATGCTCAACAAACACGCTTCCCACATCACTCTAAATCTCTCAGCCTAAATCCTCTTCCCACAATCCTGTACATAATACTATCCATTGATGGCTTGTACTGTATGTGACTTGTAATGAACTATAAATGGAGGATATTGTGTATCCTGTTCTGGTGTCTGACCCAGATGTCCGCTATCCAGCTTAGGAAGGCTGGCGTTCTCACACGTAATCCCTGTTTTGCTGAAAGTGTAGGTATAGAGATGTACAGGAGGATTCCGATGGATTTAATGTTCATGGGTTTTTAATAGAGTTCTAAGACTAGTGGGGTGAGAAGCTGTAGCTACACAGCATACATGTTTGTAAGTAAAACAATATGTGGCACACAATTTATAGCCTGACTGAAGAATTCATCAAGAATTATATTGAAAAATTACACCTTTTTTATTGTTATTGATTAACAAACAAAGAGTGCAGTTTGGCTAAACCCAACTTATTAGTCAGTGTAAAGCTGGAAGGGTCTTACAGAATCCACAACATTATGTCCGGATAATGACTTGGCATAAAGTATATTCATAAAGCATAAACGTTTATTCTAAGGATAAATTAAAGGAGGACAAGTTTAGCTTCATCACTGTGTCGAATTGCAGTTGAAATGTTACCTGGTTAAACATGTTCCTTATAGATAATCCCTCATATCCATTCATATCCATCCCTCATACCCCCCCCCCTCACACACAAACATTTTGTGTAGTTTTTTTTAATGCAGATTTTAATCCAGTCTGATAAATACTCACCTGTGCATGTGCTGGTGTCTCGGCCTGAAATAGTATATCCTGCCTCACAGGTGCAGTGTGTGGTGCCCTGGACTTGGCTACACTTAGAAGGCTGGACAAAAGGAAGCAGGGTGGCTAAAGGGAACGAGGTGGAAGCGGCAGCTCCTGACGTAACAGCAGAGATGTTTGTGGTCGTTGCAAAAACTAGAGGAATGAAATGAATAAATATGATTTCTGGGCCGGAAAAATGTGAAACAGTTACTTAAAATGGAAACGCTAGGCAGATTTAGACTAGCTACACTGGCCATCAATATCTGTTAAAACTTTCTTTAAATAATTTAACCCTTAATGAACATTCCGTGTCACCTAGATGAAGATTGTGGTCTCATTCCTTTCAAGGATTTTCCCTCATACCATCCCAGGGAATCGCTACAAGTGTTATTCATAATCTAGATATTTCTGCACAGCCACTTTGGGACAATGTATATTGTTAAAAAAGCTATAAAAGGTTTATTGAATTGAAACGCTTTTTCATTGTGTAGGTGTAATTGTAAAATAAATGTATAATAATAATATTATTAATAATAATAATAATAATAATAATAATAATAATAATAATAATAAACTAATAAATGTATAGTTTTATAAAAATATACTGAATACAACACAGTAGACAGACAACACACTCTTTCTTCTGTAATATAAATGTGACTCTTATGATTGGAATCTTTCTGATGATTTAATATTTAAGGTGGATTTCTTTGAATGTTTTTCTTCCTCTTTTTTTCACATTTTTTATGTAAAGGGAATTGGTGTTGTCAGGACATTATGAAGAAAAACAAGGGGGAAAATATAAAGATTCTTGCAATAAGAGTGTATGAATCGGAATTGTTTTTAAAAAGACACTCATAGTCTCACATATTGGTGTTGGAGATTGGCACGTAGATCCAGCCCATCCTCTGGCACACGCACATGTGTATCCATTCACTTCATCGGTGCATGAGCCCCCATTGGCACAGGGTGAAGAGGCACATTCGTTTATTTCTGCGGAAAGACAGGAATTTCCTTCATTAATCTATCCCGGACACTGAGCAGATGCATTAAGGTATGCAGAGCTCTGACAGCTACATGTAACCTTATACTATGATACTGATGCAGAGATTAAGCAAGGCATGTCCATGCGCCGAGCTTTCACAGCCAGCTTTCTCCCATGCCGATGGAGCATTCGCCGAGCCTAATCGACTTGTTGGACTGCTTTCTGGGATGAAATGGTGTGTAAAACAATGTAAAAAAAATCGACAGAAGCCAAATGAAACTCGATCATGCTGAGGAACGTGTGAAATCAAAAACGCCTTTTCCTGAGTAGCAATGTGGGCGATAACGTAAGCAACTTATAAAAGGAGCGTTTTAGAGGCAGGAAAAAAGAAATAAAAAGACACAATATGGGTGATGGGTAGATTTAACAATGAGATAAGTAATGAGGCTACGCTAGTATGAAGAGCACTATGCTCCACAATGCTAGCACTCCTAAGACAGAACCATAAAAAATAACCTTTTTTTATACTCTGTAGTAGAATGCAAACTTCAGGGTGGCGTTCGAACATCTTCATGAGATCTTTATGGCAATGATATATAAACCTGCATCGACATTTCTAAGTTTCTATATCATTCATAAAAACAACCTCATTAGATCACAGATACGATGGTCAAACATGTAAGATATGTAATGATGAGCGTTTATAAACCTTTATAGATATTAATCATGCTTTATGTCAATTTGAATCTTGGGAACATATACTATTCCATCCTTCATATCTTTGAATATCCATTAGTGTGATCAGATTTATAAAACAGTGGTCGTACGGTGGGCACTGGATTTGCCAGTCTGTGATACGGAAAGCTGACTTTATCACTGATTTAACTTCCCAGTTGACTTTCTTGCACTGACAGAGACCTGGATATCCCCACAGAATACGTCTACACCAGGTCCTCTCTCGTCAGCTTATTCTTCCTCTCACTCACCAAGAGGAAAATGTAGAGGTGGTTGTATGGGTCTACTGCTGTCACAGAGATAAAGTTTTACACCTCTCCTCTTGTTTCATCTAAACCAGGAGTGGGCAAACTACGGCCTGCGGGCCACATCCAGCCGCTTGGTGCTGTTAATCCGGCCCAGTGAAGATCGGTACGAATCATATCATAATTACGAATGCATTCATTTGACCTTGTCCTGTAATGCTTGACATTCCACCAGGTGGCGCATTAGGCTCAATGATACATTAAGTATTAACATGAATGCCTTGGGGAGGAACGATGGCTTAGTGTTTAGCACGTTCGTCTCACGCTTCCAGAGTTGGGGGTTTGATTCCTGTCTCCACCATGTGTGTGTGTGTGTGTGTGTGTGTGTGTGTGTGTGTGTGTGTGTGTGTGTAGTTTGTATGTTCTCCCCATGCCTAGGAGGGTTTTTCGCCTGATTCTTTTGTTTCCCCCCAAAAAACATGCATGGTAGGTTGATTGACACCTTGGAAAATTGTCCCTAGTGTATGAATGTGAATGTGTGTATGCCCTGCAATGGGTTGGCACTCCATACAGGGTGTATCCTGCTTTGATGCCCCAAGATGCCTGAGATAGACACAGGCTCCCCGTGACCAGAGGGAAGATTGAATAAATGATGAATGAATTAATGAATGCCTATATGTTTATGTTTGATATGTATGCATCTGGTGCCCATGTGTTTAAATTTTAAAAGCCAATGTGACCCCTGAGCCAAAAAAGTTTGTCCACGCCTGTTCTAAACTATCTCTTCTTTTTAATTCCAAGAAGTTTCAGTTAGCTCTCCAGTCAACCTCTTCAATCATCGTCATCCACTGCCTTCCAGGTCCCCTTGGAGACTTTCTCTAAAAGAGACACACTCCTCAGCACTTTCCCTCTGACAGGTGACTTTAACCTCCCTTCTGACAAACTCTACTCCTCGAGTCTTTTTCCTTGACATTTAATAACTTCCCTCCTACCCACAGGGGAAGAATTGTCTTGGACCTGGTTTTCACTCGCCCTTCCCCATCAATAGACATGACTGCTACTCCGAGCATCACCTGGTTTTCTTTACATTCACTCTTCCTGTCCAGCGTAAAAACACTTTCCAATATCTCCCTCTTATCTGTCATAACATTAAACTCCATATCTCCCTCCGCTGTACTCTTCCTGACCTGTACTCTTCCTTTTCCTCTCTACCCTTGGACTACAACTGACACTTTCCTCTCCTTACTTTTCTCATTTGCTCCTTGTCCTGCTATGTCATCTGACTGATAAACCCACTCCCTGACTTTCAGGAGTGTTGTGCAGCAAATGTCAGACATGACCTCTTACCGTGCAGTCCTGACCAAATTCGCTTCTGATATGACCTTAGCTGACATTTACAAGGTAATGCTTATGGCCTCTACCCATGACCCTTCGTCACATCCTCTTTTCACTGCTCAACCCCAACCCCCCTACCCTATCCCACCTGCTTCATCCTTCCTGACAGCCTCTATGAACGGAAATCTGCCTGACATTCACTCCCTAAACGACTACGCCTACATCTGATAACCATGAATCTCATACTTCTTTGGTAAATTTCTCAACCATTTTTCAACCAAGTGATCCATTCTTGCAGTCCAACCAACTGCCTGCTGGATCCAATGCCTTCAAACACACTCCAGACCTTCTCTCATGAGATTCCCACAATCATCAACGGGTCCTTAGCATCTGGCTACGTGCTATCTTCCTCCAAGCAAGTGAGGCGTCATTCCCATATTGAAGAGACCTCCTCTGAACCCTTTGGACATCAACAGTAGCAGACTGGTATCACTTCTCTCCATTCTTTCTAAAATTCTGGAAACCAACTGTATGTCTATCTCTTGCACAATCACCTTCTAGACCCCAACCAGTCTGGCTTCAAAGCAGCACAGAGAGACTACACGCTGTTAGATCAGCCAACCTGTCCTCTGTCCTCATAGACATTTCAGCAGCATTTCATACAGGCAACCATAACACCCTGTTGACTACCCTCAGGAGCCTTAGAATTCGTGGAGTGTCATGTAGGGAGGTGTTGGCTTAGTGGTAAGGTGTTGGACTCTGGACCAGAAGATCGCAGGTTCAAACCCCACCACCAGCAAGCTGCCACTAGTGGACCCTTGAGCAAGGCCCTTAACCCTCAATTGCTCAGCTGTAAGTCGCTCTGGATAAGGGCGTCTGCCAAATGCCGCAAATGTAAATGTAAATGTAGATGTATTGCTTCCTATTTGGCAGGTCGCTCCTAACAGGTGACATGGAGGGGATCTACATTTTCGCAACACAGGCTCTCCAGTGGTGTTCCACAAGGCTCAATACCCAGTCCTCTTCTTTTTTCACTCTATACTCACTCTTTTGGTGAAATCATCACCTTACATGGGTTTTACATGACTGTTATGCTAATGACTCTCAACTCATCTTTTCCTTCCTTCCCTCAGATACCACAGCTTCTGCTAGAATATCATCCTCATGGATGAGACCTCATTAACTGAAACTCAACCTGAAGAAACACCAAATCGCTTGTGATCCAGAGTGATTCATCTGAAGCTTACAGAAGATTGTTTTTTTTACATAAGTCCATATAGGGCTTAAAATTTTATATACAAAAGAAATAAATTAAAACCAAACAGCTGCCGCAGGAGCTTACACAGGGTTATGTTTCCTCATAACCACTTATAACCAAATTTTTCTGTACTTATTCATTTCCACACTGACCCTTGCAGATGGGTTGTTGGCCGCTCCAGGTGAGCGAGTCCTTGCACTGCCGTGTCTCCGAGCCCACCAAGTCATAGCCTGGGTCACAAAGGAAGTGAACCTCGTGACCTAGCAGTAAAACCTTCCCCAATTTTCGTCCATGGAGCGGGGCCTCCAGTTTCGCACAAGAAGCTGTAACGGAGAATAATTCGATATATTATTACATCCATTAGAAACGACGGAAGATAATCATCAGAGATTTTCCAACCGTCAGTGGGTCTGGCAGCAACACGGCTCGTGCTGTTCTGCAGCTGGCTGATTTTCCTTTTCAGGCTGCGGAGACTCTGCAGGTACGAGGCCTCGTGCGACGCGAGCAGCTTTTGGGCTTGGCGCAGGGAATTTTGCAGCTCCTGAGTGCTGGGACATTCCTGCAGGAGCAGACGCAATGCTGTGATGCACTAAGCTGCCAAGATAATCATAATTACAGCTTCTTGAGCTCCAGGCTTACAAATGTGTTATTTGTTTTAAACTACCAGGAATGCAAACTGTTTTGTGGCATCCAATTGGGTTTAAAGTAAGAAAGTACAACGAACTAATATAAACCCTGAAGGGGTTTATTTCACTTACAGTATATATTTCAATAATCTGCCCACAATTTGTTCTGCTTTTATTAGAGAGGTCTTTTTTGCACTTTTGGAAAAGTATGACTTGGCACCTCTCTTTTCTTCTAATTGTTCACAAATATTGGATTGTATAAGATGTGATTGGATGGGGGGGGTACGGGGGGGGGGTAGCATGAAAATCACTTGCACTAGGAGGCCCAAACCTGTTCCAGCATGACCATGCCCCTGTGCACAAAGCCAGTTCCATTAAGATTTGCTTTACATGGTTTGGATGTATGTGGAAGATCATCTATAAGCACTATGTTGAACATTGACATGTTGCACCCCAGGCCTCCTCATGGCCTGATATTACTACCAATGTGTCTGAATGATTTTCCACAAATATCCAGAACCTCTAGAACAGGGATGGGCAAAGTACGACCCCTTGGTCCTGTCGATCCGGCCCGCCGAAGATTGGTTCAGAATTATCCAAAAAATAATATCATAATTGTCAATGCATTCATTTGGCGCATTAGGCAATTAAGTGATACATAGAGTATTCTTACTTCTCAGAATATTGGCGGATATTATAAGGGTAAATTATAAGATAATATAAGATATTATTGGAGGATATTAAGAGCAAACAGGGACTAAATTTTGACCGGGATGTTCAAAAAAGGCACAAAATAATATTATGGCCAAATGTCAACAAAATGTTGAACATTCAATGATGTGGAAACAATTAAAAATGACTTGTGCTATGAAGAAAAGGAACTCTAGAACAAGAACACTTTTGAATAATTTATGCCATTTGACACGTGTCCTCACCCAAAACAGCTTTTAACTTTTAAACAAAGATTTATCTTAATTATACTAACTGAGCAGTTGGTGGTATGGGGTTAAGGGCCTTGTTTTAAGGGATCAAAACTGGCTCTTTAGTGTGCCTGGGATATGACCTTAAGGTTCACATTCCAACACCTTCACCACTAACCACTAACATCTCTGTGTGAGATGTTGGATTACTGTAACTTTGTAGAACAAGCTTGTTAATATAAACCCATATAAATCCCTCTTTAAAAGGAGCACTGTTAGACTTTGGCATAATATATGCTATTAAGGAGTGTGTATCCCTGAGTCATATTCCCGGTCGTATTATCACATTCACTTTCTTCTCCTGGATTAACAAGAAGTAAAAATATTCGTTAATTTCAACTGCACCCCCCCCCCCCCCCTCCTATCCCTCTAATCGCCGGTTCTGTAAACAATTAAAGCCGGAGGTGGTTTCATTATATGGACTCTGTTCAGTCGTGAATGATGCAGTGTCTGGCCTTATGACGTGCATGACGTCACCCGTAAGTGGAGGATGGAGCTTTGGGGCTGAAAGACTAGCCTGTGCTGGCGAGATGAATGGAACGAGTGTACGCAGAGCTCGCCGCTTACAGAAAGAAAGGCCAGTCCTGATGCGGTTCAACTGAAGAACCGCCGATAATTTCGTTCTGAAGTAGGAAACAGGGCCGGGGCTGTGTGTTGAAATGAGCGTCTCTCAACCTGCTTCGTAATATTGGGAACAAAGTGGTGTTGGCGCAAAGGAAGACCGATTTGGCGTGAAAATAATCAATACATCTTCATTTGATTATTAACGACCATATCGTTGAATTTGGTATAGAAATGGCTATTTTTATTCTGCATCGTCAGCACAAAATCCGAACGATGATGATTTTTCAAAAGGAATTGATTGGAAATACAATACTTGGCGCGGTGTACCAGTGTGTGTTGAAACTTCCATTCCAGGTTTATTTCCTCTTTATAATAAACTCCATTCTTCTGGGGAAGTTTTTCTGTTTTTGAGATTGACTTTATTCATGAGATTAGGAAATTGATGGGAAATCCAGGGATTAGACGGTATTCCAGTTCATCCCAATGGTGCTGATTTGTGGTATTGAGAAGGCCATAACTCAAAGACAACGTAGTTACATATATATTCTACTCCTTTAGCACACATTGTCATGGATGAACAGATTTGGGCCTCTTAATGAACAGAAATTGTAATATTTTGTTACACAGTGTACAAAGCCATTCTATATTATTGGAACAGTTTGTGGGGGGGAAAACCACATATAGGCTGTTTACTCATATTATACAGTGGTGCTTCCTAAAGAAACCTGAAGGACGCTTGGGAGAAGATCATCTGAAACTACACCTCATATTGATGCGTTATTTTGATTATAGACATCATGCCAAAGCTGCTTTATGGAAATACGTATGGTAGCACTCTTGATAGCGATGTTCCCGAGGAAACATCACTGGCTCAAAACGGACTACTGTATGTTCTGTAAATGTATATGCCTCTCATTGGCTACTATCGAGGGGAAGGGCACTTTTTTATTTATTTTTATTTTTAACATGTTCTCTTCTTGCCTGACTTATGTAAGCAAGATAAATATTTGTCCATCCTGTGAAAACATCTCATTCGTTGATTAAAAAGTTGAATCAGTGGAGACTCTTAGTTTAAGAGAGAGCGGTCTCGGTTGGCACACTGCTTTCTTTTTAGGGCTTCCGCGAAGCACTTACATTTTATTTACCGTGCAATTACTGCACAATGACTCAATAACGTTTACTTTACGCGAATAGACTCGGACTTAAGTGCTCAGCATTACAGTATACTAAATCTGTCCTTATTAGCACAGGATTTTAAAATCGTGTAATTTTTGATGAAATGTCCTGAGTATCTTACTGACATTCTATCCAATGTAGTAGAATATACTGTAGAACTATGAATAAGTCCAAATTTGGCAATTTCAGCATCATCGAGTGGGTAATGAATGGATGATAATGATGGTGATGATGTCAATTATTATTATAAATATGAATATTATTAACATTTTTTTACTTTCATTATTACTTTTCATATTATTACTGATATTTTTGCTTTTTGCATGAGTGACAGTCTTCTTTGTTGACACATATATCCACACACACACACACATACACACACACACACACACACACACACACACACAGTCTTGAGGTCTGTATTTGACCTTTAAACACTTCCTGTGCAAATATTTAGCCTGAGGCAGAACATATTAATCTACATGGCCGGGTTACACGTGAAAGCCTAAAGCATGTATATTTTTGGACATAATGCTGTATTCAGCCCCAAAATTATTCTTATATTTTCAATTATTCTCCTTTAAAGAAAACACGTATGAACATTTTTAAAGAGCATTAAGACTATGAATGGAGTTACAGACACAAATTCTTGGCTTGCCTCATGAGATGTTTAAATGATTAAATAAAGCAGAAATTGTTATAAAAGCGTGGTATCTGTATCACTTACCTGCCCACAGTTGCTGTGCATCTGATTCATACATATGATCAGAAAGAGTGCGCAAAGTCGACTCATTTTCCTAAAAATGATCGGCGAAATCTTATTAAATATCCAGATTCTTTAAACTCGCTTTAAACATCCAGGAAAAGGAACAAAAGTCCACAAAATGTAGTGTTGGGAACTTGGGGTTCAGTTTCAGAAGCCATCCAAATGAAAGGCATCTGCAGAGCTCATTTTTATAAGCCGCCACCGTCAACTGCTGTTTTTCTTCTTTTCCTTTTTTTTTTCTTTCTTGGAAAGCACATGCCGAAGTTTCTCCTCATAAAAGCCACTCAGTTCTAGTAGCCTGTTTGTTAACCTGGAGGAATATGAAATCGGCTTGTCAGCGACATTTCAGGACCCTTTTTTTCACTGAAAGTGGGAATAACAAGCATTACGTGTTTCTGAAACATTACAGTACAGAATGCTATCTATCTATCTATCTATCTATCTATCTATCTATCTATCTATCTATCTATCTATCTATCTATCTATCTATCTATCTATCTATCTATCTATCTATCTATCTATCTATCTATCCTCCCTTTGTCTCCGTTTCTCATTCTACCTCTGTCTCTCTCATCATTCATCATTTATCTTTCTATCTTTATCCGATCTTCCATCGGGTCACGGGGAGCCTGTCTATCTAGCGTCTATGGGCATTAAAGCAGGATACACCCTGAATGGAATGCCAACCCATCGCAGGGCACACACACACATCACACACACATTCATACACTAGGGACAATTTTCCAAGGTGCCAATCAACCTATCTGCATGTTTTTGTACCGGGGAGGAAACCGGAGAAAAAAAAAACCCCTGAGGCACGGGGAAGAACATGCAAACACCACACACACATGACAGAGACGGGAATCGAACCCGGATCCTGGCGGTGTGAGGAGAACGTGCTAAACCTACGCCACCTGCCCCCTACCTCTCTCTCATCATTCTTTCTTAAAATCATCCATTTTTTGCTCTTTTTCCCTCCATGTGTCTGTCTCACACTCTCTTTCTCTCTCAATTGATTGTCTATCGTTTCTTTCTTTTTTTCTTTCTCTCTATTCTCTCCTTACATTTATGCTCCATATTTGTGTCTATCTCTCTTTCTACTCTCCCTGTTTCTTAGTCTACGTCTGTCTCTCTCATCATTCTCTCTCACGGTGTCTCTATAATCTCTCGCTCACACTGTTTTTCTCTTATGTGTCTACTATTTCTCTATTTCTTTACATCTCTTTACTCGCTCTTTTAATTTATCTTACTCACCCTTTGGTTTGGCTCATAACTCACTAATGCAAATTCATTTTATTAACATGTGATTAACGCAGCATGCATTTCTGCTTCTTCGCTGTGTTGTGTTTGTGATTGAATAAGACACTTCGCACTTATCAGGCTGAACAATAAAAAGGACAAATGAATAAAGAAACTTCAGTCCGTGTCCGTGTGCTTCCCAGATAATTTCAGCATTCGACCTTTCCTCAGCCGCGTTTACCGCTTGTAATGTACGGATGGAATATATAAAAGAGGTGATAGATATGTTTTATTAACAAAAAACGAAATTCCTAAATTTCCCCCGAATTACACCTAAGAAAGTGTGCATTCACAACAGGTATGAGCTCCTCACTATATTATCATATATTACTGTATGGAACCTAAACGCATCACCAGTTTATATGGAGAGGAACCAAAACCGGAACACAATTCTTAAAGGAGCCACATACCATATTTAACAATTAAAACTACCTATAATTCATTGAAATTCATATTAAAAGACTAATTTCCAGAAATAAATATAAAATAATTAATAATTTTATTAAAGGGAGAGATTTTAAATGAAATGTATTTGTTTATAACATTTGACACAATTAGTTATTAAATACATGAAAAGTGTTAATTTATGGTACATGGAGAACAGAAAATGTGTGATTAATCATGAGAAATATATATATATTATATATATAGATATATATATATATATATATATATATATATATATAGATATATATATATATATATTGGATTATATTGGATTATATTGGATATATTGACAGCTCTCTCTCTCTCTCTCTCTCTCTCTCTCTCTCTCTCTCTCTCTATCTATATATATATATATATATATATATATATATATATATATATATCTATATATATATATACATACAGACAGACACACACATATATATAAACATACAGTACATATGTACAACCAGAACAAGAACAAACCAAAAAGGCAAGTTTGTCTCTGAGAGGTTTTGCCACCACTGTAGAAACATTCTGCCCTCTGCAGGCTCTGTTTCATTCTTCACCGAAGAACTTGCAGGATTTGGGACAAAATGGATATGAGCTTCACATTGAATGTCTATGTTTTATTACATAATAGATAATTAATTCATTTTATCTGGACAGCTCACATGTGTACATGGAGAAGATTTCAATCCAGCTTTTTAAGTCCAGTTGTGTTTGTTATCAGTGCATTTCTCACAGGAAGATCATCATGTAACTGGGAGGAGGTACAGTACGAGACTTGTATTTTACATCATAAATAACCTGAATGTGTTTATACATTTTGTTTTTGTTAAATGAGATCGGCAATTTTTGTTTTAGGAAAAAACTACACGCATACTCACATACTGTATTTATTTTACATTTATACTTATTTATTATATGCTCATTATTGTTAATGCTGGTGTTCATGTTCCTCTCAGTGGCGTCTGTCTTTAATTCCCGAGAGAAGTTACAAATCACGGGGGTGATATTGTCATCACTAACACAGTACCTACAGGAGAACTTGGTTTGATTGGTCTCCAGTATAACCAGTGATATTTAAGAATGAATATTTTCCTGCAAGTCCCCATGAGAATTAAGAGAAGATGTCACTGAGTGGAAGAGAAGAGGAGCATAATGGTGAAGCTTTGAAGGCTGCTGTATTTGTGTTTCATGCATGTTCCTCTCTCAGCTCCTCATCAGAGTCTCTCCAAAGCCATGACAGAATGAAACATGTTTTAGATGTTACACAGCCAAGGACATGATTAGTGAGTGAATGCGATGCAGTGCCCCGATAAAGGGGTGGATGATGGGGCGGTAATGCTGCCCCCCCACAGACGAAGTGGGTGTCGTGACGTCACTCGGAGAGGGGGAAAAAAAAAATGGGGAAAAAAAAACGTGAGCTCGAGCGCGCCAGGGTGTCGGGCATGAGTGGGGCAAAGAACAACCTCATAACTTTGTTTTGTCCTGTGTGCGGAAACTTCTCACAGCCATGAGATCTCGGGCTTCCGTTGCACTAATTGTAGCGGTGCTTTTAGCGCGGAACACCTGCACGAACCGCGCACTTGGCGGAAAAACCCGAAGCGCCGATGCACCTGAGAGGGGTGAGTTGCACGCGCCTGATCAGTCTTCCAAGTAGACTTGCATCATCATCATCATCATCATTATCATTATCATCATCATAATCATTCTTCTTCTTCTTATTATTATTAATAACTCAATTAAACTAACTAATGCATGAAGTTACAAAAAGCAAAAATGCAGACTGGAAACAAAAATCCTTATATATCAAAAATATGATGCAATATGAACATTTTCTCCTATAACGGCTTAAAACATAAAATGTTTGTTGAACTGATGACATGACGGCCGGGAATGTGTTTACTCGACATTTCCTGCTGTTTTGTTATCACCATTGCCATTTAAAGATTTTTATTCGGTGCAATGCAATTTTCCTTTCTGTTTTTCATTTCTCAAAGCAGGTTAACAAAGTTGAGAGGTTAAAAAGTTGCACAAAAGAATGCATTACTTTAGTTTGCTCCTTATAATTCTAGGAGTATTCCTTGAAAAGTATGGAGTATCCCTTTTTCTGAAAAAAAAAAAAAAACACATGTAATGTTTATTGTACAGGGTTTATGCATGAAATGTATACATAAAGAATAAAGTATACATAAAGTATACATATAAGAAGCCTGCTTCTTAACTTTTTGCATGTACATGCATACATACATACATACATCTTAATTGTAATCACATAGCCACACAAAGCAATGCAATGCAGTTTAGTATCTTCTAGAAGTGCACACAGTAGCAGTGGACGAGCACTGAGAAATATGGAAACTTATCCACAGCAAATAAATATGTGAAAAATAAAAGTCACCAAAGAATATTTATATCTGGGAAGTCAAAACTAGAAACGTTGCTTGTTCAAGGGAAAGTAAACTGTTTTGGAATGATTGCATAGAAAAACATAATTTACTATAACAACGCACTGACACTGGAAACTCCTTCCGTAAAGGTTAAATTAACAACTTTCTACAGGGGAAAAAAAAAATCACCATTCTAATTATTATACATTTTTGGTATACAAGTTATTTTGTATTCTGATTATAATTTTTTTATTTTTATTTTATCTGATTATTATTACTTTTTTGCATTACAGACCAGAAAACAATGTTTCCACAGACTATTTTATGATGTAATTATTAATACGATATTTGCATATGTATGGAATAAAAATGTTCTTTTCATCTCAATCATCTCACTATAATGCAGAATTAGCAGGAGCTTAATTGATCAATCCTTAAAAATGCGACTACAGTAAGTGTAGGAAATTTTCGTAAATGAAAATCAATAAACATGGAAATAAAAAAAAAACATTTTTAGTCTTTCTGATTGGCCTGAAACCAAATGATCCACAGCCTGGTACGGGTCCATGAACCCCAGCTATACAAGACTCGGAATAAGTTGTAATAATGTATGAGCATTAATATAAACCTTTTATTTAGGGGGGTTTTCTCTCGGAAAGTTGACTTCAGTGTTGTAATGTACAAAGTGCAGAAAGAACAACAGGTCAGTGTTATTAATGTAGTGTTGTGTATCTGATTAGCACTAGTCGTCATCTGCACAAACAGTTTGACACCTGAGCCTGACCTCGACCTCACATTTGCCCTGAGATCTGATGTAGTGGCATAATTGTAGCGTTTGGCTTTTCTATCTAGGATTTGGGGTGAAGGAGCGTTTTCACATCGTTACACAACACAATCGGCTGCGAGGTCGAGTCGAGCCCATGGCGGCCAACATGCAGAAAATGGTAGGTTTGGTTTCATTCGCTGCTCAACTGTAATCCTGCTCTTACTATCAGAAAAGGATTTAGAAGTGCCACTGAATTTGACTGTAGTCCATTTTGCCCATTGTGCATTCAGTGGAAAAGGTGGAAAAGATGTTCCTGAAATTCATTTGTGGTCGTTTTCTAGGTTGTAAGTGAATTGAGCCACTCAAATCCTTTTTTGTTTGAAAATCGATCACCTGTTATATAAAAATTCAAGTCATAAAAATAATCGGCTTTCGGCTCAAGCCTAGCTATTTCTCTCTGGGTTTAACCAGGATTCTCATTTTGCTCTATTGTTCGACAGGGGCCAGAAATCTGTATTAATGGAACATGCCAGAAGAAACCCCTAGCATGCTAACCGTGCATAATGTCTACCCCTACCTAAAAAAAAAACCCCACAAAACCAAAACAGGTATAGTTTTGTAAAGGACTGCTCCTCTGTTGAAGCTTCTGACCTTGAACATTTATCCCGTAGAAAATTCTCCCACACTTCCTCCCACACTTCCTTCTAAGGTCCAGCAAACACCTATCAGCCATGTGGAATGTGATGCTATTCTCGTTTTGGAAATCACACTTAATCCAATCAGACCTCCTCTTTCTTTTATTTCGGAGGGTTATCTGGTGTCAAAACGGAAACGAATACGTCTACAAGCCCATCGTGAGCAGCAGGACAGGTGGTGCTAGTGCAGGTCAGGGCGCTAATCCCGAGATCCACGTATGCTGTTTCCATGCAACCCCATGTAAGCAAATCACTGCCTAAAGCGGCTTCCAGTGAATTCAAATAGTCACATTTACTTTAGTTCCTGTTGTCAAACAACCCCTTCATCTCCAAACCTATTGAGCTCTGTAGTGTTTACTACACCTGATGTATTTTCACTTTGCTAAAACTGGAGACTCCTTATGTTAAATTCTATTTTTTAATATGTCTCTCATAAGGTTACAAGTTTGTTCAGTTTCTGCCTTGCACTTGCAAATGTAAAATAGATATAAATAAAATAGATTTTTACACTTAATTAATTTATTTAATTTAAAAAAGTTGGCAATGAGAGGAAGTCATCATTTTGTTCATGCGCAGTCCAAATCCTGCTTCCAGTACAGTTCTAATGCACTGTCAAACAATATAAATATTGCCATATTATTATATAAATTATATTATATTATTTCTATACATTCCATATTTAAAACCACATTATATGGTTTAAACAATATTATAAAAAATTGTATTGCATTAATGCAATTTATTGATATATTTTATTTTACATTTAGACCTAGAATGTATTTTATTTCAAATATTTGTAAAAAAAAAAAAAGTAAAGCAATAATGTTCAGAAAACTTAATAATAAACAGCATAAAAATAAACAAACAAACAAATAAATAAATACATTTATGGTATGTTTAAACTTTATGTTTTGCATTAACTGTTACACCACTATGAGCTGTAGAAAAGATAATCCATCAAAAAATATATAATAATAATAATAATAATAATAATAAACAGCACCATAATTAATTAAATAATGCTAAGAAACTAAGAATCTACTAAAAACATAACAGAGAGAATTAATTAAATAAAACTAAATGAATTCAATTAAATGTCACGATGAATCGGGAGAAATGGTGGAGATACTCACACGTTTAAACCCATCACACACTGACAGCGCCATCGGGTGTGTGTGTATGTGTGTGTGTGTGTGTGTGTGTGTGTGTGTGTGTCATCTTCATCAGTCTCCATTTTGTATTCCTGTCTCTTGCATTTTTTTTGGATAATTCGCTTAAAGGCTCTCAGACGAGTTTCCGCGGAGCTAAAAAGGGATATTAAAGTGCTTTAGTGATAAATTTGAAAAAGGCTTTGGGCTGAAGCGGCTTTGTGATTATCGTTCTGCAATATTTGCACAGAAATCCATAAGCGCAGCCTGATTGTCTGCGGCTGTACCGGAGATTAGAGGCTCACACTGGAGCTGGAAAGCTTTGCATTCAGTGGGAGATAAGATTCCTTAATTTCATCACGTTGCTCAAATGATGAGTTCATTCTTCCCACCCAGTGACCCTCTTGTGGTTTTATTGGTCTCTGTGTGTGTGTGTGTGTGTGTGTGTGTGTGTGTGTGTGTGTGTGTGTGTGTGTGTGTGTGTGAGTCTGAGTGGGTTTCCTCTTTCAACTCAGTTTCCTTAAAATGGAAACTTGAAAGTACAAGATTTATTCAAAAGCATTCACAGTTGTTGGATAGATTCGTGCAGACATTTACATCCCCCGTGGTGTCTGTGTAGGAGAACAACAGTGTAACTCCAAAAAGTTGTAAATGAAATGTAGGTGCATTTTATCTGAAGACAGCAATCCGTCTTGTAAATATGGGCGTGAAGAAGGTGGAGTATGAAATCAGGCAGGATTTACTGTGTAGATATCAGAAGGAACAAACCATACGATATAACGATAAAAAAAATGTGGCAACTTTTTATGTATGTGCACTTTGTTTTTGTTTTCAGAAATCAGGACTAAATTTCTTTCTTTCAAAAAAACAATATTTGCACTTGTTTGGTATGTGCCTGTGTTTATTTACATTTACATCATTTGGCAGATGCCCTTATCAACCTCTCTACATGCATCTCATTCATACAACAGCTCTGGGGTTAAGGGCCTTGCTCAGGGAACCAAGATTGGCAGCTGAGATTTTAAATTATGACCATCACATCCATAGTCCAATGCTTAACCAGCTTTCAAATGTCTTATGCCTTATAGGTTCACTTTAAGAATTGTCCACGTTATAAGGCTTATATACTTATCAGGACACTATTGGGTCCTGCCCAATGTACATGGAGTACAATAGTACATGGAGTCTTGTGGCTCTTTTTTGTACCTTCTAGGTATTAAATATTACATTTTTGTATACAGTGTTTTACTCTCAAAATGTTTCAATTGTATTGCTTGATTTGTCCCTTAAGCAATACAAACCCCTGTGTAAGTTGTTACCATAGAATGGACGCCCATTTCTGACATTTATTCCAAATTATCTTTTTAGCAATTCTGACTTTATTACTGACTTTTTTTTATAAAAAAAAAAAACACAGGACATTTTGTACTTAGACATTTTGTAATGTCATCAGAATATGGCTATCAATAGCGTTTACACCTTTGATGACGCCGGCCTCTAGCAGGTTGTTTTGAGGTCTTGTTCAAATGATAATCATGGTCTGGGATATAGTTTCGAGATTGTCCTTGTTGGCTCGCTGCTTTTCCCAGACGGATTAAATCATGTTGATGGGACTATGGTTAGAATTGATTCAATTCCATCTGGGTTGTGGCAGCCTGTAAATTCCTGTGGTGTGCCAGAATGTTTTACACATCCAAAGATGAAATAAGCTAAAATCAAAAGATCAATGTGCTAAATAAAGGATAAAATCACAGATGACTATTTTAGATTTGGTGTCACAAACTGCACTGTCCTTCACCTGTCCTTTACAGCCATTGGAGCCTGAGCTGAGCTGCTGTCTGCTATGTTCACACTGCACTGTAAATTGTTAAAGCAAGAATGGAAATTGCAAGACGGAACATCAGAATAGCAAGAAAAAACATTGGAATTGTGGAAGCAAAAGAAATCAAGAGAAAAATCCGAAATACGAGGAAAAATAAGGAATTGTACGAGAAATATTGTAAATGCAGAAAAAAAAACATGGAAAAAACATTCTTAGTTTATGACCTGCTCATTTATGACCAGCCTTAAATAATAAAAAAAACACTTCTAATAAAGGAACCAGAATAAATGTCCACTAAATGGTGTAAAATGGATTCCCAAATCCATCTGCCATTTCTGTCCTGAGGGGATACAAACTTTTGCACCCAATTGTATATCTGTATTCCCCTTGCAGGGAAAATGGCAGGATCTGAATATCTCCTCCCAAGCTGTTTTTTTGATATTTTTGTCGGAGTGGGAAGGAGGCGGTTATTGTTCTTTTCAGCTTGCTTGCATTTGCAGTCCCCCACTGCGAGCGAATCTAAATGCACCCTGTCAGTCCGTGAGGGTTCTCTCTTCCTCTCTCTGTCTCTCTCTCTCTCTGGAGATGAGGCGGTGGAGTGACAGAAAGTTGGCAGCATCTGTGAGCCTCACATAGAGACAGCATGTGCGGAGAGATTAGAGAGGACAGGGAGCGTATGGTAGCGCAGTTAAAGCCGAGCCGCTGATGGCCTGTCTGAGGTCCGTCTCTCTCTGTCTAAAGCGTGGGTGGGAACAGGAACAAGGCGGCTCGAATGACTCCGGCTGCTGATTTGCACCAGCGAGCCGAATGCAAAAGTGATCGCTCGGGTTCTACCGCCCCTCCACTCTTCCTCTCTTTCTTAAACTGTATCTGTGAAACGGGACCCCGGACTTCAGGAGGCTGCTGTGGAAACACATCTGTGGAAAAATGGCCCCCCTACTTTGATTTCATGCTAGATTTCGCAGTGGTGACAGCCGTGTCCATGGGAATACGCTGTCACCAGCCAGGCATGTCGTACCGGTGACCGCACACACACTCCGTCTCGTTCGGGGATCAGAGGAAGAACCCGGGTCAAACGGATTAGTCCGAGGCATGCAATTTATTCCTGGAGTGGCAGGAAAGGAAATGGAATGAACAGGAGTCAAAAATGATGTAACTTTTTGGGAATAAAGTCTCTTTAACACTAAGATTTGAGTCAAAGGATCTTCCAGCTTTCCTTGGTACCCTCATATTGAAATATAGATATTCTGGTTATTCTAGAATATATATAATATTCTATATAGAATATTAGAATATCATAGATTCAATAGATTATTCAAGTATTGCTCAGGAACAGCATGTTACACTATATAATGAAACTCTTGCTCTTTGAATTGGTCTATTGATCACTTTTTTTCTGATCATTTTAGTGACTTGGTTCTGTGAAAGAAGTGATCACTAGACTGTGATTGTAACATTAAAGAAAGAATGAAAATTGCGAGAAAGAAGGGCAGAATCGCAAGAACAAAAGTTGGAGGAAACTTGGAGGATTTTTTAGGAAAAAATGTGACATAAATGGGCTTCAACGTTGAAAAAAAAAAACATTGTTAGTACGAATGCATTTATGGCCAGCATTGAACATAAAAAAAAGTAAAAATACTAAAAAAATGTCCACTAAATGGTGTAAATTGGGATTTATGATTACAAAAGATAAAACAAATATCTATATCTACATCGTATTTGGGTCTTTTAACCCTTGATCAGAAATGTGGCAATTTCAATAAGAAGATCCCTTAACACACCTATGTACACCAACTCTCACTATAGCACCAATAATTAAAATACAACAATACAGATGGGGGGGGGGGGGCACGGTGGTTTAGTGGTTAGCACGTTCGCCTCACACCTCCAGGATCCGGGTTCGATTCCCTTCTCGGCCATGTGTGTGTGGAGTTTGCATGTTCTCCCCGTGCCTCAGGGGGGTTTTCTCCAGGTTCTCCGGTTTCCTCTGAAAACGGAAACCTCAAAAACATGCACGGTAGGTTGACTGTCACCTTGGAAAATTGTCCCGTGTGTGTGTGTGATTGTGAGTGTGTGAGTGCCCTGTGATGGGTTGGCATTCCATCCAGGGTGTATCCTGCCTGAGATAGGCACAGGCTCCCCATGGCCCAAGGGAAGATCGGATATAGCGGTAGAAGATGAATGAATGAATGAATGCAGATATGTACAAATTATAATAAACAGAGCTCACAAGATTGCCATAATTATTGTACCAAAGAAATTCAAGACCTATTGCATTTTGTAGTGTCTATGGCTGAGGTGGGCAAACTAAGGCCCGCAGGCCACATCCGACCCGTTGGTTCTTCCAATCCGTCCCGCCAAAAATTGATACAGAACCGTCCAAATGAAATCGCAAATGAAAATGCCCGCTTGCCGTATCAGAATAAAGTGTAAGTGCAAACACAGAGCAGTGAATGTGGAGAGAGAGGGACAGGGCAAACACCCCCCAGTCAACAACCAACAACACAGAAAGTGCATACTGTCGGAAAACTCCCCCGCCAACAATCTACGAAATGCCGCGCCCTAAACCCCCCCCCTCCCCCATTAACAATTCACAATATAAAAAATTATGTTCAATTTATATTTGGCTCGGTCCTCCGACACACCTTAGTTCTCCCGTGTGGCCCTTTGGAAAAAAATAATTGCCTATCTACGGGTCTACGGGATTCACAAAAAAATTACTTATTAGATGCACTACTTAATTCTGTGTCCTGTACTTTAACCCTAAACCTTTAGAAAATAAATGAATCACTTTTCGGGACGACTCATTTTTTCTGAGTCACATTAATGACTCATTCAATTTAAGCAAATTGTTTATGAACTGCCCATCACTACAACACTCACAGCAGCCTGTGACTTCATTTATAAGGAATTAAGTATAATAGATACATAGAATCTCACATAGCAAAGACACAGGAATCTCGTACAGCGTGAAGGAATGCCATTACTAAAACAACATGTCGATGTTTCGGTGTGATTGGTGATTTTTGCCTGACCGTTCTTCAGGAGTGGAGTGACACGCTGGCCGCTCTGGCTCAGATAAGGGCCAAGTCCTGCTCAATGAATGGCACAGGGTCGGGAGTGGACACTGAGCACATCGGCTGGAACGCCCATCGGTCTCCACGTGGTGCAGCTTCTTACTCTGACATCATTGACTCGTGGTTCCGGGAAGGGCTTCAGTACAACTATCAAAGCGGACGCTGCAGAAGCAACTACACCTGCAAACGATTCACACAGGTGAGAAATGGAGGAGAAATTCAAAGTTTAATGTTTGTCCAAGTCCTGATACACTGTGATACATTGTGATTCGTTATACCACTGTAAGTTTTAATATAAATTATAGATATAAATAAGAAGAAACTAAACTTCAAAAACATTTAAATTATTTAAAACTCATTAAAGAGGGTCCATGGGACTTTCTGACAGAATTTGGGCGCAGACTATAAAATTCAGTCTAATTTAGTACCGTTTTAGTCATACATATTTCGAAAATGGAAACGTCTTAAGAAGCAACCTGGGCTTCCTTGAGTTTTCCGCTCTTTATACAGTGTTGGGGAGTAACTAGTTATATGTGAAGGCGTTACATAATTTAATTACAAAATAATTCCCAGATGGGGGGGTCGGATTTGGGGCGTGTGACCCCGGGGAATATGCTTTTTTGCCGTACTAGAGTAAAGTATAATTGCACATCCACTACAGTAGGTGGCAGTGGTGCTCTCAGTCTCGGAGTATGCGCAGGGAGTAACATGACGAAAAAAATATGCGGCGAATTAACAAGCATGTGCTAACCACTGCCCCCCCCACCCCACCCCCCCGCCTGGAAAATATTACCCCAACAATCTGATTCTGATGCAGTTTCATTTTGGAAAATAGAACCTATTCTTTCCGTGGGTTTGTACCTTTTTTTTTACATAGAACATTAACTTAAAAGTGCCACCTAGTGGACGAATTAAAGAAATCAAGAAGCACTCAAATGTAATCAGTTGCTTTACTTTTACAAAGTAATTGAAAAGTTATACTACAGTTTGAATAGGGTAATTTGTAATCTGTAATGTATTACATTTCCAAAGTAACCTTCCCAACACTGTCTAACTGGCTAACATAAACCGCCCCATCCAGAATTCTGTGTAAACTCCAGAGAATGCTGTGGCTACACCTTCCACTATATCAGCACTCTCAAACCAACCTGTCAACTTAAATGATTTCTGGATTGTGATTGGATAATTGCATCAGCTGCGTGTGTTTTTCAATGTGCGTTCTGGGTTGTTTTGATGGTGTTGTGGGTCTTCTGCAGATGGTGTGGGCTACCTCCAGCCAGGTGGGCTGTGCATCACATCTGTGCAGAGTCGGAGTTAATCACTGGGACGTGTTCGTGTGTGCGTACTTTCCCGGGTAAAAGCATTTTATTAATATTAAATAATCAGTTTCTTTAAAATGACACACCCAGGTTGAAAATACATGCACTAGACATGACACTAGACATGGTTTTACAGTGAAGGTTCAGTGTGCATCACTTCCCTGCACCATTATAATTAATGGCAAGCGGAAGTTGCCAGATACTAGTTCCTCAAGTTCTCATTTCCTTGTACCACCATGTATTTTGTATTGGTTTCTGTTTTGTGTGTGCAGGGGAAACTGGGAAGTAAACGGACAGGAGGTGACGCCCTATAAATCAGGGTTGTACTGTTCTCTCTGTACAGCCTCCATGTCAGGGTGCTTGAGGCTCTGGGACCACGTCGGAGGCTTGTGTGGTGAGAATGCCTCAAAGCACCATTTTACATACTTTAGTGAGGGAATTTGTGTGAGGGGAAATTCCTTGAGGGAAATTATTCACATATCCCAACTTGCTTGGAAACCGGGGGTCAGAGCACATGATACTGCATGAGCACATAATACGGGACCCAAGAGTGGCAGCTTGGTGATACCGTGGCTCGAACCACCGACCTTCCGCTCAGTAGCTCAGTGCCTTAAACCACTGAGCTACACCCTCCGTCATGTTTGATGCCTAAAAAGACCATTAACCCGGTCAGGCCTAAGAGGGGGGTCTAAAACCGGAGTTGCTGGAGAGAGTGGAAGACACACGCTTGGGATGCACAAGTTCATAGTCTATTAAAGTCCACAAACAGGCAAAACAAACTTGAGAACAGGGTAAACAGGGAACCAAAGGGGAACTCACATTCAGGATAGAGACAGGACAGACCAGGAGTAACAGACTTGAGGTAAGCAAGCTAAAAAAAATACTCAGAAAACGGGACAAAGGGGAGAGAATAGAGTACCTGGGGATAGGAAAAAGAAACAAGTAATAGAATATCAGACAAACAACAGCAGAACATAGGAGGCAGAATGATTAAAAAACAAAGGGGAGGAAAACTAGACAAAACAGGACTCTTGAAAACAATAGACGAGAGAACACAGTTTGGGACTCAAACACACTAGGACTTAGACAAATAACTATAGGAAACTTGAGAGGACACAGAAACAACACATCAATAACGAACAAAACACAAACACAGAAGGATACTGCAACAGGAAGAGCAAAAAGAAGCAAGAACAAACAAAACAAATGAGGAGCAGGTGGAACAAATCAGGTAATTAGGGAATAGGGAGTAGGGAATAGGGCATAGGGAGCACAGGCCCAGTGGCGACATCTGGTGGCCAAAACAAAGTCTCAAACTGTCCAGGCTCTGACCAAACCATTCTAAACTTTGCTTTGTCCAACCTATTACAGTACTACAATTCTCAAACCTGCTTATTCAACCATCAATCATAATGATGGTTGATTTCTTGTTGATTTTTTAAAACAAACTGAAAATGCTTGTGTACTTTCACGTAATTGATTAATTTGTACAACTGCCAGTTTGTTTCCTACATTATCAGTTGTTTAGGTCATCTTGATATAAATAAATGATACTAGTTTTATCTAAGGAATCTTAACCTCCACAATATTTAGGCATTCGTTCATTGCATAAGTCATTGAATGCAAAATTGGAGTAATTTTATTTTATTTGTAAAAATGTCTTGAAATAATACATTTTGCAGATGAATCTTGGATTTGACTCACTTAGGGATGTGTATCAAATCAATTAATTATAAACTAGATTTCTAAAAAGGGATCAAAGGTGAATCTTTTTTCATCCAAAGTGGATGAAGAAGCAGAAAATGAACAGAATCTAATACAGAACAGTAAAATGATGAATCCTGTCCATTCTCTTGCAATCAATATAAATAATATAAATGATTCACATATGCAATCAAATAAATAAATGTGTGCTGTTGAAATTCATAGATGCCATACAGAAGAAATTGACTTGTGTATTTCCAGTGATTACCCACGTTTTCAGTACTGAAAGATTCGGTGTGCTGTTTACATGAGATGTTATCTAATCCGATATGGTGTGTGCACATACCGGTGTTTTCAATCTGAATTCAATCTGAATGATCATTCTGGCATGCGCACATTAGTCTCCGCCTTGTTTTTCCTGGTCAATGTGGCGTTATATTATTGCTTATGCACACTATTTTATTTATTTTAAAATTATATACAAACAGAGGGGCACGGTGGCTTAGTGGTTAGCACGTTTGCCTCACACCGCCAGGGTCCGGGTTCAATTCCCGTCTAGGCCATGTGTGTGTGGAGTTTGCATGTTCTCACTGTGCCTTAGGGGATTTCTCCGGGTTCTCCTGTTTCGCCCCCGTCTAAAAACATGCACGGTAGGTTGATTGGCACCTTGGAAAATTGTCCCTAGTGAGTGAATGTGAGTGTGAAAATCAATGTAAACCAACGTAGTTTATATCTCTGTCATACTGACAACATGATTAAACGGTTTTGACTATACTGTATGCAAACAATGATTTTGATGGCAACGATATATTCATTGACAGAAAAACTGAAGGATGAACTAAAGATTTTGAGAAAAAAACAGGCTTTTGCCTTGTTTGTGTTCAAATTGCTTTGAGAAATGTGCAATTTGCAAATATTAAGGATAATTGGAGAAATGCGTCCTAAGCAAATGAGAAAAAAAATTAATAAATATAAACAGTTCATTATTACATTGACATCAAGTATCAATTTGGTATTGGTATCGAGATATTTAATGCAGGTACTGTATCAGGTACAGTTTTGTTTTAGGTTTGAATCTATATTGATAAATGACTTTTTCCAGCCATACTTGGCTGGAAACTGAAAGAATAAAAAGATTTCTTTTCCTAAACTGAAAGAATAAACCCCTTCTTGAATAAATCTTATCCTTAGAGCGAGACCTAAAGCACTTCTTGTACGTCGCCCTGGATAAGGGCGTCTGCTAAATACCTCAAATGCAAATGCAAATGAAAGCACGTGGGTTGTACAGGATGAAGCTTGGAGCTTGACATTTCTCCTGCACTTGACCTTGAAGCCCTTGTCCACAAAGCCGTGAAGATATGCTTTACAAGGGTTGTAGTGGAAGAGCAGGCTTTATCCCTATTGTGCACCTTTGGGTTGAATGAGCACAAATCTCCACAAAATAAAATCTAGTGGAACATCTTCCAAGAAGAGTGAAGATTATTAATGCAGCAAAATGGAGATTAAAGCAGGAATTATATGTTTGAAGAACATTTTATGGTCGGGTGTCTGTACAAAATATGTACATTAATGTTGAAAGAGTCCTTAAGAAGCCACACTGGTGGACAGAAACATGACATGAAACACTAATACGTCTCATATATGATTATATGTGACACTTTAAAAAGACTCTTTTTTAAAGACACAGATTGCACTTTGTACATATAGCCAACGTACATTTGCACATTTTTACAGTATACTGCCATAGAGAGATTAGGTTGTGTTGACCTGGCAGTGCGTGTCCTGTTTCAGAGACCCCTCGAAACCCGTGCCGTATGAGCTGTGGACACTACGGCAGGCTGAACGTTTCTTCCTGCCAATGTCACTGTAAGAACGGATTCACTGGCCGGTTCTGTCAAGGTGAGTGTGGTTTCTCTCGATTACACTTACACTACAGCTGTAATTCTTCAGCTCTCCGTCACCTTTATCTTATCACATCTTCCCATGTGTATCTGTTTCAGTGCGCTGTAGTGTGCAGTGTGTGCATGGACGCTATAAGGAGGAGGAGTGCTCCTGTGTCTGTGATGTAGGTTATGGAGGCGCTGAGTGTGCAGGTGAAAAGAGTTCGATGTTCCTTCAATTCTCTGACTCGAAATCCTCAAAGATTCAGACAAATCTGCAAAGGCCCAGACGAATTTTCAACGATTTACTGATTCAGGAAAAATGACTCAGTGAATCAAAGTGTAGTGAGCCTCAGTCATGACCAAAAGTAGAGTAGACTTAAAGAATGACTCTTTTAATAACAAAAGAGTGAATCTGGATGAAACACTGACTCATTAATTCCCTCAAAAAGGAAGGAGAGAATCTCTTTTATGACCAAATGATTCACTGACTCACTTGTAAAGAACGGAGAAAATCTCATTAATGGCCGATCGACTCACTCTGTTCTTCAGACAAGCTGACTTTCCCCCATCACAGCTGTGACATGCAGATCGACGGTAAATGCTTCATGGTGTCCTCGGAAGCTGAGACGTACTACACGGCCAAGCTGCGCTGTCAAGTGAGGAACTATTCACACACACACAACTCATTATTATCACACCTGGTGAATGAGGGCTTGGTGTGTATTTTTTTTTTTTTGTTCCAACAGGAAAAAGGAGGAGTTCTGGCTCAAGTGCTAAACCAGAAGATCCAGGACATTGTCACCTTTTACCTCGGGCAGCTGGAGAACACCAATGAAGTTACAGACCCTGATTTTGAGACGCGCAACTTCTGGATTGGTAACCATGATACAAAGCTGTCGAGTCTATTTTGAATCATTGAAAAAACAAAACCTCCTGTACTGTAAAATGTTTTGCAGTACATTTTCAGGTTCCCTCAGAGCAACTAAAGAGCAATTTATAGTTTCTTCATTTGAATGGTGGGGGAAAAAAAAAACACGGTTCCTCAGGAGTTCTTCAGACTATTTCAGAACCTTTTGCCTTCAGAGTCAGTTTGTGTTTTTCTATATGGAGTTCTTCAGATAGTAGATTGTTTTGGATGTTTTCTTATTGGACCATTTTCCAATTGGACCTAACTGGCACTAATGTTATTAAAGCGCAATTAACACAGTGTTCCTTCACTCTATGTTGTGTTGGCGAATGAACGAAACCCAAACAACAACAAAGAAGAAATGAATAAAGAAACTTCAGTGCATTCACTCACGCTTCTTAAATTTCCCCCGAATTACACATACTAGCTGCTCATTCACAACAGGTATAAGCTCCTCACAATATTAGTGTATATTACTGTATGGAACCTTACGGAAGCACATAGCATTCCCAAAATCCGTATTTCGGAATAGAGCGCATTTTTCTTTTGTGAATGCAATGCGTTTCCGTATAACCTAAACGTATCACCAGTTTATCTGAAAAACAACCGGAACAGAATTCTTAAAGGAGCCTCGTCCCATATTTTACAATTAAAACCACAACTAAACAAGTAACATTGAAATTAACAGGAAAATCATATTTAAAGAATAATTCCTAGAGTAAAATAAATATTAAATAATCAATAATTGTATTAAAGGAAGAGATTTTGAATGAAATGTATATAATCCGTTACAGTGACCATGAAAAGTATTACTTTATAGTACAGTGAAAACGCATGATTAATGTACGATTAATCACGATTTAACTCATTCGATTAATTGCGATTGAACATTGCTAATGTGAAAAAAAGGAAAGATGATCACTTACCCTTGCCATTAAGAATTTTTCTGGGTCTTCTTCATAGCACTGAATAAACAAGCGTTCTTGTGTAAACAGGTTTGACGTACAAACCGCTGAAAGACTCGTTCCGCTGGGACACGGGAGAAAAGGCCACGTTTACCAGCTTTGCGTTTGGGCAGCCGGATAACCTGGGGTGAGAAAAATGCAGCAGATTGCTTTGTGTTGCATTGTGATTTGATTAAACAAAGAGTCCTGTAATCATGAAATGATAATAGAGTACATTATAGCCGTGATATAATGTGTAGGTGGGAGCTCAATGGGTGAGGCATTGGTCTTTGGACTGGAAATCTCACCACCACCACAAAGCTGCCACTAGTGGGCCCTTGAGCAAGGCCCTTAACCCTCAATTGTAAGTCGGTCTGGATATGAATGCTGTAATTGTAATAAATCATAGTAATTTGGATATTTACTGTAAGAACATTTTAAGGCAAATGCTTTCATTCTTTTACTCAAGTGAAAGTTTAAAGATTCTTTAACTGGAGTAAAATTGTATCGAGTACATCTCTATTTTATCAAAGCAACATATTCTATGCATTTTATACTCTGGTGATGATTATAACCTGAATATTAGGACTGTAGAAGCAAATGTAATGTTTGAGTTTGACCATTGGGTGTCCCTCTTCTCTCTTTCTTTCTTTCTGTCTATCTCTCTCTCTCTCTCTCTCTCTCTGACTTGAGCTTTGGGAATTGTGTGGAGCTTCAAGCGTCCAGCGCCTTCAACTGGAATGACCAGCGCTGCAAAACCCGCAACAGATACATCTGCCAATTCGGTGAGTCCCAAAATGGAGTCCAGATGTGAGAACGTAACATCGAGATAATAATAATCAGCATTTTATTTTCTTTTGCAGCATGAACATGGTTTCCCACAATGATTGTTTGAAAGCTTAACAAACCTGAATAAAAAATAAAAATAATCAATAATCAATAATCAAAATAATTAATGCACAATATATACAGCGAAGAACTGTTTGAATATAATGATCTTAAACACTTCTATTAGGTTTACATTAAAATCCTTTACATTATATTTGTATTCCATTTAAACAATACTGATTGGGGAAAGTGACAAAATACCGAATGTGGTGAAGGAAATGTTAATGATATTGTTGAGTTTAGTTTTGTTTATAAAAAAAAATTAAGTGCTTTTTAAAAATTAAGTGCTTTCCAATAAATGCTTTCTGGTTTCTTAAAGCTTATAAAATAAAAAAAAAAAAAATTATAGAAAAATCATAGCATTATTGGCATTGTGTGCTTTATGGAAGTAATAATAATAGTAATAATAGTAATAATAATAATAATAATAATGATAATAATAATTCATTCATTCATTCATTTTCTACCCCTATATCCGTTCTTCTTCCTTACTCATCTCGGGCGTCTACTATGGGCATTAAGGCAGGCAGGATACACCCTGGATGGAATGCCAACCCATCGCAGGGCACACACACATACATTCACACACACATTCACACACTAGGGACAATTTTCCAAGGTGCCAATCAACCTACCGTGCATGTTTTTTTGGACCGGGAGGAAATCCGGAGAACCCGGAGAGAAAAACCCCCTGAGGCATGGGGAGAACATGCAAACTCCACACACACACACGGCCGAGACGGGAATCGAACCCGGACTCTGGAGGTGTGAGGCGAACGTGCTAACCACTAAACCACGTGCCCCCTTTAATAATAATAATAATAATAATAATAATAATAATAATAATAATAATAATAATAATTATTATTATTATTATTATTATTATTATTATTATTATATTAAGCATAAGATCAATCAATCATTATCATAATCAAATAATGTATTATTATAATTATTGTTATTTTGTAATTTGTTATATGAATTTAAAAATGCATGCAATAAAATATTACTAGTGATAAATTATTATTATCATTGTTCTAATTAATGGACAGAGTCACAGAGTCTAATGTTTATTTAATTTGTATTTTGTAATTAATGTAATTTATTGATGAGGACAGGTCACAATAATATTCATATACTCACTGAAAAGCTGAAATCTACCAAATACAAATGTAATATATTATATTTATGATCAAACTATAACTTTGAAGATCAGGTATGGATTATTAATGTTTTTAGGTTAGTTGAAGGTGTCATAAAAAAATTATTTGCTATCTATTAGATTAATATGCTGAGTAGTAGTGATGAGAAACATACGCGCACACACACACACACACACACACACACACACACTCCAGACGCTTGTTAATGCCCAGGCGTGCTGAAGTGAAATATATAAAACCAGTAAGAGTGTGTAAACACGTGCCGTGGTTAAGCTGCTCGTCTGCTCCGTCTGCTTTATGACTCATTGGGGTTTATGAGTACAAACAGCTCGAGTGTGGTAATGACGCGTTCGCCTTGAAGCCTTTTGGGGTTTTTTTTGTTTGTTTTTTTTTTGTTCTGGGATCAATACGTACCACATCGCCGCTGCTGCCTCTATTGTGGCGAATAACCTCCAGGGGCGGTGGATCTTTCAGCACGCTATTAGTGGCGAAGAGGCTTTTATCTTGTTTTCTTCCCAAGTGGTTTGGTTTTGCTTCGTGTCATGAAGTGGTTATTGATTAATCAAGATGGCTTTATGCCGTAATTGTTGCCACGGCGACACTCTAACGACATGTTTGAAAGCTCTTCAAAGATGCGATGTGCTGGAAAATGATCGTCTGGGACGAGGACATACGAGGCAAGCGCATACCTAGAGGAGGCGCGCACACATACAGTACACGCAGATACACGCACACACGCATACAGAATCACACACAGTCTAGGATTGGATTTAATGGAACAAATTGTAGGATGGAAGAAAGTCAGACTTGGATTAATAGCTTTCAGTGTGGCTGCATCACCGCGTCCATGGCGGATGAAGGAACTTCAGATGCTGTTAATTTCACTGATACACACTTTAAAGTCTGGTTTATACCCGGAAAGTGGTTTTATGTGTACGAGTTGTGTAACTTCGATTCATTGCGTAGATGCCTTGTGTCCCCCAGGATAATCATTTCTTCCTGTTCTCCTGTGAGGTTTCTTGCAGGTCTTAGAGAAATTTTGTTCCAAATCCAATCTTGGGTTTAAAAAACAAAGGTGTAAACCAAAACCACCCTCTGCATAATCTTATTAATTTTTATTATTATTTTTACATATTTTATTGATCCATGAGGGCAATTCTTTTCTTCGCATATCCCTGCTTGTTTTGTGGAAGTTGGGGTCAGCAGGGTCAGCCAGGATACTAGAGCACAGAGGGTTAATGGCCTTGCTCAGGGACCTATGGGTGGCAACTTGGTGATACCGGCCTTGAGCCACAGCCCCTCCCTCAAAGTATTCGAACCTGCTCTGGGAGACCCCAATGAATTTCTAGTCCATTACCACTCGGTCACGACTACCACATGTGATCTGCAAAATTTTTATTTTATAATTAAATTCAAATTTCTTTTCAATACGTAATGTAATACGTAACGTAATACGTAATCTCTCTGACCTATATATATATATATATATATATATATATATATATATATATATATATATATATATATATATATATATATATATATATATATATATATATATATACACACTGCTGGGCCCCTTAACCCTCAAGGACACCCAGATTTAAATTCAATACATATTTGATTTAAATACAAAACCTAGCCATAATGAGGCTAATGCCTTTCTTGTATTTCAGGATAATCCAGATAAATCTAAAAGCAATAGTTGCTAATTCACATTGAAAATGCTCAAATCCCGCATCAAATCATCGCATGAGCAAAAATGGCGCCTTTCCACTTAACGTATATTTGCTTTGTGAAATGCCGCAGCAACGATTAAAAATGTGTCATCCTACCCTCCCCCCCTTTCATAACGGCGTGAAAAAAAAGCCTTTTCAAAATTTCTCCTCTTTCGAAAACGTTTTCTTTGAAAGTGCCATCCGAGTGTCGCTCTAAGTCCAAAGTGGATGGAAAAAATATGCATTTTCAAATGAAATTAGTGTGGACATGAGAAATATGCATGTCACAAAAATGAGTTCATGTCATCGAATAAATGTAAAGCTTGTTCTTAAAAGTCACTGCCCTAAAGCGTCAATCAAAATCGAGAAATTTGAGGGTGACTTCTAAAACAAACTGAGCATTCGATCCTCAGGTACAGACGGAATGCATAATTCTTGTTTTTTTTCATCTCAGAAACAATGCCATGCTGCGCCCTATGTTGTCTTTCTCAGTTGCTGAAAAATGGATCGATACTTTTTGTGTTTTCACACATCAATGTACCTTAAACTCAAATTGCAGGCTGATTCTGTTGATAGAGTCCTGACAAAGACGAAGTCAGGCGAGCAAGACGTGTTTCTCTGCAGGTTGGAAGACGCTGGCTTCAGAGCATTTCATGAATAATTGTGAAAACGAATAGTACAAATACATGGAGACCCTAAATCTGGATTACTGTGTCATTATCATGTCATAGACTTCGATATGATACGGTATCAGCGTTGGGGAGTAACTAGTTACATGTAACGGCGTTATTTAATTACAAAATAAAATTAACAGCAATTATTACAGTTACTGAGAAAAAAACCTGTAATTAAATTACAGTTACTTATGAAAATGTGATTACAGATTACAAATAGGGTTACAGCCGAACAATTTCATGTAAAATCAGTGCTTTAAACGACGGTACAACGGTTCCCGACACAGTACAAAGGGCTGCCAGTTTGACACACGCCTCTGAAATAACAAAACTTTGCCTTTAGTTCTGAAATATTATTAGTACTAATTAATGATCAATAGGTTTTTATTGTCATTTCGACTATATAGAGCTGATGCAGTACACAGTGAGATGAGACAACGTTTCTCCAGAACTTTGGTGCTACATAACACCTTGAACACCATAGAACCTTGGTTAAAGACATAACACATCACAACATAGACCAACGAAATACAGAGCTGAGGACTAGATTGAGTTGTTCCAGCTACATAAAGTGCTAAATAATCGTGTGTGCAACCTGGTGCAAAGAGCGCAAAACAAAAAAACAGTGTGGAATAGACAACACGAGACACAAAATGACAACGACCTGTAACTATAAGTAGTGCAATATTCGATTGAAAGCATTTGATTGATTGATACTCATTGATTTATGTGAAGACGCTGATGACCTTAATATTTCTCAGGATAATTATCAACAATGTGTGAACTCAATTTAAAATTTGAGTTGCGTCTCATTGATGTGTTGTGTTATTTTTAGGACAGGTTTGAGAGCTACTCATGTGGTCCTTGGGGGCCTATAGTATACTCAAAATCCTTTGTTCATCTCCCAAAAGAAAGTATTTGCGTCAATGAACATCTCATTGCCACCAGAATAACAAGAATAGGTTTAATTGTGTGGGGATGTGGTAGCTCAGTGGTTAACGCATTGGACTCTGGATCGGAAGATCATGGGTTCAAATCCCCAACACCACCAAGCTGCCACTAGGGGCAACTTTAGCAAGGCCCTTAAACCTCAAATGCTCATTTGTATGTCGCTCTGGATATCTGCCAAATGCCGTAAATATAAATGTAATAAGTGTTTGGTTGTACTGTCACTACGATGTGCACACACGTGTTTTATAACAGCAAATGGATACTAGGTGTGATGGTACACAACAATCTTTCGGTTAAGAAGTTTGAAAAGTGTTTGCATCACATAAAGAACAATCTGTATTTAAAGGCACCGTTTGAAACAGTATCTAAATGTCTAGTAGGTAAAAATGGACACATGAGATACACTTGAGTTAAAAAAGTTGACGGGTGCCAATTATTTTGAAAATGGAGACATGAGATGTTAATTTTATTTTTATTTTTTATTAGTACTTTTTTTATTTGTCATTTTTTTCCCGGTGTGTTTGTGTGTTTGTGTGTTTGTGTGTGTGTGTGTGTGTGTGTGTGTGTGAGTGTCAGGTCCAGAACATATCGCTCGGTGGGACTTTGGTCGATGAGAGTTGGGCTTTGTGTGTCCTGCAGAGGATCCCCGATGTTCTTTGGACTGTATTTCATGCTTGAAGCACAGCTGGAGGTCTCCTGATCACCACATTCAGTACTTCATGTGGAATCAACTAGACAAGGAATGGCATCGGATGAAAACATGAGGTGGTTATTGTGTAGCCTGATAGGCAGTGGAGTTTTCTGAGCATCAGCAAGTCCTGAAGTCTTTTATCCTTTTTAGTGTCTTTATTTATGCAACATCGTGCTGTCGTTCGTTTCTAGTTACTTTCGACGTCGTGTAACAGCCGCGTACTCACGCGGAGCTAACATGGATTTTGCATGGAAACAAAGTGTTTGCATTTTTATAACAATAAAAATAGACCATGTCTTTATTCCCACCAATCAAAACAGCAGATGAGAAAAGGCACATGAATTCACTGCAATGCACTCTGGTGGGTATGGGAATATCCACCCCCCTCCCAGAGAGATAGATTTAGATCAGATTGATAGATTTGATATGATAGATAGATAGATAGATAGATAGATAGATTTAGATAGATAGATAGATAGATAGATAGATAGATAATATAGATAGATAGATACGTAGATAGATAGATAGATAGATAGATAGATAGATAGATAGATAGATAGATAGATAGATAGATAGATAGATAGATAGATAGATAGATAGATAGATAGATAGATAGAGATAGATAGATAGATAGATAGATAGATAGATAGATATAGATAGATAGATGATAGATAGATAGATAGATAGCAGATAGATTAGATAGATAGATAGATAGATAGATAGATAGATAGATAGATAGATAGATAGATAGATAGATAGATAGATAGATAGATAGATAGATAGATAGATAGATAGATAGATAGATAGATAGATAGATAGATAGATAGATAGATAGATAGATAGATAGATAGATAGATAGATAGATAGATAGATAGATGTGCAGAATTAGACATTGTATCAACAGACACACACAAGCACACACACACACACACACACACACACACACAGTGGTCATTATTTGTGTGCAAATAATGCCTGAATTGATGCCTCTTTTCATGCCTGAATTGATTTGAAAATTATGTAAAAGATTTTGTGTCCTTGAATTTCCAAAGTAGTAGAAATGCAGATTACTGTTTATGGAGACTTTTCATGCTGGGGTGACCTGTACTCCAGGACTGTGAGAGGATTACACACACACACACACACACACACGCACACTCGTTCTTGGTCTCGATGCTGAGAAGATTAAAGCAGATACACAACTACAGCAATCAGTATGAAAAAACAGGCAAAGCCATTGCTGATATTTGCCTGTGTGTTTTCTTCGTGTATGTTGATATTGTGTGTGTGTGTGTTGTGTGTGTGTGTGTGTGTGTGTCCAGCAGCCCTGCTGAGCACTTGCTGAAAGGTCTAATCGTCTGGGCGGGTGATGACTGCAAGCTCATAAATCACCACTCTCATTATTGTGGGATGTTCATACGGAATTACACTTCCAGTGTAATCCAGCTGCCAGTCAGCGTGAGCGCTGTATGTATGTGTATGTGTGTGTTTGTGTGTGTGTGTGTGTGTGAGTATATGTAAGTGTGTGTGTGTCTTTGTAATAACTTCTTTATTTAAATTTTTTATACAAATTCAGGATCCATTGAAGGTCTGGTGGGGATTCCTGTAATTCATGTTATATGTAAATGTATATGTACACGGCAGATAAATATTTTTAATCAGAAAACTGATTTTTGTTCTGGAGTTTGTGGATGCTGATGCCGCAAGGCAACATACTGAAATTCATTCCTGAAATGTTTTGCACATGTTCATTTTTTACTGTATTTAACATCTGCCCTTGAAAGTTTCGCACTCTTAATGAGCGGAAGACTGTGGATCTGTCACTATTTTTGCTCGAATTGAATTTAACTACCTCATTTTTTCCCCTCCAAGAGCATATTTGTTGATTCTGTGCAGCACTGATAATAAGAAGAAATGCACTTGACACAAGTTCAGTTCTCCCTCTCTCTCTCTCTCTCTCTCTCTCTCGCTCATTCGATGTGCAGTTCCTGTTACTGCAGTTCCAATCCAACCCAATCCCAAAATCAATTACACTCCACAGACCAATAATCTAGTGCCCCCACAACACCCCACCCCCACCCCAACCGCACCACCCCACCACCCCACCCGAGTGAACCCTTATCTTCCTCTCAGGGCCAGATAGAAAATAACAAATTACTGCAGATAATTCGAAGGCTGTCGGGGACGCACGCTGCCTCCTCCTCGGACCCAACGGCTTTGTTGCGCGCTGGCTGACTCGTGGCATTCGTTCCTCTCCACGCTTCTCTTCCTCTCATCTTTTTTCTTGCTCTGTCCATCTCTTTCTCCGGCGCACTCTGTCTGTTTCCTTGCTATTTTCCACGCCTGTATAAGTTCATTCGCTTCTTTCTGCAAATGTCTCGTCGGGAAGAATAGCAGCAAAAAAAACTAAAAGAATGCGTTATCACCCTAAGCCAAAAGAGACACAAATAAACCAACAAACAACAATAAAAATGCCAATTAAATAAATAATTGCCATAGGTACAATACTACATGGTACAATTTCATGAATTAAAGAACAGGGACAGCAATATTTGAACCTTGAATGATACCATTTATGCTTGTGTGTGTGTGTGTGTGGAGTGCATATAGGCCCTTACTTGCGCGCCGCATTCATTAGCAATAGAGGTCAGCCGATGCGGAGGCCGCGAATCATAGCGGCCGGTTCTTTAGGTCGTGTCTGCATCCTGATAAAGTGCATTAAAAGACGGCTAGAGAATGAAAGAGCGCCCGGAGGCAGGACAGTGGAATTAGCTCCCATTGTCATGCTAATGACATTCATATTTTTCACATCCAACACACCCTGTGCTGCCATTGTGTGGCAAACGGAAATGCAATTTCTCAGCCAGCAGCGATCAGAATAAGGAACGACAATTACAAATCCGCTTTGAGAAAGTAAGTCGCTCGACGACTTCTCATTCAGGCGAGGCGAAGGGGTCTGGGAAGCAATTAAAGTGTGTGGAGCTGCAGGGGGAAAAAAAAAGAGACCCTGCACTGTTATTTAACCCATATACCCAATATTCTTTCTTTCTCTCGCAGGAAAACACACACGTGAATAAGTACAACGAGGTAAATGTGCAGTTTGCAGTGATTTAAAGTGTTACATGCGATATACCTGTTATAGAATTTAACAGGTATTAAATTAATGCAAAAGTGTGTTCTCTTTTGCGTACCACACGGAATGACGTTTCGACTGTATTTCTGATAATCCGATAACATGCAAAACATCGTGTTTTCACCCTTATTTTCTTTTCTCTCTTTTTGGAAATGGGAAGAGGGGAGAAGGAATAAGGAACACAACTTTCAAGCAGAAAAATACATTTAACAACGAATGAGAAATACCTGATTACATATAAAACAAGATTTACAGAGTGTGTTCGCCCGTATTTTGTTTTCTGTAAAAGTGAAAGTGCGACGCATTAAGCTTCAAGTGAGCAGTAGAGATTAATCGTGACCTCAAATACAACGAAAACATGAAAATAGTGAAACATCCATGACAAATACAGGTATAGATATGACTTAAACAGGAATACTAATTTTAAAAGTGATTTTTAAAGTAAAGATGACATTAACAGAACCCGCCTCTCCAGTACAGAAAGGGAAGACGAGGTGCAAAGACAGGAAATTAATGGATGCTGCTGAAGAATTTTAAAGGGGGAGATATACACACACATACACACACACACACAGGCATATCAGGTATACTTTGGGAACGTTTTTGTGCAATTCTATAAATATGAAATGGACATATTACTTTTCTATGCCTGTTACACAGAGAGATGTGGAAAGGAATCCGACATTACAGTCTCAGCCAAAAGCAGGGTCAAGGACGGAAAAACCTGGAATACCGAAAACCTACCTTGGGGACACTTTGGTGGGGAAGGTCAGTCTCATGATGTTCAATGAAAGGGAATGTTATCATCAGCAGGAGACAGAGTTGGAAGCAAGATCCATAAAATAGAGAAATAAGAACCTCAAAGCTGAAGCAAAACTTGATCCTCAATGCTTCCCAATTATTCTAACAGAGTTTGAGAAATTCGGCCAAGAAGAACAAACAAGCAGCATTGGACAAAGTAAACAAAGCACGAAACTGTGTTAAAGTAAAGATACACTCGGTAAAATATTATTCCTGTAAAAGTGCTAAAATGTAATTATCCTACAAGTTTATAAAAATAAATAAATAAAAAGACTACATTTACCTCACACACACACACACACACACACACACACACACACACGCTAGAAGAAAAAATAAACAGTACAGTACTACAGTATTAGGCAGAAGGGATGGATATGTATATAACAGATATCATCAGGAGTTCAGATTAAAGTGTCTAAGTGTGAATGTTACTAAAGGGTCATAAGATGGTTTTAAGCAAAATAATACAAATGTGGTAAATCATAGTTTTGGGAATTTTAATTGGACCACATTATGTTGTAATGGGGATAACAGTTACACTATATTTTACTATATATAAATATGTAGTTCTAAATATATAGTTACACTATAGTACACAATAATTTGTGGCATTTAGGAATACATGTGGTCGCATTGCACATTTAATTTTTTTAATTTCAATTTATTTGTCAAGTGTTTTTTTTTTTTTTTTTTTTACAACAGTCATTGTCACAAAGCAGCTTTACACAATTCAAATCTCAAAGTGCAAACATGGAGTGGTAAAGAGAGCTTTCAGACATGACATCACTTCGGTTTGACAAACACTGTGTACTGAGACTGCTCTTACAATTCCCTCCACTGTCCTGGGAAGATGTTCCATTAGATTGTGGAGTACTTAGGAGTACCTACTGGTGTAGGTGAGGATTCCTGAGGTAAAGTCAGTGTTCACATTCTACTTAAAAGTGTTTATATAGCTTAATAACCCATGTAACAAATATCTTCCTGGAGCTGTCTTTGGGCACAAATTTCATGTTGGAAGAGGTTTTCATATTCTAGGTCCATTGGGGGGAAAATTTCATCCTACTGCATCCAAATACATCTTGTTTTATTTTGCAATTTAATTGGGGCTGAATATATGTATAACAGATATTGTCAGAAGTCAAAATGAAAGTGTCTCAGTGTGATTGATACTAAAGTGTCCATGAGCTAGTTTTAAGCAAAATAATAAAAATGTTGTAAATCATAGTTTAGGGAACTTTAATTGCTAAAAATTTGCAGCTAGTCATAAATGTGGAACGTTCGTTTATAGCTTATCATAGCCTTTATTTGTCACCTATACCTTACAGCAGTGAAATTCTTTCTTCTCATATCCAAGCTTTTTGGAAGCTGAACAGGTTCAGCCATGATACGGCGCCAATGGAGCAGAGAAGGTTAAGGGCCTTGCTCAAGGACCCAAGAGTGACAGCTTGGTTATACCAGGACCTTTCGATCAGTAGCCCAGCGCCTTAGACTGCTGAGCTACACCCCCTCCCTCATACTGCATCCAAATAAATCCTATGTCATTTAACAATATAAGACTTTGGGGGAAAGAAAACACATATAGCTGGAAAAATCAGTAATGTATGCAAATCCCTGTAGATCCAGGATCAGACCTCTTACCTGTCATCGTTGTGTTGCCTTTGCTTCCAATTCCATAAAATCCAGCTACATAATCACCCCCTCCGCACTCCTCCCACTGCAACAGTATTATAGCATCCACAGTTTTTGTAATGAAGCGTGTATCGAACCCTGCTGGCGTTTGAACCCTGATAAAGAAACAACTTATTTGATCAAGATCTGTCATGATGAAAGTGTGAAGACAGGTTAATGCTCCCAGGAGAAGCATTACCCAAGTTTTCTTACAGAATTTATCTGTTTGGATGGAGATTGAATTTAAATAGAATGAGAGAGAAAGAGAAAAAAAATGGCTGTTGTACTGCGGGATGATTTCTCAGCGAGATGAGGCGTGGCGGGATAAAAAGAAAAAAATCCATAGCGGAATGAAATATTTGGAACTGGAGCGCAAAGAGGGATTCAGATTGGTTTGGTAAAACCAGCGGTAGATAATGATAGACAACAATGGAGGCAATTACTCAAAGAACGGGAGATAAGCACGGTCTCCTTGAGACGAAGGTTTTTTCCCCTCGGTAATGGTTCATTTATTCAGGAGCTGCGCTTTTCTCCGTACGCCGGCGTCTCGAGGAAGAGTGTGTGAAAGGCTGCAATCAGCACTCAATTAGAGTGTTTTACATTTCAATGGTAATGAGGATACCAGGCAATGTGTCTGCCATGGTGGGGAGGAAAAAAAAAGAGACAAAAAACAAGAAGGAGGCAGAAGATAGGAGAAGTAGAAGATAGAGAAGAAGAAGACAGAGAGGGAGATTACAGAGATGATTATAATAGCCAGAAATATGGGAAATTGCCCGGAACAGTGGTTCATGTACTTCGTCTCTGCATCATGTAGAGCTCGTCTCCGCCCTATCACACCCACGTGGACTCGGAGCCTTCCTTTTAATTAGCTGATAAGAAGATTCACATGTGTGAGATAAGATAAAACAACGCTACATGCTAGGCAGGAGAAAAAGGAGCATCTACCAATATATCAGAATCAATCCTGTCAACAAGCATTGAAATTAAAAAACTACTGTAGGACATGAAATATGATGAAAGTCATGCTTGGCTACAATCTCAGAGACAACAGAGATAAATACTTTAAAAGAAAATTAGATAACATTTCTCAGATAAACATCCTGTGATTTATGTACTGCCATTAACTAGCTAGCTTGGTTAGTTAGCAAGCTCATACGGTCCGTATATGTTTTTTAAACCTCCCTTTCCACCGTTAGCCCGCATTTGACGTTATAATAAGCTGGAAATTTGTGACTGTGAAAAGCTCGATTTTAAAGTGCCTTCGTGGAGATTTTGTTTGAGATTTCATGTAGACACCAGGATGTTACCAAAGTGACTGACTGAAAAGCTAGTGAGGTGAGGAAGCCTCAGTCCAGTATTCATCCCAAAGTTGTTCAATAGTGTAAATGACCGCAAATGAATAATTGTCCATTTAAATGGTTACATTTGTACGCTGTACCGAGTACGTTGCGTGTCTTATTCGTGAGGTAAACAAAAAGTAGAACAACAAACATAAGTGAAGAGTCACATTCTTAGTTTAAAGTGAACAGTGTTTCTTCCTAATTTCACACTAGTTACCTTTGGTAAAGTGGAGCAAGGAGACCTGCATAGGACGGATTTTTCCGCTCCTCCCCCATAAAAAATGTTATTTTGTCCCTCTCCCGCCCACAATATTTAAATTTGATCCCGCTCCTGCCAGTTCCTGCACCCGTTCATGCATACATATGTTATTTTCTCTGTGAGGCAGTATTTAAGGCACTCCCGACCTTGTGCCTATATATCATTTATTTTCATTTTAGTTGACATTGTTGCTTTTTGCAGTTGATTCATAACAGTTTATTTCTTTTTTGTATATTATATATATATATATATTTTTTTTTTAAGATTATATAAGATAAGATTATATATATATTTTGTGGGAGTCCCGCGAATAAGTTAGATGTTAGATGCTCCGCTGCAACCTGCACACACATGAATATATTCCCGCGCTTGCCTGCGTTCACCCATCAAATGTTGTCCCGCGCCGCACTCACTCCCGCGGGTCTGTAGAGCAAGGAATGTGAGCTTGGCATACGTTACATGTTGTATATTTTTATGTCCTATTTCCTTGTTAGCATATACAGACGGTCCCCACCCTATGAACGAGTTACATTCCAAGAGTTCTTTTGTAGTATGAATTTGTTCGTAAGTTATTTCGTGACATTCGCTACTGACTGCGCAATTGTCTCCTAAACGATGTTTGTAAGGTATAAGCTGTAAAAACTGTAGTTTACTGCATTCCTGAATGTTGCACTTAAGAAAAGAAAAGTGCTTTTATAAAAACACTAACAGCAAGACATTTAAAATGAATAAACAGTATGAAAATACAGTAATGTATACAGTAAGTACTGTACTTACTATTGAATGCGGTCGTTAATACGTGTGTGGATGGTTGGAGGAGGAGAAGGTGGTAGGCATTACATGGGCATTATACTTGTTCGCTATGCTCTGCGCTTGTTAAGCTCCGTGTCTAGTTAGCAGCATGTTTGTGCTGTAAAGTGTTTGTAGGGTGGGGCGCGCCTGTGTATGTTAATTGTTAAGCTCTACTTGACATTTATTTACATTTACATTTGTAGCATTTGGCAGACGCTCTTATCCAGAGCGACTTACAATTGAGCAATTCAGGGTTAAGGGCCTTGCTCAAGGACCCACTAGTGACAGCTTAGTGGTGGTGGGGTTTGAACCCATGAGTCCAACACCTTAACCACTGGGCTATCACCACTGGGCATTTATGGTGTCTATTCAGTTTTTGATTTATTTTCATCGGTTCCTCTGTATATGTGAACTTTATTTACTGTATTTGTCTGTATATAAGTTGTATTTATTGTTCCTTTGCGTAGTTTTACGGTGCTACACAGCTTAAGTTTAATGGTGTAGCGGAATAAAGAAAGAAGCACCCGTCGCAAACTCTCTGTGTATCATTTATGGATGCCAAAGGGCAGCTACAAAAAGGGTTTAGAGCTCTATAATAAAAGATCTTGCACTCCAGTTGCTTTTGTATTGGGACACCTGTTTGTTCCATCCATATGTAGTTCTTTACCAAACTGTTATCGGAAACATGAAGGAATACAATTGAAGTTGAACTAGGAGACCCAAACCTGTTCCAGCATGACAATGCTCCCCTGCTTTACATGACTTGAACCCATGAACCCTCTGATGTTCGGTTTGTGCACGAAACACAAAAAAGCAAATGCAAGTATTTAATGAGTCAAACCATGTGCCTTTATACTAAAATTCTCTACATTTTGTTTTTCAGATTGTGCAATACAGCACTAGAAATAGTGCATGTTTTGTCCAGAGGATCTTGTATTACTCATCTTTAATTCTGCACATAATCATTTTAGCGAGGGGAAAAAAACAAATCAGAACACTAACAACATGATTGCTGGAAAAAAAAAAAGAAATACATGCGCAACCATTAACTATGGTACACATTTCAAAAACAAGTCACAACGACAACAAGCTCTGGAAAATCTCTGTTTGCACTCCAAAAAGAGAAAAATCACATTTTGAAGCAAACATTCCTTTCATCTACTCATGAAAAACAGACCCCCTCCCTTACATAGAGCGCTTTTACAACAAGAAATGACCTGTCATTTTGATTATCGACACATTCTACAATGCATCAGGTAGAAATCAATGTTTAACCTCTTCGCCATTTCTTTACTCCACTAGTCACTGTTCGCTCAAACACTAAGGAGTGAATATTCTCAGATTTATTCACATAATATGCACCCGATTCGCTATTCACTCTGATATCTATCTCAAGCACATTCAATTTGTCTGGACCACCTTTGAGCTGTTTCTCTACTGAGTCAAACTGCAGCAATTATAAAACAATTGCCTCGGAATTTGTCTTTGTAGCTGCGCTATGACGAAACGTGCAAAAATGGGGCTCGAATGCTAATCTACTATCTCTACATACACTACGTTGGCAAAAGTTTGCAGACGCCTGGTGTGGGCCTTTTTGAGCATCTCATTACCAGCTTGTTCTTATAATTCCCTTGACTCTTATGGAGTGTGCTTGTGGAGATTTGTGCTCATTCAGTCAAATTGGTGTTTTATAGTAAAGTCAGGTAGTGATGTAATTGAGTTGAGGAGACCTGGTGTGCAGTCAGCGTTCACATTCATCCTAAAAGTGTTCAGGGGGATTGAGATCAACACTCTAAAGCAGGCTGCTTAAAACCGTTCAATCCAACCCATGGCTGTATAGTAAGAGATCTTGCACCCCTAACCCATGAACAGTGTATCTGCATGGAGCGGCCTTTGTGCACAGGAGCACTCTCATGCTGGAGCAGCACCCGAACCTCGAGGAATAAATCTATCTATCGCATCTCCAAAAACGCCCGCTTGGCCAAAACCAAATGTGAAAACTGGATCTATTCATGAGAACATATGAATGTGCGTTTATCTGTATACGAATCTTTGGCCTCCCTGCATTCCGCTGTTTTTTGCTCTCTTGTGAGGAAGCAGCTCTTCAGTTCTCCCGCTCTCGTCTCTGTGCTTTCTCTCTCTCTCTCTCTCTCTTTCTTCACGCCACCCCCGACATATTTCGGATGCGAGATGAACTTTGATAAGAGTTAATGAGAAAATCGCTATTGTGCCCAGAAAGAATGGAGCGAAGGGTTCGGTCTCGCCAACCGAACACTAGAGCTTCCTCTCCAGGAAATGTGAAACAGAGAATATAAAAAAAAGGACAGACTCGAGAGAAGTCAAGGGGATGAAATGAGCAGGGCGGACGAGAAAGACAAAGGGAAGAGATACTACAGAGGAGCAGTGGATGAGCCGAGAAGGTAGAGAGAGAGAGAGAGAGAGAGAGAGTTGGGGAAATGAACAGGCTTATCTTTCCTGGTGATTATTCACAAGCCACTCAGACTTGGGAACATACCTGAGTATTCAATCTGTGTGAACAAGACAGTAATTACACGCTGCCCGTCGAGCGAGTGCTGTGATTTGAGCTTGGATTTACCTCCGACAAGTCGCACACGATGTCAAAGGAGATTTTGGATGCCACTTTGTTTGACTGTCCAGACCTAAGACCTAAACTAAGACCCGCGGGCCACACCCGGGCCATCTGTCCTTTTAATCCGGCCTGCCGAATATCGGTACAGAAATGTCCAGCTGAAAGGAAAACCACGAATACTCTGAATATACGAATATAGGAATATAGTGAAGCGCTTGTAAAGCTTCAACCAGAACCTCTGCTCCCCCGGTGACAAATCGGGACAATGTGACATGCTAACACTCCAACCAGTCCCCGTCAACAACTCACGTCATGCTAACACACCAACCCGTCCCCCATCCCTCCATCAACAACTCATTAGGCGACACGCTAACACTCCAAATAGCCACCGTTCTCGCCTTCAACAATTGACGATGCAACTCACCTACACTCCATGTACGCGTACTGTCGGGTATACTGGAGACTTAAAGCACTGTTTGTACATCGCTCTGGATAAGGGCAGTTTGCCCACCCCTGGTCTAGACTGTCACACAGATGCTAATTCGCTTTGAAACCTGGGGAATTTTGACCACTAGGTACATGAGATGTCCATCTTTATAACCCAGACGGGTGCATTGTGATGCATAACGACTATACAATACATTAAAGAAGCAGCAACAGATATGCAATGTGATATATATATATATATATATATATGTATATGTGTATATATATATATATATATATATATATATATATATATATATATATATATATATATATATATATATATATATATATATATATATATATATATATACCCGCCATATAACGGTGCAGTGCAATTTCATTCAATGCAATATGATGTAATGGATAATATATGATGGTTTGTAATTTACTATAGGAGAGACAGCTTTATTTATTTTTCCAGACTGATCAATTAAGTACCTTCTAAGGAAGGTATCTTTTACAAAAAAGAAGCTTGAAATAAAACCACCTGAAATAAAACATATAAAAAAGCCAGTGACACTATAAAGGAAGAAAGTCATATAATGCTAATTTTTGTTGTCATGACACTAATGTCTGAGGCAAGTTTTTTCTCTAGTGTGCCAGATGCTGTTGGATAAATGAACAAAGTAGACCAACTATACAGAAAGAAAGCCTTCTCTCTCTCTCTGTCTCTCTCTCTCTCTCTCAAGGACGTCATATCTTAATTGAAAATGACAGCTTCAATTAAAAATGTAATCATTTCGCCCGTTTGCTAATTAAAATGGAGGCGACTGATAGTTTTGTCTCATTAACTTCAAAGAGCAGCACAGTGCGATGGCTGACTGGGCTTCTTCTGCTTTTTTTCGGTTAGCTAAATGTGGGAGGGGGGGAAAAAAGAAGAAAACTCGTCGGCAAAACGGAAGCAGGAAAAAAAAACCCGTCTCGGTGACTGATGCCGTCTCAGAAAGACGAGCTTCACAAAGGGGCGCGTCTGCGTTACGTCTGAGGAAGACGGCGAGGCAACGGGAGTGACTCTTCCCTTCATCTAGTGATCATAGTCATAGTGAGCGTGTGTGTGTGTGTGTGTGTGTGTGTGTGTGTGTGTGTGTGTGTGTGTATGTGTGAGACTCGGGCAGTGCGCTCGAAGCTTATTCCCTGTGGTACACCACTGTCGATTGATCACAATCACAGCTGATGAATGTGTCAGAGGCGCTGCTGAATCTCTGTCCTTTCCTGCCATCGATGAATTGAGTTCTTTTCAACACTTTTTTATTCCCATCACAACAACAAAGGTGTCAAGCTGCTAATCATGCTGCTAAAACAAAATAGTGCCGTTTCACAACTGTGCATTTTACTGCAAATATAAATAATATCAGAGCATTGTTGGGTATATATATATATATATATATGTATATATATATATATATATATATATATATATATATATATATATATATATATATATATATATATATCATATATATATATATAAAGTGTATATAAGGGTATATATATATATATATATATATATATATATATATATATATACCACTTTGCAGAAGGATATGCAGGACTCAAGCATGATGAATATGGAATATGAATCGAACAAGAACCTGTGAGGTTCGTTTCTGCCGGCCTTATGGATGCTATGTTACGTGATTATCTGATCAGATGTGATATTTATTACCTATCTCTATACGTACATACATACATACATACATACATTATGACCAAGTGCCTAATATTGTGTTGCTGCTAAAACAGTCCCCATTTAACAGTCATGACCCATTTAACATTAACAGCATGAAATTCTTCAGCAGTTTGAGCTACAGTTGCTCGTCTGTTGGATCCAACCACACGGTCCAGCCTTCATTAATGAGTCTCGGCCACGCAGAAAGCTAGGGTTTACCACTGTCCCTTTTTTGGGGCACTTTTAATAGATACTGGGACACAACCAAAAAGACCTGCAGTTTTGGAGATGCTCTGGCCCAGGCATCTAGCCATCACAATTTGGCCCTCATCAAGCTCACTCAAACCGTCACGCTTGGTCAATTTATTCTGCTTCTGAAGCATCAACTTTGAGGCCAAAATGTTCACTTGCTAAGAGATAATCAGTGTTATTCACTTCACAGCTCATAATGTTATAATGACATAATGTTATACCTGATCGCTCTGCATTAAAATGTACTTCAGTGAGTCCTTGCTGGCCCTGATGGCTCTTCATTGACTTTTTGAAAATTGAGCACTCCCAGCTCTTTCTCCCTTTATTCCTTGTTCACTACTGTTCACTCAACACACTCACAAGACTATTTTTTACTTTAAAAAGAGCTCAAATGTAGAAAAGAATAAAACTTTGTTCAGGCATATTCATGGTTAATTCAAGCAGATACAGCCGACTGATCAGCACAGATAAAATAAACTTCATAACAAACATAACTGGAGATTCAGGAGAGAACAGGACATGGCCATACGAGCGGTCATGTGCTTTTCTTTCATACTTTTGTGCAACTCAATTAATGCTGGCCTGGGTTCTCGTTCTGATGTTGTATTTGATATTTTTTGAGTTTGAGTTTATTCCTCATGAAGTCTTAGGGAGTCTGTCTTTGCTACCTGATTACAAAGTGATCTTCCTGTAAAGCTGCTTTGAGACAAAGTCAACTGTTAAAATGGCGTAGAATTAATCTGAATTTAGGGATAGATTCAAAAAGGGAAATCCAAAAAAAGTGTTTGTGCAAACGACATAAAAAAAAAAAATCAACAAGTACAGAAATTATGTCGGATTGTCAATAAACATAGAACAAAGCCACACTGAGCCCTGAGCTGTTTTTCATGCATGTGAGTAGACTTTTATAAGTGAATGTGTGTGGAACTGCAGAGAGAGCGTCCATATGCCCATGGAGGCGATATTTACAGGTCACTGCGGCTGATGGCAATTGGGAGCTCTTCCCTTTTAGCTTTCAGAAAAATAAGAGGAGTCATATACAATTCATTTGAATTTGTATGGAGCTGTTATCAATAGGCATCATCTCAAAGTGGCTTTACAAAGACAATGTAGTAAAAATTAAACACAAGTTATTGAGTGCAGGCTGAGTCAGGATTGCGGTTTTCAACAATGGGGCGATAGCTGGTAGGATTCGATTTGAAGTTCATTCCATTCATTATATTTTTTATATGTTCGTCACCATGAATGTAAATCTCGCTATAATCAATGCAGAGAACTGAAAGACATGAAACCCAGAGCAAATTAAAAAAAAAAATTAGGTCCTCCGATCTTATCTTGATCAGTGATGTTGAGAAAAATCGATACACTTCAACTAGCAGTAAATGGTAACGGTAAACAAAAATTCATGGCCCAGTGCGTTGGTTAAATTTCGTTACAGTTAGGGGGAAGAAATGCAAAACATAAAATTGATTGCCTTTTTTTTTTTTTTATTAAAGTCATTTGTTATTGCTAGCTAACAGTTTAAATTGTTTTAATACAATAAGTAAATGATTAAATTGGCATCCGTTAGTTTACCTTTGTTTTACCCCACTTGACATTGTAAAACATGAAAAAAAACATTGAAAAACATGAAAAAAAAGTCGCTCACGCCCTTATACTGCGTACAAGCAAAATGTAAGATGTGGATGGAAGGTCAAAAATGTATTTATTTATTTATTACATACTTATGATAAAAAAAAACAATGCGTAACAACGACATTACCACATATTGTGTTGCTGCTAAAACACGGTCCAGCCTTGTATTAATGAATCTCGGCCCACCCATGACCTCGTTGACCGGGTTCACTACCTCCTTTGGGGCACTTTTAATAGATACTGACCACTGCAGACTGCAACACATAAGATGCTCTTTGTGGATGGAATTTTTTAAAAATGCATCTATTTATTACATATTTATGGTTAAAAATACCTATGACCTGCCGACAATAACATTATGATAATAATTATAATAATAACAACACCTGGCTAATATTATGTTGCTGCTAAAATCCGGTCCAGCCTTCATTAATGAGCCTCGGCCAAAAAAGTCGCTCACACTCCTGTACTGCGCACAAGCAAAAGGACGGAAGGTCAAAAAAAAGAAAAATATTTTGTTTCCAACTAAAAGGTATTACAGAGGACATGTGTGTATAACTTGCGGTCCTCCACTTAATATGTTCGTGAGGGAACTCGGAATCTAACTATGTTTCTGTACACAAATTTGTCCCTCGTTACAACCTTAATTTCAACACACAACACATTCTGAACACCCTTCCTGAATGTAAAACAAGTCTCGTCTTTCCTCGCAAACCTGTAATGAACCACTATCAATCATCAATCACAACAACAACAATATTGATGGCAAACGTGAAGATTTACGCATATACAATTCTACGTTTTCTTAGTTTCGTGTTTAGAGAAAAGCGGCGTGGTTTTTCCGCTCCCTTCTCTCAGTGTCTCTCAGAAGACAAAAGCGAGTCAGTTTTCGGTGGAGTAATTATAGTTCCGCCTCCTTTCATGTCACTGTGCCGTGGCAGAGTCTTTGTTTGAGATCTTTCTTTTAAAACGCTTCTGTAAGCCCCAGGCCTACAGACAAGATTAAATGATTCTCTGTTGATATTGAAATGAGAGGCTCGGCGTTCAAGAAACCGGGGACGAGCCAAGGATGAAACGAACATGACACATCGGCTCAGGTCGCGTCGGTGTGTATTAAACCACTCAAAGTTTCTCTTTTAGGGGCGAGACATGCTTACTGTCTTGAGGAGTTCATGAGGAGATATTTGGCGCCTAGAAAGCACATGAGCCATTTTCCTCGGCATGGTATCTATTCAGTCTGTGTCTGAATCCAAAAAAGGAGGAGGAGGAGGCCTGAGGAGCAGTCAGTGTTCACATTCATCCCAAAGGCAGTACATTACATTACCTTTACAGCATTTGGCAGACACCCTTATCCAAAACACCTTACAACTGAGTGTTAAGGGAATTGCTCAAGGATCCACTAATGCTAGCTTGGTGCCGATGGGATTTGAACCTGTGACATTCCAGTCTAGAGTACAATGTCTTAACCATAGAGCTACTACCTTCCAGTAGGGTTTATAGCAGATCTTCCTGTCCCTACTGGAAAATTTCAATGCTTCCACATCTATAGATGTCTAATACAATTGTTTGTCTTCTAATTTAAGACAATACTTTGGAGAGGGAGCACACGTGTCTGGAAAAGTCAGGTGTCCCAATATGTATTGAGTATATTTATATAATATGCTGTGGAAAAACTTCTTTGGAGTCAAATGCGGAAACTGAGATGCTACATTTAACTCACTTATACTGTACATCTGTGTGAATATGGGGTTAAGGGCCTGACTCAGGGGCCTAGGTGTGGCTGCTATAGGTTTGCCTTGTATTTGAGCATATGACTTTCAGAGAGCAGTTCTTAACCAAAAAGTAAACACCTGCAATCAGGCAAAAATCAGTTTAATATCATTGGAACATGTAAATCGGCCTGGGATAGTTTAGTGTTTAATCTTTGTGACTTGTGAGTTCAAATCCCAGCCACACCAAACTGCCACTCCCAGGTTCTTGAGAAACGATCTTAATCCCATCGATGCTCCACTATCAGTAGGACTGAGATCAGTGTACGTGGATAAGGGAATTTGCCAAATGCTATAAATGTAGTTCAGTGGTATGGCACTGGAAGATCACAGGTTCAAACACCACCACCACCAAGCTGCCATTAGTGGGCCCAAATGCAGCAGCAAATGTATATATATATATATATATATATATATATATATATATATATATATATATATATATATATATATATATCCTTTTAACTTTAAGACAGACAAAAAGATGGCAGACGGCAGTTTACAGCTGTAAAAGAATCAATGCTGTGGATTTCCAAAAACATGTTCCGAAAAACTGGTAAAGAAACCTCCTGATGCTGCACTTTATTTTATACTGCAAATTTATACATTCATGAGAAATAGGAAATAGTTGAAATTCTGCTAGACATAAATAATAGTGTTTGCATTCAAGTAAATATGAAAATGTCCTTGTGAACCCACACACATACACACCCACACACGCACACACACACACACACACACACACACACACACACACACACACACACACACACACACACACACACACACACACACACACACAGTCTGTCTTTTATATGTTTTGAAGTAAAGCCAAAATTCAGTGGGTCACAAACAGGATTATACACAAACACACACACACAGTACAAAGCACACACACACACACACACACACACACACACACACACACACTGTACAAAGCAAAGCAGAGACACCTTTAAGGGTTGAGGGGGCGTGAGACAGGACACAGGGTCCACTCCCAGATCATTCACAAACAGCTTCTTTTATCCCTCAATCATTTATCCCCCTCTGTCTCTCTCTCTCTCTCTCTCTCTCTCTCTCTCTCTCTCTCTCCTGCATCTCTCCTCACTCCTTTCCTTCAGTCTCTCTCTCTCTTTCATGTACATCTGTCATGTTACATCTCTCCCTGGCCCCCTATATTTATATCTATTTTTATACCCCCCCCCCGCCCCCTCTCTCTCTCGCTCGCTATTTCAATTCAATTGTTTAACCCCTTTTCATCATCTCTCTGTCTCTCTTCATATCTCCTATTTATCTTGTTCTCTCCATCTCTTTATTCTCTCCCTGTGTGTCACTCTTTTCATTCTATCCTTCATTCTTTCTGTTCCTCAGCACATTCCTTCTGTCTTTTCCAGCGTCTTGCTCTTTTTCTCACAGCGTCTCCATTATTTCTCCATTTTCATTCCTCATGCCCAATTTCTCTCGTTCTCTCTCTCATTCTTTTTCCTCATTTTCTTACTCTTTTGTTTTTTCCCTCTATGACTCAATTTCAGGTCTTTTTCTTCCTCTTTTTTCTCTCCATTCATCCTTTCTCACCGTTTTTTCTTACAATCTCTCTCCATATTATTTGTCCATTTTCTTTTCCCACATTCTCTCTCTCTCTCCCTCCCTCTCTCTCAGATGCAGGTTCTGCCAGTCGTAGCGAACACACGCAGCATGCGACCTTGACTGTAGCGGCGTTGCGAGGGCAGAGTGAACAGATCGTTAGCCTGTGACGAGCATTGCATTAAAAATTGGCGCGGCCGTATAAAAAATGAACCTCTTCTATAAAACCAGGTGGCTGGAATGTCTCGACTCCCTTGAACACCCCGACCTTCAATAATACTCTGTAAAGGGTTTGCCTCGTTTCTATTTTACAAAAGATCATAAAAAAGTACAAAAGATAAAGTCTGAACAATAAAAGGATAAAACAAAAATAATTTTTTTTTCAGAAAGTACTTAATTCATATTCATGGCATCCAGACAAGTATTAACGGCCAGTAGTTCACAGTGGCTAATCACCTTATTTTGTAACTAATTAGCTATAGTGCGTAATTAACTATAAATAAATAAATATATATATATATTTATTTTACTATTTATTTTTAAAAATACAATAAAAAACAATTTAAAAGAGGCGAAATTAAAACCTTCAACTGCAACACACATTTATTCACGTTTTTATATTTCCATACAAAAAGAAAATCCACTGAAAACATTTGTGTTACTGATGCGCCAAGTCTCAAATCAGCCACTAAAATCCGCCACAATGCACAAATCCAACAACTAAAACCATCTGTGTGGAAACATAGCAAAAATCCTAATGATTTATCCTATTTAAATCACTGTCATTCCTTTAAAAAAAAAACATTTACAAGAATATTTTGTCTCCGTGTTCTATGTTCAGTTTGGTTTCACTCAAAATAGTATTAATAGTATTAATCTTGAAAAAAAGATTAATTAAGGTGCAAATGTATAATTAAGTTGCAATTAATCACAATTAATCAGCCCTAATATATATATATATATATATATATATATATATATATATATATATATATATATATATATATATATATATATATAGGGGGCACGGTGGCTTGAGTGGTTAGCACGTTCGCCTCACACCACCAGGATCCGGGTTCGATTCCCGTCTCGGTCATGCCTTCTCCCCGTGCCTGAGGGGGTTTTTCTCCGGGTTCTCCGGTTTCCCCCCAGTCCAAAAACCTGCACGGCAGGTTGATTGGCACCTTGGAAAATTGTCCCTAGTGTGTGAATGTGTGTGTGTTCCCTGCGATGGGTTGGCATTCCATCCAGGGTGCATCCTGCCTTAATGCCCATAGACGCCTGAGATAAGCGTGATCCGAGGGAAGATCGGATAAAGCGGTAGAAGATGAATGAATGAATATATATATTTACACACTGTATATACATATACAGACCCTACATACACTGATCTGATCTATCAATTGAGTTTACAGCAGATGACTAGAAACATCATTTAGTGTTAAACATCTGTATCTACTCCAGCTCTTCCACAGACCACACACATTCTGTTCTGTACTGTGGGGATATAAAAGCAGATGCATCTTCGTTTGACAGGAGTGATGATAATTAGTTTGTGGGGATGAGAATAAATTGGGAATATGACATGCCAAACTTCTGAATGCCAAACTTCCACCGCTTCTGAATCAAACCAGTTTGTTTGCTTGTTAATCGCTTCCAAAGGCTGGCATAATATGATGAGCTTTTTATATAGCTTGCATAATGGTTCTCCCAGTATAACTTGAATAAAGCGTCAATAGGTTACGTATGCAACCCAGTTTTCCTGAGGGAATGATTCTGTCAGCAACGCCATGGGAATGCCTCTGTGTGACTGGCCAATTGATGGTAGTGACGTCAACCTCAGGCAACGAAACTACCCGGATACAATGGAGTATAAAAGCACATGCGATAGAGTCAGCATCAGATTTGACAGTAAGCGCCACAATGAAACAGGCAATATAGCACATAATGTGGCTTACATATGTAACCTATTGACCCTTTCGACTTTGCATGTTGCATAGTTACCATTCCTTGACCAGTGTGAAGGGTGGTATAAGGCATCTTGGGAACACAGCCCAATTTTGGGTGCCACAAGGCATCTCCCATGCCAGGAATAAAGTCTAGGTGCGAAGGACAAACTAAGAGAGCTTGTAAGACCCTCTTGGGGGAAATGGTGTCCAGTAAAAAGACAATCTTGACTGTCAGAAACCTGTGTCACCTTTTCGATTAGCTCGAAGCTCTTCGGATGACCACGAGGAGATGGTTTACATCGTTACCATCCAGATCACCAGGGAGCAGAGCTGCCAGGAGTAAGGTGTCCAAGCATAGCTCAGCTACGGCTGTACCATAGAATCTAGTTCACAAAAGACGGCCAGGCAATCGCCAGGAAATTTATGTTCAAGAAGAGATGGGGCAGCAGCGACAGTTGCAGCTCATGGCTACTGCCCAGCCCATGAGTGATGTATCTGTTGTTAGGATAATGCAACAACAATTAGCTCCCAACACTGGGCCTTGGAAGAAGAACATGGGGTCTCTCTAAATAGATAAGGCACAAAGGGTTTGCGGCATTAACTTGATAGTGTGGAGCAGGTTGCTCCTGGGAGAAAATTCTTTGTTTCTTTTGTTAGGATGGATTTGTGACACTATTTGACCAAGTGTTAGCATCTTGAATCTGATATTCTTCAGGCCTTGTTTAATGTGCCTGCAGCATGGCCATCATGAGCAAGCACCCACCAGCTTAGTACGTAGAACACAGCAGCTTAGTAGGAAAGGTCGGAACCTTTAGGAATGCCACAGCAATGGAGAGATAGCTGACACGTGTCTCTGCAACCCTGGGGATCATCCCAGACTTCCTTGCCTTAAGTCCCCTAGCATTAGAGTAAAAACTCGAGCTTGTGGAATGGAGGTGGGCCATATGTGGTGCCGACTCCTTCCACGTGCTTTTATAATCTATTGCGTCCAGGAAGTGCCATTGCCTGATGGTGACATTTCACACATGGTTCAGAGCGGGTAACACAGAAGTGTTCCCATAGCATTGCTGATGCAGGGTTTAGTTCCTGTATGTATGTATGTATGTCTGTCTGTCTGTCTGTCTCTATCTATCTATCTATCTATCTATCTATCTATCTATCTATCTATCTATCTATCTATCTATCTATCTATCTATCTATCTATCTATCTATCTATCTATCTATCTATCTATCTATCTATCTATCTATCTATCTAGGGGGGGCACAGTGGCGTAGTGGTTAGCACGTTCGCCTCACACCGCCAGGATCCGGGTTCGATTCCCGTCTCGGTCATGTGTGTGTGGAGTTTGCATGTTCTCCCCGTGCCTCAGGGGTTTTTTCTCCGGGTTCTCCGGTTTCCTCCCGGTCCAAAAACATGCACGGTAGGTTGATTGGCACCTTGGAAAATTGTCCCTAGTGTATGAGTGTGTGTGTGTGTGTGTGCCCTGCGATGGATTGGCATTCCATCCAGGGTGTATCCTGCCTTAATGCCCATAGACGCCTGAGATAGGCAAAGGCTCCCCGTGACCCGAGAGATCGGATAAAGCGGTAGAAAATGAATGAATGAATGAATGAATGTATATTTAGATTGATTAACATTTTTAATTGTGATTAATCGCGTGATTGTCATGAATGAACTTGTGATTACAACTTATTCCCACATTTGTATCTGTTCTAAATGTACCTTAAATGAATCCTTTTCAAGTGTTTAATACTGCAATCAACCTGGACAAACGTGGATGCTTTATGCAAATGTATGATTATTATTAGTGAAACCAAACTCAACATAGAGCATGAAGACAAAATATTACCGCAAATGTTTAAAAGTAATGATGGCATTTGAAATAAACATGATTTGCCGGATGTATGCATTTTGGTGCACCAAAAAAAACCAATGCTGCATAAGTGAAAGAAATGTTTAGTGATTGAAAAACTTTTTGATGGTGTTTATTTTTTTATGTCTGAGTAAAATCAAGACTTTGCGAATAAATAATAACAAGGCTTGAATAAAAGGCTTTCATTTTGGCTTTTTTTTATATGTAGCGTATTTGCTTATCAAGTACAATAAGGATTGATGGTGTCGTGACTTAACGGAAGCAAGTAGTAGCTTTTATCCTACCTGGGATGTGGTGCAGGACTTGCTCTGGTTGATAAAAAAAATATAAAGGGAAATTGCCAATAAAACAATCAATCAACCTGTCAATCAAATGATCAATCAACTAACGATCCACTATAATAAAAAGTGCGTTAAAAGCTGACATATGGAAAATCAATTTTGCATAGTAAGACTGAAATGATGAAATGTAGCTGATCGCACTTGCTAGTTACAATACAATAATCAGATTTGCACTCTACACGCCGCAGAATAAATGACAGTTGCAAGCAAATCAGATGAACGAATCACCGGCAGTGTGAGTAAATGTTTTAAGATTTATGACTCCCTTTCAGGAGCAATTTTGTTTTCCTTCTGTAGTTTGACAAATGTGTTTTCTTTTGTAGCGTCAGATAGATGTGCATAAAATCATGTTTTGACAGCATGGGGATAGAATAATGAAAGAAGCTCCGCCCCCGGTTCATGTAAATGCATAATAACGCAGACCCCTGAGTCGTGTGAGTCTCCAGTGCCAATAAAAAATAAAACGTTCTACTCAAGTAAACCTACTGTTACTTCAATTACATTTTACTTAAGTGTACAAATCTACTCAAGTAAAAGTAAATAAAAAAGAACATTCGAAAATTCTAGTGTAGTTCAACAAATCCAAGCACAACAAACAAACAAATAAATAAACCTTCGTTTCCAATCCCTGTGCTAACCAATAATAGCAATACCACACACTGATTGGGACGCAACAGTACGACAATTATGTAAACTAACGATATAATTAACTTAAGTTGATTTAGACAAACGCAGCTCACAGTGGATAATAAATCTGTTTCTTTTCTCGCATTTAAAGTGATTGATTAAATCTGCCCCGGGATTTGTCGGGCTCATGATAATTGTTACAGCATATATCAATCAATGTTTGAGTCATTAATCTTAATATTATTAATAAAACAATATCATTTCACATACGTTTTGATTAAGTTATATCCATTATATCCATGGAGTCATATTTAACCTCACGTATCTCTACTTTAACCCCGGTACATGTTTTTGTGTACTTTGCCGACCACTAGAACGAAATGCCATGCAAACTGTGTGAAGAAAGCCTACCGGGCGAAAACAGTGTGAGTGCAATTAATCCTGTGTTTTGATCTAAATGGCCGTTCGTGTGTGACGAGATACAGTTCAGAAAGCTTTAAAAAAAAAAAGGGAAATCGTTGTACCGGTGGTAAAGCTCTGCATGCTGGGCTGCAGTGTGAAGTGTGTCCGATTTGCAGATATGCAGTGGCCTTATTCCCAGGACATTTATTTTTTTAAACAATAACCCGCTGGCAACAAATTGCGCTGGAGTCATGCCCTATAGTGCCACGGTTAGCTGATGATCAGGTAGTGGAAAAACCTCTCCATCTGGACACCAAGGGCGCTTTGACCAAAGCGCCGTCCCTTTCATCCACGCCAACTCAGACAGATGGCCGCTCGTGGCTCTGCCCCAGCTACTGATTCAGTGTCCACTCGAATTTGCGGTGCTGCTTGAGACATAATTGGGCTTTTTTTTGTTTTGTTTTTTTGGCTGGAACACCAAGAAAGGAGGGAGAGAGGGAAGGAAGAAATAGCGAGGAGAAAGGAGCAAAAAGAAAGTGAAAATTAAATATAGCAAGAGCTGTTGATAATATATCAGCTGCATTGTGCTCGGATCCGATGATGCATTTACAGGGGAGATTAATGTGTCAGGATAGGGGGTAGATTTATGCACAGGGGTGTGTTTAGTGTGTATATGTGTGTGTGTGTGTGTGTGTGTGAGAGAGAGAGATGGTCCATGTGGTTGGGAGCAGGGCCTGCTGGCACAAAGCTGACAGCCCCCCAGATTGGAGCTGATTTCCCTGCAGATGAGGATGGATGTTTCCAGACCAGGCAGCTCACACTGCTCTCTTTTTAAACCTGTTTTATGTTTTTTTCTTTCTTTCTTTCCTTCCCCTTTCACGTCTCTGTTCACGTTCTCCTTGATATACTGCTATTTTCATCTCTTCAGACTTTCTGAAGTTCCTGTCCTCCCCCTCAGTTCCCATCTTCCAGCCCTCCTTTCTGTTCTTTTACAGTGTCTCTCCATATCTGTCTAACTTCCCTGGTTATTCTCAGAACTGTCACTTTATTTTCTCGCCCTCTTGCTTCGCCCGGTTCTTCCTCTCCCCCCCCCCCTTCCCCGATATTCTGCACATTGGGTCTGCTTTAGCATTCCCATCACTTCTCCCATTTCTGTCTGTCCATACTTTTTACTTCTCCTTCAGCTTTCCTTCCAGCTGTAGCCTTTGGTCCAATTACTTTCCCTTCTTCCCCCCCCACACACACACTCTTCTTTCACTTCTTGCCGTAATAACAAGAGGGTCAGAGCAGGCAGATTTATTAGGAAAAGTTCCAGCTGAGTGCCCTTGATCCCTACCCATTTAATTTCTCTGTCAGGTGCATTAGGATCATTGTCAGAAGTTGGGAAATGCACGTAATGATGTTCCAAGTGAATGTCACGGACCGGGAGGTACTCATTCCCACGGCTTAAAGTGGTAATTACCGTCTCTGCCGTGAAGCTCCAGGGCGAAGACAGTTTGCTTCAGGAGGACGCCGAATTTGCCAGACAGAGGACATCAAAATCACAGGACTTCATTGATTACAGTACAGACGGGAGAGTTTTATTAAACTTGTGGAATGCCGACGGATTTCCAGATGAAGGGCGTTGCGGTTGCGATGGCCGGAGCTTCTCCACCTCACCCACTTAAGATTTTTGCCTGCCTCAGCAGTTCTTGTCTGTCGCCGTGTGCGTTGATTAAAATGTAGAGCAGATGCATATCGAGGTTTTCTCTCTGTGTGTTTGCTCGCTTGCCTGGGATCTTCCCATAGGTGTACAGAACGATTAATATTTCGCATAATCTTAATTTAGCACTGATACGCACTGCAAAAACTCCGTATTTATGGAGATTAAAATCATATTTATCTTATTTTAAGAATAAAATACTATATAAGAGCAGACTGTATATGATAATTAGGCTTGCGTTAAGATTATTCTTAATTATTACACAAAGTATTTTACCTGAAACTTGAGCTCCATTACCACGAGAAACATTATTTGAGACAGTATATCTTTTGAAACTTTTTGAAACGTGTAATAAAGAGGTTTAAGGCTTTAGTAGATTGAGTCCAAATGCTTGCTTTATGTCAACGGCAACATATTTATGTACAACCTAATAACACAGTATAAAACCTTGCAGTGTTGAGTCACCGCACTCTTTTCACACAACACTCTTTATGTTTCAAAATAAATGTCAGTTTCTCTCGTTGAATATCTTCAAGTGTTTTATGATTATAATAAGCTTGAAGTATTTGTTTTTTGCATCGCAACTACTGCGAGTTACAAGTCAGTCTTCATTTGCCTGAAAATATTAGTCGACAACATGCGTGTGTGCGTGGTCTTGACTTTAACAGTAATTATGTAAGTCTCTGTCTCATTTTGAGATATACAGTAATGATGATTCTTTAGAGGAATTCCCTTGTTTTCTGGTTTTAAGACCTTTTCACCCAAATTAAGAAAAGCAAATATAGTTTATTGTTTATTAGTTTATAAAAACTAATCAACAAGCTAGTTAATGACACAAAATCATTTGTGTATTTGTATATATATACATATATAAACTGCGTTGGGGAGTAACTAGTTACATGTGTGTTATGTAATTTAATTACAAAATAAAAGTAATTTGTTACAGTACTGAGAAAAAATGTGTAATTAAATTACAGTTACATTTGAAAATGTTAAAGATTGCAAATCCCAAAGAACCGTGCTCGACAAAAATTTGCTTCTGCTTCTCTAAAAACATTGAAAATGTTTTTAACTCGGGATGTTATTTTCATCGTGTCACCTAGTGGACAAATGAAAATAATCAAAAAGTAATCAAATGTAATCAGTTACTTTACCTTATAAAGTAATTGAAAAGTTACACTACTTATTAAATTTTGAATCTGTAATCTATTACATTTCCATTTTCCATTTCCATACATTTCCTATTACAATCTATTACATGTTTCTAGTCTGTCTTCTTATAGCATGCATTTCCTTCTTATATTTATATACTAATTATTTTAGAAGCATGCCCATTTCTTCCATATAAACAGTCTCTCTCTATATTCAAGGGAAATTCTCTGAATGTACAAACTTTCCCATAATGTGAAATTTTTGAATTACATTAAAGCACTGGAGCTGCCATGTAACAGAGGCCATGAGAACTTATGGTCCACCAGTGATGCTTTTCTTGCATGATATTGCCTCAAGAGATAATGCAATTAAAGTGTATTCTTTTGGACTGTATTTGTATTTTTATCGTATTGTAATTCATTGTTTAACTTTATAATAGCAGTAAGTAAGGACTTTTACAATAGCGGACCTGACATGGTGCTTATCTCGATGAAGGAGATTAGAAAAGGATCATGTTCATACCTTGAAGAAGGTCTGTAAGCAGCAGGTGAGTATACAGTCAGCTTGTCCTTCAAACCCGTGTGTGCGTTTTTTTTTTTACAGCAGAGCGCAATAATTAATTACAACCACATGAATAGATGCACAAACTATTCACTCGAGAACTCAATGCATGCTGTATATTTTGCCGTATATCATCATCTGATTTCTTTTTTAATTGGTTTCTGGCTTTCTATTGCACCTCGTTACATTTGACAGCTTTATCTGCCTCCATAAGTTTGCATTTTCTGTCTTTTTTAAGCTTGGAGGCATTACAGTAAGTATGAAGGAGAATCGGAGCAAAAAAAAACCCTAAAATAAACGCTAGCGTTTAAAACATTGGCTGGAAACATTAGGCAACTCTTGGTGGTGGGATTTGCAAAGATTTGCATAATATGACTGAACGAATGTGCATAAGATGACTCCTTACTTTCCTTCTGGATAATGTTAATTGCATGGATGGGTTTTCATGTAACTGTCTGGGCAAAAGTATTGGGACACCGGACTTTTTCCCAGCAACGTGTGGTTCTTGCCAAAGCTGTTATCACAAAGAGCAAAGCCAAACAAATGTATAGGACGTAGCAAATGTATAGTATAGCATAAGCCAAAGCATGACAATACCCCTGTGTACAAAGAATATTCCTTTAAGATCTGCTTTACTTGAGGCCTCATCACATAATTTTTTTACATTCTTTATTGATCGCATGAGGGAAATTCTTTTTCTTTGCATATCCCAGCTTGTTTTGGAAGCTGGGGTCAGAGCGCAGGGTCAGCCATGATACAGTGCCCCTGGAGCACAAAGGGTTGGCAGCTTGGCGAAGCCCCGACCTTCTGCCCAGCGCCTTAAACCACTCAGCTACCCCCAAGTACATCAGTACTTGACTTTGATAAAACCCTTGTGTATAAAATGTCATACAAGCATTCTTCAAACTCTAGTGGAACATCTTCCCAGATTAGTGTAGGGAAGTATAAGAGCAACCTGGGGACTAAATGTGGAATGTCCTTACCCAGCGTAACTTGAGCAACTTGGGTTAAGTGACCTTCTTCAAGGGCCCACTAGTGGAAGCTTGGTGGTGGGATTTGAACCCGTGATCTTCTGGTCCAAAGGCCAATGTTTTAACCACTGCACTACCACTTTCCCTGTCCTCTACATCTATCTCCTCCTTATCCTTCCTCTTCCTCTTATACTCCTGCCTACTTTTCTCATCTCTCTGCCGGTCCCAATTTCGCCAAAATCTTTCTCCTTTCATTTCTGCATTCCACCATCACATATCTTTGTCTTCCATTCTGTTTCCAGATGACACACCAAGTACCTTCCTACCTGTCTCCATCATCACTTCGGCACTAGTTGCCCATTTACTGCAGATGCCCTTCCTAACACAACACTCCCATTCTTCCGGGACTGGCACTAAGGATGAACTCTAATGGCTGGGTTATGAGAACAATGAGAACGAGGCATCATATTGAATCTATGAAAGTGAAAAACAGAATTCACCCCTTTCATGAGACAAGCTGAGAAGTGAGCTCACTGCCCGCGCTGCAATTAAACACGATAATCAAACAGTTTAATGAGCGTCCGGAGAGACCTTTGATAGCACACCCACAATTCAACGCGCCTCCGAGCCTGTTTATTTTATTGACTGTGGCCATCGAGAGATAATGAGTAGGAATTTATCCTCTCCAAGATTTTTGATTTTTATTGATGGAATGATCCATAAGTGCTTAGAGGCGATTATGAGGCGGCATTGAAGGTAGTGAGCCACGATGCGCTTTACAGTGCACTCTGTCAGAGCCGAGTCTGTTTCCACCATAAGGTGTAGGTTCATTTTTGACGTCTCATTCAAAATCAATGCACTAGACTGAGGTTCCAGTGAAATACTGATTACAGAAGAATAATCCATAAACTTAAAACCATCAATATTAATACACTTTCTATAACACTGTTGAGATGTTTAGGAAAAGTATCTGCCATTATAACCACATTAACCATGTTTTTCACCATTAATGATTGTAAATATTTGGAAATGACATGCACGGAGGTATTTTGTAGGCAAACAAGCTGAAGCTATAGATATGAAAAGACTGGCAAAAGTTTATTGAAGCGCATGTCATAAAAGTGACATAACGTTATTACACTAAACCTGTTTGCATATATTGACATAATAATTCCTCATTAACATTCTGCTTTATCTCCGTTATTTTTTTTCTTGACCACGTCATTGGGTGCTTTTATATGTCACATTACAATGACCACCACTTTATAGACTGTTTATAATGAGATGTCATAGTGGGAAATTGACATGATACTTTGTGTGATATTTATTATGCAGAATATACAAGTGTGGACGATGCTTACAGAGTCACACCCCTCCCCACCTAGGACAATCTGATAATCTCTCATTACTCCTGCTGCCCAAGAACTCATCAAACATGTGAAAACCACAATCAAGACTGTTAAAGGCTGGCTGGATGGAGCTGATGCTGCTCTCCTGCAACAGATCACACATACAGACTGGACCGAATTCGCTACACAGGCCACCACTGACTTAGTCACCAGCATCAACACCTACACCAACTCTGTTTTTGATCACATCAATAGGTGTTAGGATTGGTTGAAAACACAAAAGAACATCATAGTTTTCCCAAATCAGAAGCCGTGGATGAACCTCCTAATCAAAGCAACCAACACAGCCTTTAAGTCTGGAAACCCAGGAGGCATGAAGCATCGCCATAGCCAGTCTGAGGAGGGGAATCTGCCAGGCAAAACACACATACAAACAGTGGATTGATGAGTACTTTTAACTCTGCTGACCCCTGACATGTGTGGCAAGGAATACAGGCCAGCCAACAGAACACCTCCAACCAGCACTGTTTCATACCCGATGAGCTCAACCTCTTCTATGCTCTCTTTGAAAAGGGGAACATAGCCCATGCTCAAAGCAGTGCTATTAACAGTCTCCAGCTCTGAATTGCATGTTACCCTGGGCAGGGTGAATCCACGGAAAGTGGCCGGCCTCTACGGCATCCCTGGCATGCGAGGTGCATGCGTGGAGCAAATACTTCCAATTGTAAACGATTCACAGGTCCAAGCTAGAAGAAACAGAGACAGACAACCGATCCCCCAGCCACTTTTATTGCTTTCCACGTGTGTCCTGGCACTTTCCGCCATGTACTCATGCTGGGACACATCTACAGTCTCATGGCTCAGCTCACCCACTCGTGGACCGGCCTCCAGTCCTTTGCCAGCATCTGCCCGTCTCTTGCCTGCAGATTGGCCCGCGTCTCTTGCGTCTGCTCGGGTCTTTTCGGACCGGCAAGCCGCTACTCCTGCGTCCACCTAAGTGCACCCACTGATTGGCCCGTCTGCATTCCACACCTGCCTTCCTAATTGTGCCGCTCCCTGTCCGGGGACTCTCTCCCTGCGGGTGTCGTCTTTCTGTTTTATTGTCGACATTGCTGGATGGAAACGGGAGTGCTGATTACTCATCAGGTTCAGGTGTTCCTTAGTCCTCGTTCCATATGGCTCCCCCCTCACTCCCAATGTGCTGGCACACCAATCTTTACCTGGTCCAGGCAACTGTCCCCACTTGCTATAATTGTACCAGTGCCAAAGCATTCCACTGCAAATGATTTTGGTGACTTGTGTCTTGTCATCGCAAAGTGCTTTGAAAGACCTCACAAGGATGCCATTTCCACAGTACTTCATACTGCCCTCACTCAATTGAACAACCCCCGACACTTATGCAAGGATGTTGGTTGTTGATTTTAGCCCTTCCAATCTAATTTTGCAATTTGCAACAGCTTGGAATTAGCACACATATAACTGGACACTGTACCTCCTTACAAACAGACTACCTTCACCTTCTCCAGTCTCACCATCAGAAGTGGGGTTCCTCAGGGATGTACATTGTCCCCTCTCCTGTACTCCCCTTTCTCCAAGGACTGCATACCTGTGTATGCCTAAAACAGCATAGTTAAGTTTGCAGATGACACCACGGTGGTAGGCATGATCAAAGGTAACGATGAGACGGCATACAGGGCGGAGAACCAGCACCTAGTTGCATGCTATGAGGACAATAACCTGGACCCCAAGACCAAGAAGACAAAGGAGATCATTATGGATTTGAGATGAGACGTTAATCGCAGCTGCAAGTTCCTTGCAATCCACATCTCTGAGGATCTCACCTGGTCTTTGAACACTTCTACTATATTTTCTGACTATAAAAATCCCATTTGTGCTACAAGATACTGGAGCACGTTTACCTCTGTTACCATTCTTACCATTGAGAATAACCTCACAAACTGCATCTCAAGGTGGTATAGCTTCTGCACAGCCGCAAACCCCTTCAGAGGAGGGGTGAAAACCGCTCAATGAATCATCGGCTATGAGCTTTCCACCCTGGAAGACATTCATAACAAGCTCTGTCTACAAAGGGCGGGAACTGGGCCACTGCAAAAATGGTTAGAAAAGAAGTGGTTGAAATCCTGAAATGTCCACTGGTGCCCATCCCAGGTTTCTTTTCAGATTGCCTGATGTTCTTGAAAATTTTGACGTATTGCTCCTTTTTCATGGTGTCGTTTACTGTGATTAGGTTCCCTGGTCCACTCCCAAAACATTAGGTTCCCACCAACATGTTGACAGTGGGGATGGTGTTGAAGGTACCTCCTTTTAAATGAAGGCTACAACACTGTGGCCAGTCAATTACATTTTTGTTTCATCAGAAGACCAGAATGATTCATCTTTGTCCAGATAAGCATTTGCAAAAGCCAAGCAGGCTTTTGTCTGCGTTATCTGGAGAAGTGGTGTCCTCCTTGATCTGTGTCTGTGGAACTCGTCTGTGGAACAGATTCATCAGGATGGCCTTGGTGGTGAGTCTTGTCTGAATACGTCTTCACACTGTGGAGTGGCTTGTATTTTTTAATCACACTTTTCACTAAAGCCACTTGTACTAGATATAGTTGTATAGCCACTTCCTGACTTGTGAGCAGCCACACAGCCACACTTTATCTTAGCCGTGACTTTCCACAAACCAACAGCAGAGAGCTTCTGTTTTTTTACCTGTTGAGTTGATCAGAGTAATTAGGATGCATTACAACAGCTTGGTCTATTTGGAATTGTATAGAACTTTGGATTTTCCGATAGACGGTTGACAGTTTGCAAAGAGCAAACTTTTTCTTCAAATGTAAATACAAACTGGGGAATGGAATGTTTTTCCACAATGATGCCTCTTCGTCTTATCCTTTGGGAGAAGCCAGTGTCATTGTCATTATATATTATTATTTTATTTATATATATATATATATATATAAACAAATAATAAGAATTTTGCCATACATTAGGCATGAGGTATTTATAATACTAAAATCAGAATGTATTATTATAAAGCTTGTCGTTATATGTCATTACATCGATGCATAGCCAACAATACGAATTGCTAAAAACATTGACATTGAAGCAGTTTAGTTCAAGGCTCTTCTCTGTTCTGGCCCCAACATGGTGGAATGAACCTTTTCTAAATGAGTCACTGGCTATCTTCAAGCGACAAGTGAAGACCTATCTGTTCCAGAAACACTTCAACTGGCACCTTGTCAACTTGTACCTTGTTTTTCCTTGTTTTCACAGTTTATATGATTAAAAAAAAAGAAAGAAAAAACTCTTTGTGTCTTAAGTTTGTAATCGATCAAACCAGCAGTAATTTATTCATAGATGGAGACTCTAAGCACTTTTTTGTACGTCTCTGTGGATACGTTCTGCTAAATTCTGTAAATGTAAATGTAAGCAGCCTCGGATGCGATGCAATACACTTTCACGATGCAGTGTGATCCGATTTCCGTTCGAATCACCATAATGCGGTTCAATGCACTATGATGCAATAGAGAAAATATGACGCTCTGCAATTCAGTATGGTACAGATCGTTCCCATTTATCTGTTTGCCAACTGACTTCTCACTCATGGCCCTTTTACAAACACACTGTTGTAGTGCAAAAAAAAAAACAAACAAAAAAAAGAAACTTTTTTAATTCAAACCAGACGTTATTTTTATGTTCCGTCTCCAGGAAGATGCAGCTCTGCCATGTTAATCTATATTCTATGTGACGCGTCATATTACTGTAGCAGCAGCAGCGGTGCTGAGAGAAACAGTTTGGGGAGAAGAAATCAAACAATTGCTCACAAACTACTGATCACTTTGTAAATAATTAAAAGTTATAATTATATAAATAGATGAAAATGTGTCCAAACCATGCATTGTAATAAAAATAAATAAATAAATGAATAAACATATGACTGTCATAAAATCTTACAATAATTGTATTATATACTCTCAATATTGTCTCCATCTGTGTCGCTCTCTCTCTGTCTGTCTCACTCTCTCTCTCTCTCTCTCTGTATCTTTCTCTCTCTGTATCTCTCAATCTGTCTCATGCTCTAACTCTCTCTCTCTCTCTCTCTCTCTCTCTTTCTCTATCTCTCTCTCTGTCTGTCTGTCTCTCTCTGTCTGCATCTCTCTCTGTCTGCATCTCTCTCTCTCTCTCTCTGTCTGTCTGTCTGTCTCTCTCTCTCTCTCTGTATCTCTCACTGCACTGTTGCTATGCAATCCTGCTGTGGTCTCTGGCTGTGAGGTTCTAGTCTTAGATTTTTCTGCCTCACATGTTCTAGATAAACACACACACACACACACACACACACACACACACACACACACACACACACACACAAGCTTCATGGACCAAGTTTCTTCACCGTCGCTGTGAGTGGCACATCGATCACTGGCCGGAATTCCTAAACCCTGAGACTCAGCAATGGACTTCAAGCATTAAGAAGGCAGTCTCTCTGTCTCTCTCTCTCTCTCCTCGCCTCTCTCTCTCTCTCTCTCTCTCTCTCTCTCTCTCTCTCTCTCTCTCTCTCTCTCTCTCTCTCTGTGTGTCTCTACAGTATGTGTGTCTCCTCCCTGTGATGTGGCTTGAGTGGTATGCTCTGTAGCCCTTCATGTTCCCTCCCTGCTGCAGTGGCTGATTTGGTATGGCCCACCGGTAAAGCTGAGGCAGTGCTGTCATTGATTCAGTAGTATCACATCTAGCTGCTGAGAGGAGACGCTACAGAAGAACGAGAGACAAACCTGTCCTTATGAACCAAACGACGGAGAGTCGATCAAGCTGAAAGAAAGCAACTAGTCATCTCTTGGGGGTTTTGCTGGCACCTGTAAAAACCTTTCTTCACCCCCCCACAGCTCTCCATCCTTGATATGACTCTTTTCAAGAGTGAGCACTGCAGCCCACAGTGTGAGTATCTCGACGTCTCCTCCTTCCTTTGTCACTTTTATTCTCTTGAGTGTTTTGGGGTCAGGTGAAGGGGAGCCTGCTCGGGAGAAGATATAGGAGATGCACAATTCTAGTTTTCATGAGGATGTCTGGATGTTCTCACAGACAGAACGGACTTTAACGTAAGACTTTGATGGTGGTTCTGGTTCCAGCTGTGTTTATACTCTGTTGGACTGTCTGTGTGTGTGTGTGCGTGTGTGTGTGTGTATGACCGTATGCATGTGCAATACATTAAAACCCCCCATTGCTTCAGTATTCTCATTCAGAAAGGTTTTCTACTTTTAAAAAGGACGTTCTGATCTATCAAACAAGCTTCTATTTGAAGGATAAAGGATAGACCAGGTTTTATTTATTTATTTATTTTTTATAGAAACCCTTAAGAGCCACAGAGGAGACCTTCATGGAAACAATTCTTTTATTCTAAAAAAAATATTGCTCATATTCAAATAAATGAAGTCTTTTTTAGAGAAATCATTAAAAGACCAATGGAGACATCAACAACTCAACAACAAGTGCTTTTTTTTTTTATCAGAAAAGATTCTAAACGATCAACCCCAGAGGAATTCGTCTTTCCCAGAGTGTAACTGTGTATTTTAACATGTTTTTAGTTCTGCAATGAAGCAACAAACTACTTTGACTCATAACAGAAAAAGATTTCCCATGTAGAAATGTGTTCTAGGATATAAATATACAACTTCCATAAAAACATCACGCCACATTGGCGGATTTTCTTTAAGAAGATTTTTGAGTTTTTTTGTGAAAAATTCGATACGAAGTATACGAAGATTTGAAGTATCTGAAGAGCCTATCACAATATTGAGGAACTCAGATCGTAATTCTTAGATGCTATATATATATAAGCGTTAAATTGTACGACTGATCAGTTTTCTTCTGACGATGTCTATGAACATGTTAGATAAAAGCCCCTAAATCCGCTCCAGCATGTAAATAAGAATAAGCATGTGACTCGAAAGATGGAAAGAGTGCGAGAAAGAGAGACAGGAATTAGTCACAGACTTAGTCCCATTCAATGCTCCTCGAGCAGGAAGTGTTTTCTTGTCCCTTTCTACGCTGCATTTACAGCTCACTTGACCCTCAGGTGGAAAATAACAGTCATTTTTTCCCCCTCTAATAAGAAACTTTCTCCCTAAATATCTAATCATGCTGTTTTTTTTTCAATCCCCCCTGTACGATTTTATTTGCTGTAGCGGAATGCAGTGTTGCGGGACGATAATAACCTCAAACAGATGCAGTTCTGGTGTATAAATTAACTCTGTGAAAGGCAGTTGAAAGTCAACAAGAAACCTCATCTGAATGCAGGCAAGCAGCTTGTAGCTTTCAATTCGAAGGACGAAGTTATTGGGACACTTGACTTTTCCAGTTATACAGTATGAGGTTCTTACCAAAACTGTTTCAATAAAATAGTAGGCACTCATTGTGTATTTATTTTTTAGTTGTGCCTTCACTTGAACTAGGAGACCCAATCTATAGAAGATACTGTTCATGTGTTGGAGTAGAAAATCTCCCGCTATTCACTAGAACTCCAAGCCTATTAAACACCTTTGGAACGAATGTGAACGCTGACTGCTGCACCCCCAGGCCTCCTTGACCTCGCATCAGTACGGGACTTTGCTAAGTGGCTGAAGGAATCTCACACAAATCTCCACAAGGACGCTCCAAAATCTAGTCTCCCAGAAGAGTGGAGGTTATTATAAAAGCAAATGTGGAATAAGACATTCAAAAAGCACATCTTAGAGCCAGGTGTCCATACACGTATGCCTTTAAAGGGGAATAAACATTATGGACAACAATATTCGAATTTGAAACAAGTTTTTCCAGACAAAAATAAGAATTAAATTTGTTTTTCCATTTTGGGTCATTATTAAATGAACACAAATAAACAATTTTGTATATTATAGACACAATGCCTATGCAAAAAGCTTACGAAAGCCTCAAAATGAAAGGGGATCTTTCTCCACTGTGGAAACCCTGCTATTAACTGTCTGTCCACTGTCTGTCCAGCGCTCCTCCGTTGTGCATGGGGGCTTTAGCTATTGCAGTAGTTCCATTTTTGCAGATGGAGGTAAATTCAATTGAGAGCTATATGAAGTGATATTTTCTGCTTATTGGATGGGATTGGTGGCATCAGCTGGTTAGCACATTCGCCATACACCTTTGGTTGCGGGATTCAATTCCCGCCTCTGTCATGTGTGTGTGGAGTTTGCATGTTCTCCCCGTGCCTCAGGGAGTTTGTCTCCGGGTTCTCCGCCCCCTTCCCCCCCAAGGTCCAAAAACATACACGGTAGGTTGATTAGCACCATGGAAAAATTGTCCCTAGTGTATGAATGTGTGTGCGTGTTAGTGTGTGTGTGCTCTTGCGATGTGTTGGAATTCCATATAGAATCCTGCCTTGATGCCTCAAGGCGCCTGAGATAGGCACAGGTTCCCCGAGACCTGAGAGAGAAGTCTTATAAAACGATAGAAGATGATAGAATGTAAGTAAGAAAGTAATAAACTGACTATTAATATTAATAAATTAATAATAAATATTGGTAATACTAAAAAAACTTAACAGAATAAGACGGTATGAAGGAGACCTGCTGCAATACGTGTGTTTGTATAGTGTCTACTATACTGTGATGAATACTGATGCATACTGTTACAATAAATGATTATCTATTAGCATTTGTCAAGCTTGTAATCTCAGCGTTGTCTTCATCTGACAGATTAGTGACAAAGCTGTCATGTTCCTTGATGAACGAAATATCCGGAAATAAAGTCGGTGCGTGAATCGAAATTGTGGCGGAAGCATTTTACACTTTTGCGATTATAGTCGTATTTTTATACATGGAGCCAGGTTATAGTTTTTCCCGCCTCAGCTTCCGTTGTGTCGTGGCACGGAGCGTGTGCACTACAGTTCATCACCCATACGCTGCAGAAGTTTCTTAGAGACGCCACGGCGTCTTATTGCGCTCATCCCTCGCTTTATCTTCTTTATCCAGCCTGGGATAAAGATTGGAGGAGCGAATCAGATGAGACGGAGACTGTTACAAGAAGTGTGTGGTGCCTGAACAGATATGTGCAGGAGAGAGAGATAGAGAGCGAGGTAAGATGATTATAGATGCAGGCTGTAGCGTATAAGATGTTCGAGGCCTGCTTTCCTGAGGAATTCATATGAATTCAAACAAGTGGTTGGATTTGAGCTTTGCCTCGAGCGTTAACTGATGTGCAACCTTTCACACAAATCATGAAACTCACAACACATTTTTGTTTTTTCCCTCCAGAGATCATTAGCTCCGCCCTCAACGAAATAACACATCTGATTTAAACCAATCAAAAATGTTTATATTTAGGGGTTCAAGCACATAGTGCTGGAATCCTATTGTTATTGTATTGGTTATTATTGTTATTATTATTATTATTATTATTATCATTATTATTATTAGTATGCCCGAAAACTGATCGCGCAGACCAAACCGTAAGTCCTAGTGACTTGAAACTTGGATAGATGGTAGAGATCAATTTGAGGAGCGGTTGACAAAGTCTCAACCCATTTGTACACAGGTGGCGCTGTAATCCAAAAAAATGTATTTCACATATTTTTGGTCATAGCTGGTAGAAATTTATCGTACACTCAAAACTTATATATTTTTGGAATCCTTGGCTCAAACCACAGAAAATCCCCATTGATGGTTTTGTGCTGCAAAGTCCGCTTTTCCATAAAAATTGGTTATGTTAAACCCTACTTGTGCGCACTAGTCCCAGGTTTGAACCCCTGAACGCAATGAGATATCTTCATGAAACTTGGTAGATCTCTCTATGTCTTCAATCGTTGGTCAAATCCAAGAAATTGTATACCTTTGCCACTTGTTTACGATAAAAAAGAAGAAGCTTTTCATTTTTTCTTTGTTTGGCACCACCTAGAGGCGAAGCTATGTAATAGCCACTAAGAGGCGATGTCAAGTTTTTCAAGTCCAACAACTCCTTATGTCCTTCGGTACCTCAGTTGCTTGAACCCCGCATATAGCTGCTTGCATATTTGAATACAGTTTAACTAAATTTCCCAACATTTCTAATTCATTCCGATGAATTCCCATAAATTCTTGGTAAGTTTTCAACATGGAATTTGTAAAAAATTCCCTATATGACACTCCCGTTGAAAGTTTACGGAAATTTCCGCCCCTTTGCAATCATATGGGGTACCTTTTATTTCCTTTTTCAACAAATCTTCCTTCCTTGAACAGGATATACATTCACACTGCATTCTTATGAACATGCTATAACAAATATTTTACCAATCATCATCTCCATCTCATTTATTGGTCATAAAATGTTGCTTTTTTATTTTATCACATTTTAATCACAAACATTACACAGGAACACCTGATACAGCATGAAGGTTCCTTCTTCACTTAACTTTCCGAAAGATGGACGGCGAAGGACAGTAATAGAGACTCAAGATAGAGATAGAGATAGGTAGAGGTAGAAAAAAAAGGGAAAGATCAGTGATGATGTTGCGGATGCAGTTAACACACGGTCACACGCCCGTTCCGAGACGCAGAGTGTGGGGTCCGGTGGGATTTCCTCTTAGTAACCGGCCTGGTTTCAGGCATAGTCTGATTACTTTCCAATCTGCTTCATTATTTATGCCTGTCATTGATCATTAATTCATGGACTCTCCATGGACTGTCTGCTCTGCCGGCTTCCTCTGTACCTGAATGGATGACTGACGGGGGACGACTCTGTTTTATCTCAGTGTTCGGTGAGACAAAAAGGAAGTAGATACCCAAGAGTAAAAAAAATAAAAAACAATCGGAAAATAAAGGCGAACATTGACAAAAAAATCAACGTTAAGATACGAAAAATGGAGAAGAAAAGCAGAGATGCAGCAATGGCATAGAACAATCATAGGACAAAAAAAAAGGAACATAATTAATGATGTGTTTTAAGTGAACTTGAGGTGACTGTGGAAAGGAAGAAACTCCCTGAGACGTTCTGAGGAAGAAACGTTAAGAGGCACGAGACTCAGACTCGAACCCATGCTCATCTGGGTGAATGCAAGAGTGTGATTATAAATCATTAAACACACTCCAAACAGTGTGAGAAATATCATAAACACTGAATGTGTTTATGATTCTGAGTAATGTCCTACAGTCGGTGCACTAGTTGGAGTGCAGGAGCTCCTGAGCAACTCACATCTGATATCATTATCGATTCAACACCAATTCCTTCAAGGCCGAGCCTTTATGTGTCCAATGATAAACAAACAGCATTTGCAGGAGTGTGTTTTGTGTAAGCAGTGTTTAATCTCCAAAAGCTCCTTCATGAAGTGGCACTGGACCATCTCTAGATGTCTCCTTCCTCATTCTTCATACAAGTATTTGATTCTTACATAAATACAGTTGTGTACATCATCAAATATATATATATATATATATATATATATATATATAGATATATATATAATATATATATATATATATATATATATAATATATATATATATATATTTGCCAACGATCCTAATTGGAGGGTGTAAGGGTGCTGGTGCCTTGAAAAAGTTGTTCCCCGGCTGTGGCATTCATTAAAGAATGAAAGCGCTTCGGCCCAGCGAAGGGCGGGGCCTTTTTTAAACATGTATTGTTACTTTATCTCTGGTAAACGTAGGCTTAATAAATACAGTTTTGCATAGACCACGGAAAAAAAATACTGGAGAACACAAAACATCAAAAGGAGCAGCGAAGGCACAATCAATGATATCAATTATTTACACCTGATGCGTGGGTCAGAACAAACAAGGTTAAATAGCGAAAGCGTCCGTGAAAAACCTTTCTGCCAAGGAAATAATGATGCAAAAGGGCTGTGATTGGGGAAGATTCGCGGCGGGAGGAGGCAGGTTTGTGACAGACAAGAAGGAACTGGTTTTACTTTGATAAGAGTGGAGTATTCTAGTGGGGTTAAAGGCTAGGGTCAGCCATGTTTCACAGAGGGTTTGGGGCCTTTCTTAAAGGCCCCTGTAGAGGCAGCCTGGAGAATCCAAGCCTTGACAGCCCGACCTTCGTACCCTCACCCTCACCTTGTTTAGTCCTTTCATTTTGGAAATGCTTCCTTTACTAAACTTGAATGTGTAATACAATACTTACATATATATGTGTGTGTGTGTGTGTGTGTGTGTGTGTGTGTGTGTGTTAGAAGTATATACTGTACCAGAGCCTTTTTTTTGCTACTCCGAGGTAAAAACATAAAGATGCTCTGACCAGAGTGCAAACGTATCCCTGCTGAGAGAGAGAGTGTGTGAGTGTGTGTGTGGCTATCATAAAACCTCTCCTAATAAAGGTGTGATATGGAGAAGGAATATGATATGGAATATGATAGGTGTGATATCGAACACTGGCCTGCATTTATTATTCACATAGAGTTCTCCTAAACAATCTTTTATTGTTCATACAGCATTCCATTTAAAAGCAAGAACTTTAATATCTTGAATCCGACAGAAATAAAAAACAAAGACGTATGTGTGTCTTTCCCTACTCCAACCATATTCCTTCCAGATGTTTGTTTCAGGGCTGATTTGATAAATCATATGCATGTTTTATACCAGATGCACACATTGTATATCCTCCATAGAATTAGAATTTTTTAGTATGTTACACGATGTTCGAGTCAAATAGAATAGTTAATATTAAAAATAAATAAATAAATATCACTATCGGGCTGCAGAATAACCATTAGGCTAATGGTAACGGAAATGGGAGTGATGGAATTGATGGGAGGAGCGATGGAGAGCCCGTCCATCTGTACACGATGTAGGAATTGTACTTAAAAGTGCAGGAGAATACTGAAAAATGCAATATTGATGTTGAAAATGTTCCGTGATGCAACACGACTGTAATCCAAAATACAGAATGTCACAACACTATGGGAGGAAAAAAAAAGAAAAAGAAGAACGAAATATCTAGCTCATTTCGAGACAAGTACACATTGCATGATGTTGCATTCATTCATTCATTCATCTTCTACCGCTTTATCCCATCTTCCCTCGGGTCACGGGGAACCTGTGCCTATCTCAGGCGTCTATGGGCATTAAGGCAGGATACACCCTGGATGGAATGCCAACCCATCACAGGGCACACACACACACACACACTAGGGACAATTTTTCCAAGGTGCCAATCAACCTACCGTACATGTTTTTGGACCAGGGGAAACCGGAGAACCCGGAGAAAAACCCCCTGAGGCACGGGGAGAACATGCAAACTCCACACACACATTGCCGAGACGGGAAACGAACCCGTATCCTGGTGGTGTAAGGCGAACGTGCTATGATGTTGCATTCTGACACAAAAATACCTAAAAAAAAAATACATGATGTATAAAATAATGTGTACATTTACATTTAAATTGTATTTAAATGGCATCAAATGTAAATGTAAATTTCAAAACAATAGTACAGAATTTAATTAAAAGATTCAGATGCAGGTTCAAATCCCAGCATCAAGCTGCTACTAGTGGGCCCTTGAGCAAGGCCCTTAACCCTTAATTGCTCAGTTGTAAGTCAGTCTGGATAAGAGCGTCATCCAAATGCTGTAAATGTGAATCATGTAAATATATATCACATTTTAAATTTAGCAAAAAGATAAATTCCCCCTGAAAAGAAGCTTGTGCGTTTGAGTTCTAATAGCCCTTGAAGACAGGTGACTCCTGTTAGAGAGTGACGGCACAGAGGGTTTGTTCCACAAAACTTTAATGAGAGATTGAGTTCATGCCTTTCACGTCTAAGGGTGAGTGGGTGTGCCAGTTGTCGAGGTTGAAGGGTGCTGCTGGTGAAGACTTGAATCCGTTGAGGAAACTGGGGTCGTCTTCTGCTTGCTGCAGCCGGGTTGCTTGTGCGCAGTTGATGTGCTCGTTCTGGCAGAGTCCGAGCGAAGAAGAGACGTGAAGCTTACTGTGATGTCACAGAGGTGGCTCAACCTGCCTAATACTGCTGATCTCTCCCTACTGGCTAAACGTGGGATTACAGTTAACTAAAAATACTTTTCTACATGGCCGCCCCCAAATTTAATATCTAAATTTGTAGAAGACAGGAAAGTCTTATTGTTTGTTGCTTTCCTATGCGGTTTAGCCGCCCCGTGAAGGAACTGGGTAGAACATGGCTCGGAGCAAGGCATAGAGAGATGTTTGAGGGGAGTCACTTTAGACCTTGCTATTACGAAGGCTGCGTAGAATCTTTCCTCATGGTCTTTAGTGTGAAGATATGCAATAGAGCCATACATGCATTCTGAGGCATCCCAGAGAATATGGGGTGCGTATGGATCCTGTCAGATCCTGAACAATGTCTGACTGGAATGTCCGCCCTACTTCCACCGACATCTTGTGTTCTATCGAAGGCACTTCCTTCTTCCGATCATCCAGGTCCTTTACATGTTTCTTCAGTGCATATGTGGACTGCAGGTGGTTCCAAATGGTAGAACTTGCCATTCGAGGACGTCTGGTTTTTCCATCCCTTTTCATGTCTCTCCAGATGAAGCGTAGCAATGATGGATCTTGGGGTAGGAGCTGGATCTGATGAAACACTGCTTTAATATCTCCACTGATCACAACTGTGTGTCCGCGGAAACGGAGGAGGTCGCCAAGGAGGGTATCACCTAAAACTGGACCAGGGATAAGGCAGTCGTTCTGGTACTTGTACTTCCTGAACAACATTTCGAGTGGGTAGCTATGTTCTGGGAGACCCTGCTTGCCAGCAGTAAACGCGTTGTGAGTCTTGTATCTCCTCCCTGGGTCTTCTGCTGGTGAGATTTCGAATGAAACTGATGATCCTGTCAACTGGTCAATCTCATTCCGCACGGTTTGCAGGGAAAGTGTTTCAGGTTTCCTCTTTACGTTGAGAGCCTGTACTGCTGAGGAAAGGATTATGGTACGGTCTGAGCCATCATCAAGTAGAGCATAGGCTTCAAGTGAGTGGGCAGCATTGTGCAGACAAACCTTGACTATCTTTAACAGAACCTTTTGCGGGCGGTTGGGTCGGTCAAAGTATATTGTATCCTGAGCAAGTCCAACCATAAACACTGTGTTTTTCCCGGTTTGTCCCCGGTTTGTTTGCTTCATGTAGGACTGTGAGATGTCGTTGTTGGCATATTCTACAGAGCTTCTTGAGTGTGCAATCTTCAGGCTTGTGATTACGTCCGCAGCTGCGACATGCTCTATCCCTCAGCCACTCTGAGATTTGGGCTGCTGTCAGGGATTTGAATTTGGAGCACATGCCTAGATGATGATCATGGACATTACAATAGGGGCAATATGGCTGTGGTTTACCCTTCGGCTTTACCGGGCAGGCATCATGGCTTAGCGGGGAAGAGGATGTCTTCTCCAAGTTACTGCTAGTGTTGTAGTACACTGTAGGTGATGCCCGCTTGGGACATTGGGGTTGCTTTCTCTGAGGTCCTATCTGCCCTTGATATAGTGACATGGCTCTGCTCATCAGACGCTTTGCTCCTGCCTTTGCCGTGAGCCAAGGGGATAGGTCTAATAGAGTATAGGACTTATCTGTCCCTTCAACCAATATGCCATGATTTTGACAATACTCCATAAACTCCACACCATAACTATATGGCAGTTTGGCTATCAGTTTATCTATGAGAGCCACAGTTCAGTTCACATCTGTTTTCACCCTCTAAGGTACGAAGTCTACTCACCAGGTTGTGTACGGAGAGTGCAAAGCTGCTGAATGCCTTCTCATCTCCATATCGGATTGGTGGGGAGTTCAATATAGTTCCAATCTCGCTCTGCACGAGCTGGCGTGGTTGTCCATATTCCTGTTGAAGGGCATGCATTGCGGCTGTGTACGGAGCTTGTTCATGCTGGCTGGATCGTGCCAGGTCACAGGAGTGCGGGAACTTCAAGTGGTTTAAGAGCACTTGGAATTTATACTGCTCTGTGAGGTACGTGTGGGTACCTATGAGGTTGTCGAAGGCCATCTTGAATAAGGCAAATTCGGACCCTCCACCATTCTCGAATTGGGGCAGTGCTGGTTTAGGAATACCATATGCGTTGGCGATCAATGCGTCTATCGTAGCAATCGAAGGCTGTGATGGTTGGCCGGCAGTCTCTGTAGATGGAAGTGGGTTTGTCGGTTGGCATGGCTGGCGGGGTGGAAGATAGAATTGTGGCTTGATTATGTCTACAAGGCTAGGTAGCTGAACATGGCTTGCCCTTATAGTCTCTTGAGGCCCATGGGTTTGGGACTGAGATGCTGGGTCACCATACATGAACTGGTTGGTGAATGGGTTTTCAAAAGATGTTGGGTTGTAGAGTGGCTTTTCCAATGACGTTAGGGGTTGCAGCATTTCTCTAGGAGGAAGCTCTACTGTGGCTGAAGCAGTAGGTGTCTTCTCCTGATGGACAGGTTCATCTGTGGCTTCTACCTTTGGGGTGAGCAGTGTCTCTGTCTGTGCTTGCCTTGGGTCCGGTTCACTGGATGCCTGTGGAGCAGGTGTGACTTTCCCGCTCTGTGATTCTTTGAGGAGTGATGCGATGATACGTGTTTGTTCAACTGCAATCTCCTTCTGTTTGATGCGACGCTGTCTCTCCAGTTCTCTTGTGAGCCATTCCTTTGCAGTTCTGCAAGCTCCATGCTCTTTAATCTTTCCTCTATGATAGCCTCCAGTAGGTCTGTGAGTCGTGATATCGTTGTGCGAACGGATCCAGAACTTCTGCTGAACCTTGATCTTATTTTGCTGTGTTGTGAGCTGGCGGTTGGGGATGATGATGATCTCCTAGGAGCGTTCTCACTTACTCCTGGCGCATCTGGAGGGGTAACCTCTGGCACTGTACCGCTTGCACAGTATCCTACATCGGTGGCTGGAATCTGGCTTGGTTGATACCCTACTTCGTAGTCACCCAAGTAGGCTGGTGGATGCCTCTCCCGCTTAGGGCGCACAATTGGATCTGTGTCCTGTTGTGGCTGCATGGTTATCTTCCAGGGTGCTATTATCCGGCTCGAAGGACCATGAAAAGAAGCTTGTGCGTGTGCGGCTTCGGTTGAGTTCTAATAGCCCTTGAAGACAGGTGACTCCTGTTAGAGAGTGACGGCATAGAGGGTTTGTTCCACAAAACTTTAATGAGAGATTGAGTTCATGCCTTTCACGTCTAAGGGTGAGTGGGTGTGCCAGTTGTCGAGGTTGAAGGGTGCTGCTGGTGAAGACTTGAATCCGTTGAGGAAACTGGGGTCGTCTTCTGCTTGCTGCAGCCGGGTTTCTTGTGCGCAGTTGATGTGCTCGTTCTGGCAGAGTCCGAGCGAAGAAGAGACGTGAAGCTTACTGTGATGTCACAGATGTGGCTCAACCTGCCTAATACTGCTGATCTCTCCCTACTGGCTAAACGTGGGATTACAGTTAACTAAAAAGACTTTTCTACACCCCCCACGAATTGCCTATATGTTCAAACTAGCAAATCATAAAGTAATACACCTTTTTATTAAAGCAAAATTTGGCAAACTATACAACGTGTAGTTTGCTCCAGGGTGTTAATATATATCACATCACATAGCAATACTCAGGTGTCCACAAACCTTTGACTTTTTTTGTTCATTTTGTCCAGCCTATTTTTGGAGTTGGCATTATGTCAAATTCTCTTTGTGTGTATTGGAACAAAACAAAAAAAGGGAGAAAAAAACTCCCTTTTTTTGTTTTGTTCCAATACACACAAAGAGAATAAACATGTGTATAGCAGAGCACAGGTTAAAGCAATACTTTTCTGTGACAAATAATTGATTTTATGGAAAAATGTCAAGGGTACCAACAGTTTTTGTCCTTGTGTATATATATAGAAGAAGAAGAATAGCCTTTATTTGTCATACATAAATAGTACAACATGCATTGAAATTCTTCTTAGGAAGAAAAAAGAAATAGAAATGGAAATAGAGCAGCATTTATATAAATAAATGGAAATAAAATACAAATAAAATAAGGTAAAATAAAAATAAAAACATCTTAATAAAAGAATAAAGACAGTGTATAATGTGACCAGTGTAAAATGTCCAGGCTGGGGTCAGACATGATACGGCGCATCCTAGAACACAGAGTGATAAGTGAATTGCTCAAGGATCCAAGGGAGGCAGGTTGGTGATACTGGGGCTCGAACCCCCGACCTCCCGATCAATATCCCAGTGCCTTAAAACACTGAGCTACACCCCTCCCCCTACGCAGGTCATATAAGTGTTTAGTATTGCATCCTCCTGCACATTACACTACACCTTTATAATGAGAGAGTTTTATGTTCTAGAAACACACACAGCTTTACAGCATTCTTTATATTTACAGCGTCCAAATCTCTCTTTCCGATTTATTTACCAAGAAAACAGGTCTCAGCAAAAATTAATCCAGTTTAAGCGCAGATTAGTGAAAATGCATCGCTTGTGCAATGTCCCCGGCGTCCAAAACCGCGGCTTTAACGCGGAGATTTAATCGCAGACGGAGGATAAACAGGGTTTTTGCAGGTGGTCTGATTGACAACGAGGCCTGGCCGAGGATCCGGGCTGTAATCTCATCTCACCTCAGTGTTTATCCGACCTCCAATCACATTCCCCGTCCTTAATGACCTGCGTGTGATGACGGAGGCATATTTATAATGTTCTGCCGGCCACAAAACGATGCCGGTGGTGATGCTTTTATTTTACGAACAGTTTATTTGTTAAGAAGATTCCGATCTAAAGATTGAGATCGGATAGAGAAGTGTTTCTGCACCTATCACCGGTCTGTAAAGAAATGGTGTGAGGCAATATTCAATTGGTTCAATAAAAAAAAAAAAGCAAAAAAAAAAAACCCATAAGAAAGAAATTGCAACCAAAGAAGTATTTTATATACCGTAAATTCTGGACTATAAAGCGCACCTGCATATAAGCCGCATCCGCTCTATTTAAAAAAAAAAAACCCAAAAAAATCATAAATAAGCCGCACCTGCATACAAGCCGCATCCGCTTTTGAATTGTAAATGTACATGTATGTACCTAAATAGATCCTTTCCTAACCTGTATTTTAACACGGTGTAACGGTGGACGCTGCACAGAGACGCGGACATCCGGAATTCATACAAAACAGGATTTATTAGAATAAAGAACTCAGGAGACGCCGCTCATACGGAGCCGCCAGACAGGCTAGGGAGCCTTGCGCTCTGCGCGCCGTGGTACCGGGAGTACCGGAGAGCAGGAGCGGTGGCGGATTTGGAAGTCTGTGAATCGGGAACAGACAAAGGTTAGGCATAAACATATATCGAGCGTCCGTGTCCGCGACACTAGGTATGTGCTACGAGCCCGGACGGGGATTGTAGTGAACCGGGCTTATATCGGGAGAGGGAAAATCAAGAACAACTTTGGCTGTGATTGTGTCATTTGTGCGTGTGTGTGTGTGTGTGTGTGTGTGTGTGTGTGTGTGTGTGTGTGTGTGTGTGTGTGTGTGTGGGGAAAAGAGCAGGGAGTAGAGAGAGAGCTGATTAAAACGGGACAGAACCAAGAGAAAATAAGCGCTATTTACAGTATTTATCTTCATTTCTCCTGTGTGTGAAATCACGTCACCTTAACCTTGTAAAGATAGAGTTTGTCCTCCTTCTATCCGCTTCTACCCACTTATATCTGCTAAAGAGGAACTAGCGCATTCTTCTTCTTTGCATTTATTTTGTCTTAGTTTTGATTCTAATTCCGGTTAGAGCCCCTAGCGGTCGGGAAAAAATCTGCAGAATAGCCGCACCTTATTATTAGCCGCATGGTTCAAAACCTAGGAAAAAAGTAGCGGCTTATAGTCCAGAATTTACGGTATGTATATATCTATATATTATATATATATATATATATATATATATATATATATATATATATATATATATATATATATATATATATATATTTTTATTTATTTATTGTACATATATATTGTATACAGGTGGGGCACGGTGGCTTAGTGGTTAACACGTTCGCCTCACACAGCCAGGGTCCGGGTTCGATTCCCGTCTCGGCCATGGTTGTGTGGAGTTTGCATGTTCTCCCCGTGCCTCTGGGTTTTTCTCCGGGTTCTCCGGTTTCCTCCCCGGTCCAAAAACATGCATGGTAGGTTGATTGGCACCTTGGAAAATTGTCCCTAGTGTATGAGTGTGTGTATGAATGTGTGTGTGTGTCCTGCGATGGGTTGGCATTCCATCCAGGGTGTATCCTGCCTTGATGCCCATGGACTCCTGAGATAGGCACAGACTCCCCGTGACCCGAGGGAAGATCGGATAAAGCGGTAGAAGATGAATGAATGAATATATTGTATACATATATCTTCTGTTTGCCTGTTTTGCGATTTTATGTATTACACCTGCGCAATGAAAGTCATTAACAATTTTTTGACCAAATTAGGAATGTTGTATATGTTCAGCTTCCCGAGACAGAGCTAATCATGACTTTTTAGCAAAGTTTCCTTGGAACAAAACGATTCAAAATTGCTCATCTGTCTACTCCAGCTCGCCCGACGTTCTCAGCACATTCGAAATGTTTAATGTCGTTTACAGTCATTATGCAGAGATTTCAATAGAGGCTCGCTGGTGGTAAAATAAGGATGCTAATGTAATTAAGCTTTTTAAAAGAAAAAGACAAAAAGGAAAAAAAAAACTCCCCTCTGCCTCCCTGAATGGAAAATATATTAATTTTTCCGCCGTAATTCCGTCCTCTGGTGTATATTAAAAGGTCTTTGGCTGTTTATTTCCATCAGAGTCTAGCTCAAAGGCATGCCGGTGCGTCTTATTTTCATGGCGATCACAGCGGGAAAGCTAATTGCATTGTGTTGCGTCGTGTTCGCCGCGTATGAGCAAATTGCTCGCTCGAGGCAGTGCATGCTGCTTTGCGTGATTGCAGGGGTCCCGAAGTCTTTCTGCAGTGTAATGGCTTTATCGTGCTGTGGATTAACACTGCCAGCTCGACACAGTCCCCATGCGCGCTGCCTTTGTTAGCAGCGCTGACCTGTAGGGCCTTTAAAATACCTTCTTTGCCTTCTACTTTTAACCAACAAGGAACAATAAGATCAGTGGATTTAGTCAGGTTGAGGTATGACCCCCCACACTCCAAACATTTATTGTTATTATTATTTTTTTACTCTGTTTTTTACGCTTTTTATTTTCCCACGCAGTCTTTCAAAAACAGCCCTTTTATAGGTGTGTTTCTGTGTATGGATGAATTCAGGGATTATTATTATTGCAGGGGCCGTTTGATTTATTATCTCAGCTTTATGAACATCCGTTCCTGTAAAAATCCTGCTGCAAAAAGGGGTGGAGCTAGAACTCTTACGTAATCATGATTCAATCAACTGCTATTTTCCACCATAGGAAAGTCTACATGATTTAAGGGTTTGCATAATAATGATGTTTTTTTGGGGGGGGGGGCGGTTGGTACCTGTCAGGAAATGCTGTCAAATGCTGTCAGCTAAACCTGGTGCTTGATTCATTAATAACAAATTCCCGCCTTTTATTGTAGAGAACTGTTATTTGGTCTGCACATTTAACAAGACTCTGTATTAGGGTTGGGTGATATCTCGAATATTAGCAATAATATCGCAATAATTTTGACAACGATGTAATGTAATATTCGAATTCAAGCAAATTTCCCAAAAGAACGCACCGTTATCTTACATAATACCAGACTGGTGCAAAATGATAAAAGAACTATTATGCAGTAATAATAAAAGCACTAAACATGTAGTAACCATAGATATATTTTTGTTAATATTTTTTCTGGCCCTATATAGGTCAAAGTTATAAAGGTAATAAAGATCCTTAATACTATTAAGCCAAGTTTAGCTGTTAAATTTATTCCAAAAACAATTTTACTATTTATACATTTCTCTCTACAGAACAGAAAGTGCAGAAGTTTCACCACTAGTGTTGTCAACAATATCGATATTTCTATATCTATCGATATTGAAATATCTGAAGAGTACCAATACTAATCTCCTAAAGAATCAAGTCAAGACAAGAGGTTTTATTGTCATTAAAACTATATATAGCTGACGCAGTACACAGTGAAATGAGACAACGTTTCTCCAGAACCTTGGTGCTCCATCAAACAACATATAGCACAACATAAAGCTACAAACAACATATAGCACAACATAGAGCTACAAACAACATATAGCACAACATAGGGCTACAAGAACACAAGGCTGAGGACTAGACTAAGTTGTCCTAGCCACATAAAGTGCATCCTGTCAATATACCAATACTAATAGAGCTGCTAGTGATTACAGTGCCCCTGCAACAGGCTTTGGTTGATAAAGAACACAGCAGGTGTGCTTTCTGGAAATGTTTTGGATATGATGCATGAACATGGAAATGAACACGAACAATGAACATGGAAAGTCGAAGGACACAAGCAAGCCAATATGCAAGAACTACAGAGCAGTGCTAACAACAGGCGCTAACAACACCGCAATACTGTGTCGCTCTGCAGTAACTCTTCTGAAACGCTAGTTGGCGGTTGTGCGGTGTTGAGTTTCTTCAGTGGTGTTTGGTTTCTGCTGAAGTAACAATGGTGACTGAAATTGAGCGGATTATGTTGCAGCTGGAGCTGATAAAAGTCGAAAAAACAGTCAAATTAGTAAAGCTTGTTTAAAATGTTTTGTTTCTTCAACGTGAACTTTAAAAATGGGGTACAGAGGAATACGTCAGAATACGTATGATGCTACATCAGAAATGCTCTGCTAAGACGAACAATCAACAACGCAGAAGTATAAATTGTCCTTCTGCCATTTGACTCTGATGCATGTAGCAATTTGAAGCCAGTGGACGTAGCACAGCAGTGTGGTGGTGTGGGAGAACTTGTGCAGGATCATTTTGGATCCTTTGCATTACTGAATCATTAAGATGGCCTAATATTGTTGGTGATATAAGTGCAATCTGTTTTTTTTCCACCATAATACTTAAAAGTTAATATAATCTGACAGAGAAATCTTATACAAGAAAATACTTTAACTGTTTTCAAATGTAAATTAACTTGCGCTTATTTAACTTTATATAAAAAATGATTACATAAACTCTGCACTGCGAAATTGTCTTTGAATTTAAAAAAATGGACTATCGAATATAGATATTTTTCAAGGTATCGTATCAAAGCCAGAAAGTTCAGTATCATGACAACACTATTCACCACTACAGAATATATACATGGCAAGTATAGACACTGCAAAAGTGGCATATTACAGGTAAACTACAGGGTTAACAAGAGTCTGATAACAATCTGTCAATCAACCTGAGGTCCATAGCATTAAAGTTGCAATGTATGTAAGGCAGTATTGTCACAATACTAACATTTTACCTAGGTTAAATATCATGATACCTTATTATTGTACATTTTACATTGTATAAAATTGTTCTTTATTAATATAGATTGTTATTACTGGCAACTGGCTAAGAAGCTTATTGATGGTTATAGGAAGGGTCTTTTTCTCAAGGATGTGGAACCAAATATTAAAATAAGGGTGCCAACAATTTTGTCCAGCACATTTTTGTGTGACATTATGTCAAATTTGCTTTTTCCCCCTCCCTTTTAATGTTTTGTCCCAGTACACACAAAGGGAATAAACATGTGTATAACAAAACGTGTTAATACCATACTTTTCTGTGAGAAATACTTGGTTTTCTGGGAAAAAAAAATTCCACAATTTTGGCCATAACTGTATGAGCAATAAAACCCATCATATAATAATCGCTGTCAGGTTGGTGGCAGTAACGGACATGCCTTCCCCACATTTCTTTTTTACTGCAGTGAGTTTTGTGTTTTGTCGTCCCTGGTAGCTGTTTTTGGTACTGAGTGTGGGGATATGAGTGGTGGTGTTAACACTGTCTGCTGGATGTCAGATTTAAGGAGCAGATCGTGTCCCTTTGGCAGATAGAGAGTAATTAGTCATAAAACACTTGATATATATGCCAGTATGAATGCGGGGTCAGTGTACAGGGCATGCAGGTTCTGAGTGCCACTCACGTACGCTGTGCAAACTCTAACAGCACAGCCAAGTTCCTTGGCATACAGTAAACGTGTGAAGAGTGCATAGAAACAGGTCTGAAAGTAGAACCATTTCCTCTTCCACAACAGGTTCATGCATAACTGATATGTGAGAACATTAGACATTCGTGTAGATTCGTTAAGTTTAATTTTATTTAATGCTTCCATATGAAAAATAACACCATCGAAATATATTAAAACTTGATAAGACTACATCGGAAGGAACTATTTACTTTTTCTTAAAAAGGTTCCAGTTAAGCCTTCTTTAGGAAGCTGGGCCTAGTGGTCCTTGATGCCCGATTTATGAATTCTTAGTTCTTATCACATGATCTACCGACATTTGCTGATTTTGCGCCACAAGGACGATCTAATAACATGTGAGATTATTGTGGATGTCACAATTAAAAAAAATGATGGATTTTCGACTTTTATTAATGTAAACAACTTTATTTTCCATCATGACTAAAACAAAAAAATTCAGGGATTAGAATGTTCATTTTATGGTTGAAACATTTGTCCATATAGTGTCTTTCTACATTTTTTAAGCGCTACACAAATACATTTGACTTAAATAGAATTAACTACAATAATTTATTGAATTGAATAAAACTGAATTGAACTGGACTTGTCTGGTTTGGATTAAAGTGAATTGAATTGAACGCAGATGAATGGAACTGAACTAAACTGAACTGGATTGAATTCAATTGAATTCAATTGGACTGGACTACATTTGCACCGATAAACTTGAATTGAATGGGACTGGATTTGGCTAGATTGTAGTAAATTAAAATTAATTGATTTGAATTAATTATTGAAATTATTGAGTAGAATTAAACTGAAATGAACTGAACTAAATTGGATTTGATCGGTTCGAATGTAGCTGAATTGAACTGGACTGGACTGATATGGATTAAAGTGAATTGAACGTAGATGAATGGAACAGGATTAAACTGAACTGGATTGAATTGAATTGAGTTGAATTGAATAAAATTGGACAAGATTAGATTTGCACTGGATTAATTTGAATTGAATTGAACTAAACTGAATTGAATTGTACTGGATTTGACTGGATTGTAGTAATTTGAACTGAAATGATTTGAATTATTGAAATTATTGAGTGGAATTAAACTGAAATGAACTGAACTAAACTGGATTTGAGTCAACTGAATGAAACCGAATTGAACTAATGTGAACGAATCAAATGGAATTGACGAGTCTGCTTTTCTCAGGTGAACCGTTTTGGTCGGTATGGGGTTTCAGGGTCTCTTCAGACAATCTGGACGTTTGGCAATTTACAGTTGTGAAGGTGGACAATGGGAATAATTTTCAAATACAGCAGATTGAATGCTTTCTAGTCAAACAAAATCGCATTTGGTGAGCTTCTCCCGCTATTCTCCACTTTCCCATCTGTGTGTGTGTGTGTGTGTGTGTGTGTGTGTGTGTGTGTGTGTTTTTTTCAGGACCCACACTGTGCCTTTTCCCCAGCCAGCATGTGGAAATTGCGACGCTGATGGCATGCCATGCTAACCAGCCGCTCAGACTTGCTGTATAATGCAGCCCAAAAGAATCAATCTCGCCATGTCATGGAACAAAGCACTAAAATTGGATGTCTCTTGTTTCTGGATGTTAGCGTAGATGAATTCTGACAAGCCGGCTCTGCGGTGGTTGAAATGCGGTGGCTGCAGCGAGGCCGCGGTGCGCAGTGCGAGAGCTCGTTCATGCTTTTATAGTGCTTAAAACAAACAGCTGTCCATTTGGCCTGGTTTTTTGAAGCATCCTCGGCCTCTCTCGCTCTCTAAAAGCCCTGCAGATTGGAGTGAGAGCTGAGAGACGACCTCTGCTTTTAGAGTGGACGCTGTTGGCGTTATTGGTCCTGCTTGACAGCTACTTGTTGTTTTCCCACAGACATGAGCATGACCGGAGAGCTGAAATCAAGCCGCTCGAAGACAGAAGGAGTCAAGAGGCCGAGCAGCGCTGTGTACGGGTGAGTGTAAAGTGCCTCCAGCTCTTTCTACTCTTTCTCTTTGATTACACACACACGCACACACAAATGCCTCAATGTTGATACAGAAACTTTATAAAAAACATTTTTAAAAACTTGCCATGGACAAACAAAAACCCACCAATGCAGATTTTATAAAAAAAAACACTTATCTTCACATTCCTTCCACTGAGACAGCAGTACAACTCTTTTTACAAAGCTAATAACCTACAAGGAACGTTCGTTAATCAAACTTAAATGTTTACCACAACTTATTCACACACATCATCATCTACAAAACTTGATGTCGGAACCTTGAAGCACTATTTTACAGTGCTGAAAATGCAACTTTAGCTGAAACGGACGTTAGTCGAGGTAAGAGTGTAAAAGAATGCTTCATGGACATTTGAGACCTTTTGCTTCACTTCATTTTGAAAGTCAAAGACTTCTGTCTCCAAAATATTTTGGACAATCATTCATGTGTTCATCTTCTACCGCTTTATCCCACTTCTCTCTCGGGTCGCGGGGAACGTTGTGCATATCTCAGGCGTCTTCGGGCATCAAGGCAGGAAACACACCCTGTATGGAATGCCAACCCATCGCAGGGCGCATACACGCACACACACACACACTCACACATTAATTCAATTCAGTTTCATTCAACTCACTCACATGCAGCCTAGTTCAGTTCATTTCAGTTTAAATCAACTCACTTCAAGTCATTTGAGTTCAATTTACTACAATCCATTCACAGCCCGTCCAATACAATTCGGTTTAGTTCCAGTGCAATCCAGTGCAAATCTAGTCCAGTACAATTTAATTCAATTCAACTCAATCCAGCTCAGTTTAGTCCAGTTCCATTGATATATTAAGTTCAAGTTAATTCACTTTAATCCAAATCAGTCCAGTTCAATTCAGTTTTATTCATACATTCATTCATTTATTCATTAATTCATTCATCTTCTACTGCTTTATCCGACCTTTCCATCGCTTTATCCGGTCGCGGCGGAACCTGTACCTATCTCAGGCATCTTCGGGCATCAAGGTAGGACACACCCTGTATGGAATGCCAACCCATCGTACACACACTCACATTCACACACAAGGGACAATTTTCCAAGGAAGCAGTCAACCTACTGTGCATGTTTTTGGACCAGGAGGAAACCGTAGAAAAAAAACCCCGGAGGCATGTGGAGAACATGCAAACTCCACACACACATGATGGAGGCAGGACTCAAACCCCCAACCCTGGAGGTGTGAGGCGAACGTGCGAAACACTAAGCCACCATACCTCCCTTTGCGCAATCAGTCGTTGCTATTTTTTTAATGAGTGGATAGAAATGTTAGCATTAATGTTAATTGTATAATTTAATAAATAGGGTTAGCAACTGAAGTCATCTTGGATGTACTGTAGCTTTAAATAAGAGCTAGAAAGAAATTTCATTTATGTTGCATGACCGTAGTTTGATATTGTAGTTTATGAATTATGGAACTATAAATTGATCTGTTTTGCTGTAATGTAAGAAAAATAGCCAGTAGTCGATCCCTTACCATGATCACCATTCTTTAAGGTAGGCTAGTCCATGTTTCCACTGCGATATTTTCAAGTAATGCAAATATGCTGTATTTAAAAATCGGAATTGTCCTTTTATTTGCTAGTGAAGGCTATTGAATTTCACAATTTGTGTTTAAACAGCCAAGTGTAAACAGGGAATAAACCTCAGAAGCAATCGCAGATTTCCACTTTATCCTCTGTATTGCAAGTACGTAAAAGTGCGACACCGAAAGCCCCCTTCTTCGTAAAGTACGTGACTGCTCGTTGTGTTATCGCTGCATCTCCGTTTTTCGTTTCTGCTGCCGCGATTTGTTCCATATGGCACCTGAGGGGAATGTATTCACCTGGCGATGGCGCATCCCAGAGATTGGAGTTTTGATGAGAAAACGACTGCCTTTGGTTCGTGTCCAAATATAACCTCGTGCCACATCTCCCGGGGACACTGACTGATATGATGATGTCTCATCACCACCCCAGGACTTTTGTGTTGGCAGCCGAGGTGCCGCATTTCAGTCTCCTAATGAAACCTTTCCTTTAATGATTTCCTTCGCGCTTTCTCAATTTCCGACCTCTTATTTGTGCCGCGCCTTGTGCCGTTAATCTGGACGTGACTGCTTTTATTCCCGATGATGGCATGGTGACAAGGAACGTCAAAGCCTGGTTGAGAATTCTGCTGGAAACCTGACGGTGTTTATTTATTTATTTGATTTTTACTTGTCATTCAGTGCAACACAATTGACGACCCAGAGTTGCATCATAAAATAAGTGTCTGCTTTCTTCAGTTTGACGCTATGTGCCCATCTTTGAAGCTGACAGAATGTGTTTTTCTTTCTTTCTTTCTTTCTTTTTTAAACCTGCCACCACTTTTTGTCTCTTTGGAGGTTAGTATGGACTTAATATTCAGTCTGTTATGAGAAAGAGAACGAAAGAACAGAAATGACAAAAGGGGATGAAAGATACTGAAGTCCTGGGGAGGGACTGAGAGATACGAGGGGTATACTCAGTGGTTTAAGGTGCTGGGTTACTGATCGGAAGGTCGGGGTTCGAGCCCTGGTATCGCCAAGATGCTGCCCTTGGGTCCTGGAACAAGGCCCTGAACTCTCTATGCTCCAGGGGCGCTGTTTCATGGCTGACCCTAACCCTCTGACCCCAGCTTCCAAACAAGCTGGGATATGTGAAGATAGAATTTCACTGTGCGTAATGTATATTTGACAAATAAAGGCTATTCATTCCAAAGAGGCTATGCATTATATGCATTTTTCATTTGACCTTGACTTTATATGAAATTACAGACCAGAAATCCTCCTAAACAAGTGCCGGACACAGAGCTGTTTTAGGTTCTTGAAGTATACATGATGCTATGCTGATGATGCCTGGAGAACATGCTTCTATGCCTGAATACACAGGATAAAATGCTGGTCCCTGAGTTACGATGGTTCAACTTACGATTCTTGCGATCTTATGAAAACGATAGCTCTTAAAATACTGACATTTCAACATTCCTTTCACATTTTCGTTGTATTTTTTGTAAGATATGTTGGCCAATCCCCAACCTTGAAAGATGCCTTACTCTCGCTTAATTGAGCCCAAGTTTAGTTCCTGTCTTTCTTTTCCCTTTTTTGGAATATAAAGACATTTTAGATAATAAAGACACCCCATGCACCGCTCGCTAATACGTTTCCATTTGCAATCATTGCAGCGAGATTTCAAGAGATGTAAATAAACGTCAGGCAGAAACGACACATCGGAGTGTCTTACATTTTGCTTAAGTGAAGTACAGGGACGTGAGGATATTTCATTGCTGGCAAAGGATTAAAAAGTCAAATGTGGACGCGGAGCATTTTGGACCATTTTAACTTGACATTATTCAACATTCTTTATATAGAATATAGAGAATGTTGAAAAAAGATTGTTAAAGAGGGTTGGGGTTTAGGCCAATCCAAGAACATATATAGCATATCCATAGTTATATGTAACAGCATTATGTAATTGAATTACAGAAAAACAGTAATTTGTTAGAGTTACTGAGTAAAAAATGTGTAATTAAATTACAGATAATTATTAAAAGGTTACATCTGAACAATTTCATGTAAAATCAGTAATTTAGACTAGTCCAGTGGTTCTCAAATAGTGGGGTGTGGTGCGATGGTACACACACGTACTAAAATGAAGTATAATTGCACATCCACTACAGTAGGTGGCAGTGGCACTCTCAGTCTCGGAGTATGTGCAGGGAGTAACATGAGAAAAAAATACCCCCCCCAACCAACAATCTGATTCTGATGCAGTTTAATTTCCGAGGGTTTAAATTTTTTTCCTTAGAATGTTAACTTAAAGTTTCACCTAGTGGACAAAAAGTCATCAAATGTAATCAGTTACTTTACTTTTATATACTTATTGTTTATAAACTGATAAACTTTACTTCTATATCTACTTTTTAAATTTTGAATAGGGTCATTTTTAAAATCTGTAATCTATTACATTTCCAAAGTAACCTTCTCAACACATATATATATATATATATATATATATATATATATATATATATATATATATATATATATATATAGGGTATCATAGGGGTCATGTGACTTGCTAATAACCAACCTCTATAACAAACCGACAAAGTATATCTTGTAGGCTTGCATTAAACTGAATTTTGTCGATTTTCTACAGCAATATTACAGTATATACAGGTATTATGCCTTTTCACTGGTGTAAATGTGTGTGTTGAATGAACGCCACAAGCACAGCCAGAAGTGCTAATACTTTTGAAATTTCTCCGATGGTTTGGCCTGTCTTGTAGAGCCTGGGATTTAGAGAAACGGAGGAATAAATGAGAGAGCAGAAGAAGATTGGATTTACGTCCTCCAGGACTTGGACTGTCTCGCCACACACACACACACACACACACACACACACACACACACACACACACACACACACACACACACACACACACACTCACCACACTGTTTATATGATAAATGGCATGCAGGCTTTCCCCCTGTCCTGTCTTTATCTATTACACACCGGAACATCCGTCTCCGCTCGCTGCATGTCGTTAGAGTTGGCGTCTGCACTGCACTCTGCCTTATATCTATTTTTTTGCACAAATTGATCGTGCTCGCTTACATAACCGACTCTATTATAATCAGTCATGTATCGACACATGGTGAGTAAAGAAATAATACAACAAAAATGCACCTCTATGTAGCCTCTATTGCTCTGAAATTTCTATTGTCAATAGCTTGTGAACATCTCACTATAAGATTACTATGTGCTTTTTGGGCATCCTCGTTTAGTCGTTTTGTTTTTAGAATAGTGTACTTTTGTAGTGTACAGATTACCGATTACAAATGACCCTATTTAAAATGTAATAAGTAGTGTAACTTTTGTAAAAGTGAAGTAATTGGTTACATTTGATTACGTTCATTTGTCCACTAGGTGGCACTTTAAGTTAACGTTGTAAACTTAAAAAAAAAATTTAAAACTGGTAAGATGAGGACGCCTGGGGTGCAGTCAGTCTTCACATTCATCCCAAAGGTCTTCAGTAGGGTTTAGAGCTCAAAAGCAGGAGATCTTCCATTCCATCCAATGTACAGCAGATCTTCATGGAGTTGTCTTTCTGCACTATCATGTAGTGATGGGACGTTTGGGTACTTTTAATGGCTCGGTTCTTTGAGTCTCATTCAACATTAATTATCGTAAGGTCTGGAGCTGAATCCAAACTTGCGTTTATTAGCTGTTCATGGGAGTTTTCACTGTATTCCCTGGATTTGTTAGTGCAAAAGATGGAGGCTATTATTAGTTTGAAAAAAAACAAACAAACAAACAAACAAAACATAGATCCATCAGAGGGATGACAGAAAGATCAAATAAACAATTAACAAATATTCTTAGAAAGGAGAAAGGCACTGAACTGCACCACAAGCCTTGATGACTTTATCCACAGCATCCAGCCCAGTGACAAACATGTGTTTACTTTAAAACGGAATAATTTTATAAAAGCAAGAGTAAATATGTGTATTATATACATACTAGCAGAATGCTGGTGCATGGATACAAAAAGGAAGGATACATGATCCAAAGTATCAATGGTCAAAAATGAGAATGCCCAAAATAGTAATATGGAGTAAATTTGTGTACTAATTATAATATGCTGCTTCAGCTGAATCTCATTTTGCAGATGTGAATTTGATTATCTGCCCCTATAGTCCAACACTCAGAACTACATGCGTAATTTTTTAAGCACTGGTACCAATAACATTTGTAAAAAATTGTATCATTAGTAATAGCAGTGTTTCGCGATACCGTTCTAATACCGATAAATTGTGCAACACTGGTATGCCATAGCGTACCATGATTGTCATGTCTTTATAAAACTAAACTATTTCAGTTCAGAATAGAATACTTAATGTATTTGCTGCATACTTCATTAATGCACTATTTATTTTCCTTGGTCCTGTAACACTGATTTAGTATATGTGTAAATGAAATCATAATTTTTTTTGAGGTTTGCACTCTTATGCTTTGTGCATCCATTTAAGTTTACATTTACTTTCCCACTTCATTATTAGTGAACTTTTTACCAGAGAATTAATTCACATGAGGGTTTGGACTTAAAACAAAAGAAAAAACAAAAGACCTTTTGTTTGGGGCATCGGTTTACTTTAACACAAATGAACGTATGAGTGTCCACGTGTAAGTTCCCTGAGTGTGTAATGGGTTTTAAAGGGACATTATGGTCTGCCAGCTGTTCTGTCACAAAAGAGACCCAGGTGTTTAGATCCAGCTGTCCTCTCAGGCCTTAATGCACAATGCATACACACACAGACACACACACATACACATATACTTATTAATTTGGAGAAGATGTGATTATTCAGCCATTATGAGCAATACCCAGTGGAGTGTATCAGTGCAGAGAAGTGTCTCTATGGTTTTGCTCATTTCCTGAAAGATTGGCAATCATGATAATGGACAGCAACATCTAAAAATTCTTATTCTTCGCATAAAACAGATTAAAACAAAGTTTAAATCATTAAACATTACTGATATCATCATCTACTAGTGATAAGAGGATCAGATCATTTTAGTGACGTGGTTCTTTGAATCATTGAACGAATGAATCTTTGAGTCATTTAGTCCATTTTGTCCTTGTAAAAAAATACAAAAATGAAATCAGCCGTAACAATTACATTATGCAGATTGATATGTGTGTATATAACTGCTTATCATCTGTAGGAGTCACATGATGAAAGATCCAATGCACTGCATAGCCTCTGTGGGAGTAAAAAGAGCAAACGACTCGTGACTAGAAGAGTCGAGAGATAAACTGCTCAGTTCTGTGTCCTGTACATAGCCTATAAAGATTATGCAACGCATTGCTCATAGAAAAATTACTCTTTGAAACGATTCTTTATTCTGAGTTACATTAAAGACTCATTCAAATGAGTGAATCGTTCATGGACGACTCATTTCATCTTCCCAAAAAATTTTTTGGGAGGTAAATCGATCACACTGTAAACACAGACAGGACATTAATATCTACCCGGGCTTGTTCGGACAAATCAGCAAGTCCTCAGGAGTCCAAACTAAAAGCTGTGTAACAGCTGCTATCTACACTGCTGAAGATAAGCGATCCATCATCTCGTAGGGTGTTGCACACGTTTACATGCGGCTCCTCTTGATTTATGGCCAGTGGTGCAGTGACAACATTGTTAACAATAGCAGGTATATACAGTAGGGGGGGCAGGGGGGGGGTGACCACAAAAACCTTGCATAATCTTTAACAAAGGTCAAAGTGCCAGTCTTTAATGTTACAAAAGACCAATTAGAATATGTACAGGAGATGATGTAGGGCAAATTACCTCAAAGTGTCATGGGGAAAAAACCAAGAGAGAGAGAAAAAAAACACAGATGCCTTCATGTTTATCTCTTGCTAGTAGAGCGATATCTACTTAGGCGCTTTATATTTGTCACATGTATTTTACAGAACAGTAAATTCCTTTTTTGCAGAACAGACCTCATTGTCAGCCGTGATACGCCCCCGTAGATCACAGAGGGTTATTGGTTTTTGCTCCAGGAGCCGGGATTTGAACCGATGACCTTATGATAAACATCCAATCAGCTTCCACTTCCTCAGAAAAGACTCTCGGGCGTGAAAGGACCGTCTCCTGGGAATTCTGTCTTTCTCCGTCCAGAATTCGCAAATGTTTGTCAGAAGTACAAGACATTAACAGCGACAAGATTCATTGATCAAACCAAATGATCATAGGATTAAGCATAGGCGACAGGTATAAATGAATCCACAGCCGAAGCATAAATGTCGTTTTGGTGCACTTTAAATCCTGATTATCGTCTGATCATCGTATCCGGTTGTATGTCGGGTGTGGCGGCTGTGCTCGGTTCCTTCGAACACGCTGTCGTCTGTTTTCATTACTGCCGATGTAGACAGCAGTCTGGTCAGGCAGCACAGGCTGCGAGGCTAAAATAATAGCCCCACTCCATCTGTTACAAGCGACCAGCGCCTGAGGAGATGGTGGAAGAGGAATAAAGATCAACAGCGGGTCAGGCTGTTGAGAGCCGCGGTAGGCTTTGCCGGAGTCGAGGTCACATGACTGAGAAAGCTGTATTGTTAATGAGGTGGCGCAGTGGGAGAGGGTCTGTTACCGTCCCACAGAACTGCATTAATAGTGTGAAAAGAGCTGTTGGATCGAGCAGAAATGTAGGGTTTAGACTATATAGATCATGTAGTGCACAGTCAGGGATTATTGGGCTGTTTTATTTCTGAGGACCTTCATTACACAGGCACCGTGGCTTCGTTTAGGTCATGCTGTTTATTTTATACTCATATGATTGGTGCAATGAAATTAAATGACCCTCTTGAGTTTACTTACTTGCAAAAGAAACAGTATTTTTCCTCAGGATTTCCACAGGACACAGGATTTCAAATCTATTATGGGCTGTTCAGTCTCTTCAACTTGCTTTTTTTTTTTTTTTGACGTTTCATGAAATTGTTTTAGACCTATAGATAAGAAAGCTGGCTTGTAGAGGAAAATTGCACATACAGATGTGAAGTCTTTTGAAGTTTTTTTAGTATTCCAGCACTGTAACGATGCGGTTATATGCGGGAATATTAGAATATTAGATAGCGAGAATAAATAAAAAGCAATATATGTAGCAAAAGAAAGACCCGTATACAGACTGCAGATAAAATCATAACACGCTGGCAGAATTCGGGGGAAGGGGGGGAGCTTGTGATGAACTGGCTCGAGAGGTTCTCAGAGCGTTCAAACAGAGGGCGGAATCCATCCATCCATCCACCCACAAACCCCACCAGTGTATATTACAATCTGATCGTTCGGCGATCCCTTTAGGTTATCGCAAGACATAACCAGAGGTCTCGGCTAATGGAGTCGTTCCTGCCCCGTTCGCGCAGCAAGAGGGAGAGAGTGAGCAAAAAAAGAAAAAAAGAAAAAAAAACCTGCCATGTCGTTTGCCCCCCGGCGTGAACAATCCATCTCAAATTGATCTCACAACCGGGCCACTCCGAATCAATCTCAAATTGATCTCGGCGCCAGAGGTGGAGAAAACTAGCAGCGGACCTTATCAAAAATATTGTGGTGTTGGGCAAATCTGACAGGCAAACTTATCACCAAGGAGCAAAGGAAATGGGCTTGGAGACCCCTCAGGCCCTGATTCAGGACAGGCCCCTTCTGCTGTGCAACACAAATACACACACACACACACACATACAGTGCACCCTCGTTCCTAGCTGCCAGCTGAGGCCTATAAAACAACAGCCACCCCCCCTCCACCCACATGCTTGCTCAGACATTCTCCCTTCACACTCCAATTCACACAAACACGCTAAAGCGCTCATAAAGAAACACATACCCTTCCTGTCGCGCAGCTTTAAAACGCTATGTTATTGAAGAGCGATACACTCGCTCCTATCAGCCGCTTCGATCTTTCATCACTGCAGGAACACAGCGCTGACTTGCAGGCAGAAACGATCCTCTCTGACTACACACATTCATATGCCGGCTTTTTATTGCTCCACTTCCTTACTCCCGCTGTCCCAATTCAATTGTGATATAATACTCGGTTCTTTTCTTTTCTATAACATCTTTAATGGGCAGCGACCAGGCGTAACATGACATTATTGAAGGGAGGTGGCAGCCCAATGCTTAAGGTGTTGGACTCTAGATCGGAAGATCATGGGCTCAAACCCCACCACCATCAAGCTGCCACTAGTGGATCCTTTAGCAAGGCCCTTAACGCTCAATTGCTCAGTTTTAAGAGTGTCTGCCAAATGCTGTAAATGAAAATGTTATAACATTATGGTCAGTGACGTAAATAATGCTGATTACCTCTTTATCATGTTGACTGTTATTGTTCAGAACATTTTGCCCTCACATTTAGAAAAATGGGCAAAGGTAAGGATATGAATGAGTTTAAAGGGAAAATTATTATGGCTAGACGACTCTCCAGAACTGAAGCTCTTGTTTCTGGTCTGCAGTGGTTGTAATGTTCGATCCAATAGTTAGTGTAACTAATAATAACGATAACTAATGTTAATCAGCAAAAGGGCCAACTTTATCCAGGTGGTCATGTTGTTATGGCTGATCGATGTATATAGGATCATGTGCATTTTAGGGTTAAATGGGTGTTTATAAAGTCGGTTATTGATGTGGATGGAGGCCTGTGATGTGTACCATTTCATAACAAAGAGCTTTATTAATAGGTCTGTCTTTATGCATAAGGGCATGGATCAGGTTTGGGTCTAAAGGGAGAATTTCATGCTTCTGCATCCAAGGACGACCTACAGTATGTATATAAAGAAGTCCAACTTTCGGAAAGAAGGACAATATGGCTGGAAAATGCCGGGTGTCCCAATATTTTTGCCCATGTGCTGTTTTTGATAGTAACAAGCAGTGTTAGGGAGAATCCAGTGTGTTATTTTTTTATGAAGAAAAACAATAATAATACATTTACTGCCTATGGGAGGAGTCTTCAGCATTAGGGTTCAAACTTATTCAAACTTATTCTTTAAATAACTGTCTAATGGCACCAGTACCAGGAATGCACTGGCTTGTGCAACCCTAACAGCTGGGGCAAACTGAACAATTGGGGGTTAAGGACCTTGCTCAAGGGCCCACTAATGTCAGCTCGGCTGGACCTCGAACCTGCGACGTTTTGGTCCATAGACCGATGCCTTAACCACTGAGCTACCACCTCCCCTGGCAAAGCTATTGATTATTTTTTTAAATAAATAAATTAAATAAATGGATATTTTTAATCAGTGGAGCAAATTAATGCCTTTCTACATGCAATATCCATCTCATAGGAAACACAAACACTGCTTCCCCCTTGTGCCTTTTTTCCTCTCAGTTCCAATTACAGTCACACTATCAGACCCAGGCCCGTGACGGACAGACAGGCTGTTGATGGAGAGATAAAACGTCATTTAATCCGTTTAAAACATCAGCGAGTGAGAGGTCTCGAGAGGGTCTGATCAATACCGCCTCTACTGATTGAGCTTTTCTACTGGATTTCTCTTTGGGGGGAAAATAAACTGGTGCACGACTAAACTAATAAATGCACTAGGCACAGAAATGGAAACGGCCCGAGGAACAGATCATTACAGCAATCATTATAGAGTTTAAAACTTACGGATTTGTGTGTGTGTGGGTGTGTAAATTTAGGATTGGTGATTATACCTACTTTTGAGGGGGCATCTAAGGTTTTGTGACTAATGGGAACATTCTGACAGCATGCTTTCCCTCGTTTTGGATTCATCAATGACAGCATGTTAGAACAAAGAGCAAATGTGAAATTATGCTTGAAAATTAGCATTTCTGCTACAGAGACTTGTGGATTCATTCGAGGTGTCTCAAATGACATCACGAGAGATCGGAAAGACCTTCAGTGAGCTCAACTCTTGACGATGTCAAAACCATTTGGCTTGTGCCTGATGGAAAAGCCGGATGCACATTGTCTGAGAACAGTCAGCATGGACTACTTCCTACTGGCCTCTGGACTTCATCCAATTCCCAAAATCGAAGATCCGACAAGGCGTTTTTGCGGAGATCTGAAGGAGTTTAACCCTCTAAAAAGCACGAGATGGAGATGGAGTCAGCTTCTGTGTTTCAGTAAGCTCTCTGTGTAAAACTCCCTGTCTATTGTTTGTTTAGTTTGTTCAGAATGTCCAAGTGCTCCCCTACACTAGCTTACAAGCCATCTGTCCCTCCTTTCCCGAGATTTATCATGGGTGATGATACACATGTTCTTTGTGTCATCTGTTTGGGAGCGAAGCATGCTAAGCTACCCCAGAAAGGAGCTGGCTGCCATTATTGTGAGTTCATGTCCTCCAAGTACATCCTCTTCAAAGAGCTGCTGGAGGTGGTAACTAGAGTGGGATCTAGGCTTAACATCTCTTGGCCACCAGATGTGCACCAGGTTGTTGCATTCCTGGTTCTCTCTATATCACCCCGCCGCCCTCAGGCTGGATGCTATGGTAAAGCCATGACTGAGTCTTGACTTGCACGCATTTCCCCAGGTTGCTTTGCTCCTTGGAGTTTTGGATAAAGTTCGTCAGGAAAGACTCTCTTTCCTCCCCTCGGTGGCTAGGTCAGACATGGCTTGCAGATATGTTGGCCCTTCTAGATCACCCACCCTGGGAATCTCTCTGAGGAGGGATCTTCTTTCTCAGGTGGAGGGTTCCCGCGGCCATGAATTTAACCGGGTATGCAAGCATTGGACACTTACATCCATAGGTCGACTTATGACCTAACTTTGGGTGCAAAAGGCACAAAAGGCCAGGGATGAAGCCTAGGTAAGAAGGAACCACTGAGATTGTATGTCCATAACCCTTTTTGGACGGCCCAAGTCCTCTGCTTTCCCTGCACCTTTCGTGGCCAGAGCTCACTCAAGTACGGCTGTGGCAGCCTCTAATTCTTTCTCTTCTGGAGTCCCAATCCAGGACATGTGCGATGCTGGAGATTGGTCCACCCCATTGACCTCCATCGGGTCCAATAATCTGGACCTTGACACCAGTCCTAGCACCTGTGTCCTTTTTCCATAGCTGTGACTATTTGACACTGGACTGTTATATATGGACTGTTGGACTGTGTTCCCATAGCACCATTGAGTTCTTGAAAGGTTAACAGGTTACATATTTAACGTTGGTTCCCTGAAAGAATGAGACATTGCAAAGACACTTTTATAAGCTGATGCCATCTCCATCTCGTGCTTTTATACACACTACTTCCGGATAGTGCCATTACCATAGGGTGGCGTTACTCCTGTCCTATTGGACGTGATTCTACATGTGGTTTGGTGCTGGGAACACAGAGTCATTCCCATAACGACATTGATGTAGCATCTCGTTTCTTCAGGGAACCTGGTTTACATAAGTATCCTACGGACGATTTCCAGGACACATTCCAGAGAAACGCTGGGAGTGCTGTGCAAGCGTGGTGATATGTTTTGAAGCTGATAGTGTGTAAACCTAGTGAAGTACAGATCTTTCTTTTAAACAAAGGAAAACTTTTTGCTAACATGTTGTATCTACCTACCCACCTTGTATATAGATGTGTTTAGAATAGTTTTTAAAAAATGGGAAAAGAAACATCTTATTAGAACACGATATGAGTTACATTTTGTAGGGTTGCCAATAATGTTGAAATTCTCACATCTAATATGAATCTAATATTAGATATTAATATTTCCTTATTAATTTTTTTCCTATTATAGGCTAAATGTCTCATTTTTGATAAAGATTAAGGTAATTAACAACAAACTGGGATCCATCTTTATCGAGGGTGACAATAATTCTGGATCAGACCATATATGGAAAATGGGGTCCATAATGCATCAGATTAATAAAGGTCACAGTGATGGAACTTGTAACATTGAACAGACCAGAAGAACAAAAGAAGATTATCGTAGATCCTTGCCCATGCTATCTATACTTGAATCAGGGTGTGTGTGTGTGTGTGTGTGTGTGTGTGTGTATGACCTTCCCAAGCTACTCGTGTCACGCTCACCCTCATATTCACTCTCGTGCTGCTGCTATCGCTCACTTCAATCTGTCAGCACTGTGGGCAAAAAGACCATCGAGCAGAGTCTCCGGCAAGAAACAAATTTAAAATGACAGCCGAGTCATTTGTACAACAGTACGTTCACTTGAAAAATCCTGGAGACATCATAAACTCTTAATGTCATTGAACAGTTCTGTAATAGTGAACATTTTCACTCAAATCTCAAACTATTTATTTGCTCTTACATTATATAAATATTCCACTGATGAATAATATCCAAGTGTAAGAACATGGTTTAAAGGCCGAATGTAAAAACCCAGTATAAAATCTAAGTGTAAAAACCCAGTGTAAAATCCAACTTTAAAGGCCCAGTGTAAAAAACCCAGTATAAAATCCAGGTGGAATGGCTCGGTGTTAAAACCCAGTGTAAAATCCAGATGTAAAAGGCCCAGTGTAAAAACACAGTAGAAAATCTAAGTGCAAAAATCCAGTGTAAAATCAAAATGTATTGTAACCCGGTGTAAAGTCCGGGTGTAAAGGGCCACTATAAAAACCCTGTGTAAAATCCCAGTGTTAATTACCAGTATAAAAACACTAAGGTCTAAAATCCCAGTGTTAATGTCCAGCGAAAAAAACCAGTGTAAAGTCCCAGTGGTAATGTCCAGTGTAAAAGCCCAGTGTAACGAAAATATACTATAACCTTTGCTCACATTGCTTGAATAAATGTATGTGTACGCAAACGTCCTACAAGCAGCACAGACTCCCTGTGTAACTCACTTTTCCTTAAGTGCAGCGGTGTAAAGTAATGGTGTTAAATGAATGCAGTTCCTCACCAGTAGCCAGCTCTGCCGTGTTTTCTCGGATAACTGTGTGTTCATTTCAAGCCCTGCTGCTTCTGCACATTCCTGCGAGTCTGAGCTTGACTCGGAAGTCTTGGCCTACGCTCATCTGCATCGGGCGTTTTCCAGGACGGCTGATTGGCTAGAGTGTTTTTGGAAGCTTGCTGGAGCTGGTGGGCAACAGAGCATGGAAATATGAGTCCTGGTTTAAATAAAATTAAATTGCCAAGGTGAGTTTTAGGATTCAGACAGCAAAACAGTGGAGCAGTGATAAAACAGGATCTGGCGTAAGAGCTGAAAGACATTTGTGTGTGTGTGTGTGTGTGTGTGTGTGTGTGTGTTGTTTGGACGTGCAATGTTAAAGTAAGGGTGAATTACTTCAGGAGGCGACTGACCTTTTCTCGCCATTTAGCTCGATTTCCTTCCTGTCAGCAAGGTTAATGGTAATTAATGCAAAGTATACACTAATCATGCGCAACTCTACGTGACTCCATGTGACCTTTGAACCCTGACACACCCCCTCTCATTCAGTCCCAAAAGCGGAGCGCTGTTTTGCTATCCTTCTTCTTCTCGCTCTCTCCATTTTATCCGCCAGTCGCAGAACAGATAAGCGTTCTCAGACAGTAGACAAACACTCCACACATGTTCAACTACACATTTTAAACCCTGTCTCTCTACAACCAGTTGATTAACTGTTTATTAAAGAATCCGAGTTTGAATAGACGCAGATTAAGAATCGGATACTTGTTATAAAATTAAAATTTCCATTCCTCTCATCATTCATTCATTCATCTTCTACCGCTATATACAATCTTCCCTCGGGTCATGGAGAGCCTGTGCCTAACTCAGGCGTCTAGGGGCATTAAGGGAGGATACACCCTGGATGGAATGCCAACCCATCGCAGGGCACACACACACCCACACACACTCTCACATTCACACACATATTCATACACTAGGGACATTTTTTCCAAGGTGCCAATCAACCTACCGTGCATGTTTTTGGACCGGGAGGAAACCCGGCGAGAACATGCAAACTCCACACACACCTGGCCGAGACAGGAATCGAGACCCTGGCGGTGTGAGGCGAATGTGCTAACCACTAAGCCACCATGCCCCTCCCCCTTTGCTAACAGGACCATGGGAAATGCTTAAAAGTGTGGCTATTATTTGTAACAACCAAGACTAAATGTAATAACCTGTTTCCAGCAAGGTGTCACAACCAACACAACTAAGCATCTATGGCTGGTTCACCGTTTGGAATCGATAAGAATCATTCTTCCATTCATCTTCTACTGCTGATATCTGATCTCTATCACAGGAATCTTGGGGCATCAAGGCAGGATATACCCTGTATGGGGTGCCAACCCATCGCAGGGCGCGCACACACTCACATTCACACAATTTTTCCAAGGTACCAATCAACCTACCGTGCATGTTTTTGGAAACCGGAGAACCCAGAGAAGAAACCCCTGAGGCACGGGGAGCACATGCAAACTTCACACACACAAACATGGCAGAGGCGGGAATCGAACCCCCAACCCTGGAGGTGTGAGGCAAACGTGTTAACCACTAAACCACCGTGATCTCTCAATAAGAATCAATAAGATAAAAACTAGACATGGGACATTTCCTGAAGAAAATATGAGTGATGCTTGCCGATGCAAACCGCAGCTCCAGGCGCGACCCCTTAGAGCTTGGTCCGTTTAATATTTATCATTGACTTCAAAATGCTAGTGTTTAGACACCAGAAGTACCAAAGGCATGATGTAAATAAATAAATGCCCGAAACGGGTGTTTTTTCAGGATGGGGCGGGGCCAGTAATGCATATGACATCATATTATATAGTAATGCACATTATCCAGCCTCCGACTCCAAATCGATGTGCCGAGTGTTTAGATATGTCACATGACCCTGTGCTCGAGTTTCGCAGTCATATGTTCGCAACCTACTCCATCTCACCTACGAGTGAATATATCAAATGTGCATTTCAGGCAAAAACGGGCCGAACAGCTCTGCGTCAAATGTCCCGATTCATTCTCTATGGGGCCGGAATGTCGCGGTTTGGTAGGTATATGATTGTGATCCACACCGGACCTCCTATAAGTGGATATTCCATATTCCATGTGCTCGCAGGCTGAACTGTGAGGCACGAAATTTTGGCCCCATTCATTTTCTATGGGAAAAAATTCCCACTTTTTGGCCCCAGGTGCGGAATTACGCAGGGCGACTCCTTATAAAAGTAATATCACACCTCACACCATCGGGCCACACAATATGAGGTATGATTCGTGAGGATCGGACAAAAACGTGATTATAAAAATAATCTGTAATATAATCTTTCATCTGTCCGCCTATAATTCTCTCTCTCTCTCTCTCTCTCTCTCTCTCTCTCTCTCTCTCTCTCTATATATATATATATATATATATATATATATATATATATATAATTCATTGATCTAGCTATCTATCTGTCTGTCTGTTTTTTGTTCCAGTAAATTCCAATGTAAAACCATTAATATAAATTGTGAAATAAATTGTCTTGTGAATAGACCGGTGGTACCCCCCCAACCACCCCCCCCAAAAAAAAACCTCTCCACACTACACACACACTCCAAGTGCTGACACTGGAGACTCCTTCTATAAGTTCATAAGCTGTCACAATGTAAAGAATAATCCATTCATGTTGGTGTTTATCGTGAATCAAGGCTGAGTCATGAGCGTGGATTTATGCTGCATCAAATGACGCTCCGACTCAGCGCCAAGCGTCGCTTCGTTTTATTACTATTATGCTCGGATTTTCGTGAACTCCACATTCTGGAGATTCTGGACCCGTTCTTAAAACGATCGGACATGTAGTGTTGCAGACTTTTGGGCACAGAATACATCACTAATGACCGCTAGCACGAGTCTGGGGGAAAGATCCAGGACACCTATGAGCACGGGCGAGGGGACGACGGGGAAAGGATGTTGTCTCTCCATGCCTCTGCGTATCTGAAAGAGTTATGGATCTGTTTCTGCGTACAGGTCGACTTCACCTCCCTGATGAAGCGTCATCGTGCCCCTTTGAGGTGGAATAGACAAATGCCAGACCTGTCAATCAACAGCCCAAACCCCAGGCAGCTCTCCTGAGGGTCGTCTGATTGGCAGCTCATTATTCCTACAGAAGCATTTGTTTTTTTTTCCCCCTCGTCTCCCAGCTGTGCAAATTTTTTTCCTCAAATATTTTGAGGACAACTCATACCATCTTATACGCACACACACATTCACACACTCACACGCTTGTGTAATATCTCTCTCGGAAATCTGACTCACGGTGACACTGTAGGACGGCCGACGTCTCTTTGCGGCTGTGAACGGAATCCGAACAGAAGCTCGGCTCCATCACAATACCTTTAATAGCCCTCGTAGGGTTATTTTTCCCGTGATCAGTTTTCAAATCCACCGCCTGGGTAATTCCCAACCTAGTGCTCAAGTTTTTGACTTTCGTTTCTCGCTGCGGTTTGTCTTCATTTTGTCTTAAATGGAACAAACAGGCCAAGTGTGCAAATGTGACTCATATTTCATTCAGCTTAGGAGGAAAAATGACATGCTTTATTCCCTGTGATTTGGAATGAGATTGAGCAGGGACATTGAGAGGTGTCGGATTTGATGAAACTAGATACAAATGCAGGTTAACACGCGGTCATGCATCAAACCTAGTACAATATACAGTAGTGCGCCGTTGCTCAATTGTCAAATCTATCTATCTATCTATCTATCTATCTATCTATCTATCTATCTATCTATCTATCTATCTATCTATCTATCTATCTATCTATCTATCTATCTATATCTATCTATCTATCTATCTATCTATCTATCTATCTATCTATCTATCTATCATTTTTGTCCAGTCCATCTGTATTCATATAGGTACATATATAGACATATTTAGTTACATAGTTAGAACCATATCAAACATTCACTTCAGTGAAGTGGGCGTGTGTTGTGTGTGTGTGTGTGTGTGTGTGTGTGTGTGTGTGTTAAACATTAAACTGATTAATTTTACGTTCCACTGCTGTTTAGGATAAACCCCAGCCACCTGCTGTTATTCCAAAGCGTCCTTGCACATTATTAACACCTGAATCCTGGACACGTCCCTCACCTGACTCGCCTGGCTCCATTGCTGTAGCTCCTCTCTCTCTCTCTGTCTCTCTCTCTCTCTCACACACACACATACACACACAATCTCTTTGTATTTATAATTTGCCAGTAATTGTTAGCAAGTTAATTAACAAAGTGTGTAGGAAACTTGTGTCTGAAAGTCAGCTGAAGGATTCACACTGCAGCATCCTGTGCACGTGTGCTACAGATGGTCTCTAGTGATGCGTTTAACACGAGCTCATCCCCCTCTGAACATACCCCGGGCTCTCACGAGAGCATTTATCCCCCACTCCTTACGCCTTCTCACAAACACACTCCCTCTTACAGGGCTGTTCAGGAGTTTGGGGACTGGTTGTGGTGTTGAGGATTCAGTAGGGCAGGTTTTAGAGTGTTTTATGGATGTGTATAAGGTGCTTTATAGTACAGTGAAATTCGTAGGAAGTCAAAATAGATTTTCATGGAAAGAGTCTCCACTTTCAACGCTTTGTAAATATTCAACGTAATTATATTATTTTTGATAACAAGATGCGTATATTTTATACTGGGGTTCATTCAGCATTCTTCTTTAACGCCAAAGGAGTTCAAGTGGTGTTTAGAGCTTAATAGCATATCTTGTATACCAACCAACGTAAAGCAGAGCTTCATGGATCTCAACTCGCTTGTTCATTTACATTTGCGGCATTTGGCAGACGCTCGGCTTACAACTGAGCAATTGCGGGTTAAGAGCCTTGCTCAAGGGCCCACTAGGGGCAGCTTGGTTGTGGTGGGACTTGAACCTGCGATCTTCTGGTCCAGAAGTCAATGCCTTAACCACTGAGCTTCCACCTCCCTGTTGGTTTTGCATCTGCAGGTCTCGATGCAATCTCATGAAATCTCGTGCAATCTCCAACTCTGATCTTAATGAAGCCAAATATCACACTTAAAAGCCTCATTGAATGAGAGCCAGGTGAATCTTGGTCATCATGACTCAAAACCTCCTGATTCATACACTGACTCACTTATTAGTGTGACTCCTTATTTACCAAAAAATAAGAATAATAATGCAATGACTCAAGGGCCACACAGAAATAGCTTTGGTGGACACTGAAAAGTTGTAGGACACTCAGAACAAACAAAATGTTCAATGTCATTGTGGTTCATATTTAATAAAACAGCTTTTGGCTGATGTCGAAAGAGTAGAGAAATGCTAGAAAGCTGCAGGAAACTTTGAGTCATGCCTCATTTCCCCACTGATAGTGAACTCTTCTTACAGGGTTGCAAATAAATTTGTTTTTTTCAGTCACTCAAATGCTTTGTTTTAAGGTTTGTATCTTACTGGTTATTTTCAATTATTTTGTACAACATAAATAGTTGTTTTACTGTCCAAAAATTGGTGTACTGAGTGCAGCGATGCATGCACAATGGAATATTTACCATGAGCAGACCAAGTGATGCGCTATAAAAATAGTTTAGTTTACATAAAATAAATTTTTTGAACAACCCTGAGTATTTTCAACAACAATCGCTCAACATGAAAAGAAATTTCAGTTAATGATCTTTTTACAGTTTTTCACAGTTGCTTTGGAGCATTTCTCGAATAAGACAATAAAACATCAAATAAAGAAGTTTGTGCTGCATCTCATTCCCTGAGGGTACCGGGGTTACATATGTAACCTGGAGATGTTCCCTTTCAGGAACTCGACCTGCATTGACAACACTATGGGAACTGTATTCAACAGCGCCTGACTGATCAATTCCCATGTAGGGTGTGTGCTCCTTCAGGGTTCAGTGTATCCAAGCCATGCAAAACAGAGATGGGGTAACCAGTAGAGCAGTGCAACCACTTGCCTCCTTAGGGCTGCTTGAAGGCATGCCCTCCAGAGGACGGCAAATCTCCCCAGAGCACCTCAATGGGGGCGCTCCTGGATGCGTAGGGTTGGGGAGGTAGGGTTGGGGCACCTTGACTCATAGAGGCACCTTGGCCACCATAAAGTCCAACTAGGACTCTGAGTCACCTGAGACCTGAGGTTCCAAGATGCTGTGGAGAGCATACCGGGATCACTGATATGTGAGACAGAATTGAGGGTGGCTACGAATACTTACCTTCTAGGTTTTCCACACCAAATGGAGTAAGCGACCTTCTGACCTCCTCCCACAGTAACTTGGTGGGAAGACAACCTCGACCACCCCACTGAGGTTAGAAGTTGGTGGCTAGTCCCCAGTTATGTCCTCCAAAGGGATAAGTATCCCAGCAGCTCCTGATTTCTCCTTTTCTGTCTGTCACAGGAGACCGAGAGAGAAGTTGAGGGATGGTAGTGGACAAGCCATACCCACACCTACTTAGGGTGTTCCACTGCATGTCAGAGTTGTTCTGCGCAGCACTAACTCTCTTTCCAGGCTCTACCTTGGGAAGCCTGGTTGTAATCGCCCGAAAGTCGCCAAAACTTGTCAGCTGGAACATAGCACCCATCAGATTGCGGTCATATAGATGCCGACCTTCTCACCCTACTAAAGTCACCGCTCTGGCTCTTCCAGGAGCCTGTGTAGGCCAAATATCATGACTGTGCCAGTCACAACCCAAACCAATCTCCTTCAAGGCTTTGCTTCAGAGGCCTGGCAGTCCTGGGCTGTCATGAGGAAAGGTTTGACTCTGAGATAATTAGGAGAGAAAAGCGAAGGAGAACAGAGAGATACAGCTCTGTGGTAGGCAAGCGCTCTTACAGTTCACCAAAAGAGGCTCCACTCCAGGTGGAGACTCTCTCAACATCAAGAGCACGCTCGTCTCTCAATACCAGGTTGTCACTTTGTTGGCACTGACTTTCCCTAATAGGGTCACGAGGAGAGAGTGAGAGAGATAGCGCTTCCACTCTCCCTTTTTGTTCTGAATATCAAGAGAAACTGAATATCAAGGCTGTGCCATTTAGATCACGGTCATCTCTTCCATGCTCTATCCCATGGCACAAGAATCTATAGATTGTGATCCCAATAACAACCAGCCTCCCCCTGGTAGGGTCATGAGGAGAAGGTATGGCTCAGAGATCCCTTCGTGAGCAAGAACAGGATCTTCACTCTGCATGCTACTTTTCATAGAGCATAGCAAACCTTGGATTGCAGGCCCATTCAATGTCTACTTTTTAACCTTAACAGGGCTACGAGAAAAGCGTTTGACTCAGACACTGGTTCTCTCTTTCTTGCTCAATCATTTTTATTAAGGCCATGCAGCTCGAACACCAGCCTTACGCTGCATTCCTCTAGCCTGCAGGGTGCACAGATGCTGTGAGCTGGGCCGAACATGGGTCAGCTTCATCGGGCTACTGAGTATGGCGTTCCGGAGTGCATGTGTTTTTCCCAGCAGAGAAACCAAGGAAAAACAAGAATCCAACTCAGGTGCATGGCCACAGGCCAAGATATCCCGAGGATTCTTCCAGTTATCTAATTACTTTAAAGCTGAAGAATGTGAAGTCATGCAAGAGTGTACACAGCTCCAAGCGTGCATTCATTTTACTGAGTTTTGTTCAGGGCAGTTAGAAGCATATGTACAGATATAAACACACACACACACACACATATATACATACACACACCCCCACTCTCCCATTTTTTTACTCATGAGAGCACCTCTGCGGCAGAACACTAGTGCGAGTGACTACCAGTGATCAGCACTTAGCGGCCCCTGCCTTCCTCACAGCGATCCTCAGATCCGTCATGCGCTCGTGCCTCAGGTGGGCCCGCCCCCCAGTCCTGGGCAGGAGGGGTGAGAGCAGTGATGCTAAGCCTCTGTTCCTCCCTTGCACTACTAGAGCTTAGTTGTGGCAGCTCTTTCTCTTTCTCTCTCTCTCTGGGACGATGAGGGCCGCTCGTCATCCCAGATGATTGCCCAACAAAGCTGATGTCAAACAGGCCATGGTTTTGAAAACAGCCATGCTTAGAGCAAGATACGTAGTTGGGGTATCTTCCACTGGCAGAAAGCTGCCATAGCCATTCTCCTTCAGCCCAACTATCACTGAGTAAGTGAAGCCGCCTGATCTACACAGACAGAGTGTGGACAATCCCAGGATGCCAGATTGAAAAAAACAGTAAACACTGGCAAGGAAAAAAATGGCAAATACTAGCATGGAGGCCATGGTGCGGGCTGCAAAAGTTTCTCGTCCAGCTTACTAAGATGGGTCAGCTGTGGCTCTGGACAAGCAATGTCAAGCCTAGCTACAGTTCACATCATGATCTCCAGATGCTCCTCGAACTGCACCGGAGAAGACTGCGAATGCTTACCGAGTGGTGTGCCGGAGGCAGGAGGAAGCAAGCATCTACCGTTCGCCGGTGTGAGATTTCCCTCTAGAAAAACAGCCAATGTGCCAGATCTAGCCGAAGAGGAAGGAGAAGGGGATCTCCATCTCCATGTTCTCAGCGAGAACTCCCCCTCGGCAGGATTAGGGCCAGTGCCGCAAGGAGCATGAATTCCCTCCTTGTTAAAGAGAGCTCGCCAGGAGCAGAGTAGGCATTTGGGCAGATCTCTACAGTGCACACAGTCAGCTCCTTCTAGAGCTGCCTACGCATGACCCTCTCCAAAACACCTGACGCAAAAGCTGTGCAAATCTTTCCCCGTGATAAATCGCAGGCAAGGGGGGAACGCAAGGCCTAAAGACATAATTAAAGGCAAGCATTCTTCTTTTCTTTGCAAAAAAATATCACACACTAAGCATAAAGAGCGCTTACTGGACAAAAAGAAGTTGTCGTCAGCTCCACCGCATGTCCTCTTATACTTCCGGGTGGTGACATCACTCATCATGACGCCCACCTGGAGGGGATTACACACTTAGTTCAGGGCCTGGGAAACACCGGAGGCATTCCCATATTGTCTTCAATGCAGATCAAGTTCCTAAAAGGGAACAGAAGAAGCACATTTTGTCTGAAATCCAATGTGTTGTTTGTTGGTCAGAGGAGAACTGACCCTCCGACTGAGCCTGGTTTCTCCCAAGGTTTTTTTTCTCCATTTGAGTTTTGGTTTCTTGCCGTCGTCGCCTGTCACCTATGGCTTGCTCAATTTGTGACATGCAATTAAATATTCATTCATTCATTCATCTTCTACCGCTATATCCGATCTTTCTTCGGGTCACGGGGAGCGTCTATGGGCATTAAGGCACCCTGGATGGAATGCCAACCCATCGGGAGACACACACACACAATCACACACACATTCACACACACGGGACAATTTTCCAAGGTGCCAATCAACCTACCGTGCATGTTATTGGACCGGGAGAACCCGGAGAAAAACCCCTTTAGGCACGGGGAAAACATGCAAACTCCACACACACATGGTCGAGACGGGAATCGAACCCGGACACTGGCGGTGTGAGGTGAACGTGCTAACCACTAAGCCACCGTGCCCCTTGTAATTGAATATCATTTTCATTATGTTTGTTTCTGTGTGTTAAATTTATTACTGAACAGCTGATTGACACAATCTGTATTGTTAAAAGCGCTATATAAATAAAGGTGACTTGTGCTGTTTGTACAAATTGTTTTAATAAGGTTTGCAAATAATAAGGATGAATTGAGAAATACTGCAAAGCAACTGAGAAAAACTGCAGAGAAAAACTGAGAAAAACTGCAAACATCTTTGCAGCGCGCCACAGTATCATTGTATCGATCTGCTTATCGTTTAGAAGCTTGTTAGTGAGCTATAATACAAAACCTATTCATTCGAATGGGTTTGCATTTTTCCTTTCTGGAATGTTGATATACACTTGTGTCTCTATTTTGGATTTTTGTATTCCTCTATTTCCTCTATATCTGTTTGTGTACATCTATCTGACTTGGGATCGAGACCGTCTCTCTTAAGTCAACTTTATCTTATTTATTACATGACAGCTGTGTAATAAATGCTAATATGTTATACACTATAAAGCACTATATACATTATATATACATTATATACACTATATAAAAGACAGACTTCTTACATTTTTTGGCTTCATTTTTTAATAGGGTGCTGTTAGCTTTGCGGTTAAGGTGTTGGGCTTTGGCTCTGAAGGTCATGAGTTCAAATCCCAGCTACACCAAGCTCATGGGCCCCTGTACAAGGCCCTTAGCCTCATTGCTGCTCCGTTGTGTGAATAAGAGAAATGTAAGTCATTCTGAAAAAGGGCATCTGTCAAATGCTGTATTTGTAAATTGATGCCTTGCTTAACTGGTCAATACATTGGGCTTTTGATCAAGTTCAAATCCAAGAACCATCCAAGCTGGTACTGCTGGGCCCCTGAGCAAGGCCCTTAACCATCAACTGTTTAATCATCTGAATGATCAGTGGATTTTAGATCAGAATGGGGCTGAAAGTATAAATGTAATGCATTTAAGATGCAAAAAAAAGGAAAGTGTAATGTGATACACTAGTGTATTTTCTGAAGCCGGTAGTAGGTGCCAACTTTGGGCGAAAGTGCAGGCACACAGCACTCCCGTATCACCGTATCGATCTGCTTATCTGAAAGAAACCCCGTTATTGTTCAGGCCATTATACAAAACCTATTTAATCGAATGGCTTTCTCGTCAGTGAATGTGGCAATTCGGACTTAATCTGCGCTTCACAAGCAATTCACGGTAATGAACTGATAAAAATCTCAGCGAGCAGCTTCTCAGTCCTGACGAAGCATTCCTATACGTTCTATACGCTGACTTTGTGAGGCGCACACGTAGTCGGCATGACGCATTTGTGTGTAACTGGAAAATCTGTCAAATGTTAATAAATCATCATGATTGCTTCTGGGTCAGGTTTTAGTGGAGACACTTTTTTCATTGTAGATTAAAGAGATTGCAACGGTTTGAATTTTGTTTGGGGCTTTTTTTTCCCCTGGAAGGTGTTTCAATTTACAATCGATGCTGCTGTCACCTTCAGTAAATCATCAGCATGTTTGTGAAAAACATCAAGCTCGGACTCAGGAATGTGTGTGTGTGTGTGTGTGTGTGTGTTATTGTGATGTATATTATGGCTATTTAATTTTGATCAAATGAATTCAGTATTTGATTTGCTTAAATAAATTTAACAGTCAAGAACTAAATACGCAAGTTTTCTAATGAATTCAAATATTAATCACTATAATATTATATATATATATATATATATATATATATATATTCTTCCACCCTCAGAGTAAATATTATCTGGTATTTATTCCTATTCTAAAAGAGACTGCACCGCCACCAATGGATTCCTGCTCTGTGTATAACCTATGTAGTTCCTATACAGTGCTATAGACATGAAAGACAAGTTCTCCCTCACCCTGTGGCTTGGGATAAGCTTCCAGGCTTCTCGTGACTAGGGCACTTTTTGACTAACGTGTTGGTAAATCACCAGCAATCGCCGGTATTCCGGTGTTTCTGTGATAAACATAACCGGTAAATGATGATTTCATAACAAAAGACAAGCGTTATGTGCATGACACAGAGTTCACTGTACCTCTTGACTAAGAAAGAAAAGATCACATTTTACGTAAAGAAAAAAAAGAAAAATGACAAAAACAAAGAAATGATCCTAAAACGTCCGTACAAACATGCGTGTTTATTTATGAACTTCCGTCAATGAAACAACACAATACAGCCTATATTTTTGCCACAAAGCCTACAAATGGCTTCATCCAAATTGCTTGGTTCGTCTTTCTTGTTTGGCACAAATCCAAAATTTGTGTGTTAACATTAAAGTGTGTGACGTCACGTGCACTATCGCCGGTGGCAATAGACAGTGACGCGGTTGTCACAGTGACAGTAACAACCCTATTCATGTGGGGTAAATGGTATAGATGATGGATGGATGGTTGAATGGATGAATAATAAATTATAGTTGTAAATGAAATAAGGTGTGTGTGTGTGTGTGTGTGTGTGTGTGTGTATATGAAAAGTGTATTTCTATCTTAGCCTGTGTATTTCAGTGGTAACTGATATGTGTCTCTGTTAGATGTCTGTATTAGCTGAAGTGCTGTGTAAAGTTAACATGTGTCTGGTAGTTATGTTAACTGTCTGTGCTAGATGTGTCTGTGTCAGCTAAAGTACAAGTCTATGTCAGCTGAAGTATAAGTCTGTTAAATAAGTTTGATGTGTATTTTTGTGTATGTTTAATTTAGAGGAAGTCTGTGTCTGAGGTGAGTGACTATATATGGTCGTGGACTGTAAGGAAATAAGTGTAATTAATTACTATTCTTAAATATCTTTTTCACGCATCTCTACCATTTACTTTAACTTCAATATATTTCAAATCCAGTTACACTTTATACTCAACATTTATACATGTTATGCAAGTCGTTACTTTTTATTTGAGTGGATAAAAATATAACTGGTCAATCACACAGCAAGCCACCAATCAGGGCGTCGGGCAGTCGGTTGTTTGGCGCTTGGTGGCATCTACTTATCACCAATATACAGTTCAGCATCAGATCAACATTAAGTAGAACATTTATAAAGGAATAAATGATGGAAAAGTCTCCTGACTCCAACTGACGCCACAACAATCATGAAGTTGATGGTTTTGGGTTCATGATAATTGGAATAAAAGTCCATTAATAATTATTAATTAATTAATTATCAATTAATAATCATTCTCTTAATAGTTATAGAAATATATATGTCAAAAACATAATGAGAATATATAAACTACAGTACAGTGTCTCATTATGAGATCCAATCAAACAAATCAAAAGTTAATTATACCAATTAGAACTCTTTTAAAGCACCTAGAGAGTTTAATTAACTCTAGGAATAAGGGAAATTACTTGTTAATAGAACACACCAAAAAAAGCTATGTTTTTACCCTGAAAGTATTTACATGCATTCATGGATCAAGCACACGAATGACAAATGAATTTTTCTGACCAGAGAATTCAGGCGAGTATAAAGGCATTAAAGTACGTGAAAATGTTTGTTTATTCAACCGTTCTGTGTTGTTCCGTGTACAGAGTATTAACACTGTTATACCAGACACAGATTTTATCTTCTCTGTTTGTAGGACACGCGCTCAGTGTGGTGCTTTTCTGCTTCCTTCGTGGATCAGAGCACAACCTGTGTTCCCTTTTGTGCGTGTGCATGGGTGTGAGCGATAATTAGGTGATGTGTGTGTGTGTGTATGTAGGTACTTAGAGTGGTTGAGCGTGTAATGGCTTTAGCACGGTCGAAGACATTAATCAATGAGGCACTCCCCTTTGTGAAAGGACACAAATCAATAGGACACAAGCAAACGGCCTGCGATGACCACGGAGAGGCCGGCTCGGCCGCTGCATATCGATAGACTCCTTTTGTCTCCGTGGAAAAAAAAAAGCCCTTTAGTGGCTATAAACTTCCAAATCTCTTCACTCTGCGATGCGCTGCTCAGACCTGCGTCCGTAATGAAGTGATTTAAATTCATCGTGGCGTATTATCTACGGGCTCATTCGCTCTCATGCACGTTCACGCACAAACACATTAAACAGGATGTTGCTCGTATGCGTTCCGATGTGGCGCGTCACGGAACGCAGCATGCAAATCACCTTTCATACAGAACTGTACAATGGCATCCTTTATCCCAATATTACTTATAAATAATAAATCATTCTAACCCATGGACTAAAGGTGGACACCTGACCATAAGATTTATAGGCTGTTTGAACTATTCAACACTGTGTCCTGAATTTACTGTTATAATAAACCTTCTGGGAAGATGTTCAACTAGATATTGGAGTGTGTTTGTGGACATTTGTGTGAAAAATGTGCAATTAAATTACAGTTACTTGTTATGGTACGTGAACAGATATGTACAGTTACTTGGAAATGTTACAGATTACAAATAGGGTTACATCTGAACAATTTCATGTAAAATCAGTGCTTTAGTGTTTTAGACTACTCAAATAGTGGGGCGCGGCACAGTGCGATGCCAGGGGGGCGTGTGTGACCCTGGGGAACATGCTTTTTTGCCGTACTAGCATAAAGTATAATTCCGCTCATCCGCTACAGCGGGTGGCGGTAGCACTCTCAATCTCAGAGTAAGCGCAGGGAGTATTGTAGCGTAGCAAGAATTTTTTGATTGTTTTTTTTTTTTTATGTGAGCCAAAATCATCACAATTAAAAGAACCAAAGACATAAAAGTGCACCAAGTTTATTTCTTCGGGCATCAAGGCAGGACACACACCACTGTCACACACCGTGTGCCCCTATATATATATATATATATATATATATATATATATATATATATATATATATATATATATATATATATATATATATAGATAGATATATAGATATATAGATATAGATAGATAGATAGATAGATAGATAGATAGATAGATAGATAGATAGATAGATAGATAGATAGATAGATAGGGCACTGTGGCTTAGTGGTTAATTCATTGAGCTGCACTTATATTGTGATATTTTTGTGATAATATGAACTAATTTTGTGATGTATTTTTCCCATCAGTATTGCTGCAAGAGGTAATTATTTCGCTAATTAAAGTTTGGATCTGAGGCAGTGCAAGCACTCCATCTCTCCCAATGCATGAAATTGGGATAAATCGGGCAATTAAGGTGACTTAATACTTCTTTATTTAAACATTCCTCCTCAGATTTTTACGAGATCAAGCTATCGAACGTTTTTTTTTTGTGTCCGCCATTTTAGGAGAACCACAGAACGACGGCCTGAAACGATCGTTGTCAAAAGAAATCCAATTAATATAGGAACGTCACGTCAATATGTCACGTCAGATTTTTCTCCCCGGAAAACCAGGGCCGAGTTTGTTATCTCGAGGCCGGGTTTGCGATAGCAGCGTTTTCTGCTGAATTAAATCTTTCGTTTCCTGATCTTTCACCCCTCTCTC
>JACRUU010000027.1:15948511-15966011 GCA_030449085.1 Kryptopterus vitreolus | reverse complement strand
AGTCATGGCAAGACAAATGTGAGTAAGGTGCAGGGTGAGACTTCAATACATGTGCTTATTAAGGGTGACAAGCAGACACAGGGGCTGATGGGGGGGCAGTTCATTACCATAATCCTGACAGTGTCCTGTTTTAGAGTGTGGTGTTGAGCTGCAGCCAGATGTCATCATAAAGAAAAATTCTTCAGAAAAATGACACATTGAGAAGATAGAAAATCGTTGCAAGTAAGCTAATTTTATAATCACTATTTTAGTTTTCGTTTAGACCTTAATAATGCTAAAATGCTCAGGTTTCTTGTGAGGAGTAAAACTCATCCACGGTCATTTTATAAATATTTATAAATCAGCAAAAAAGGCTTCTCCAGTTAATGTGATATGAAAATGGCACATGTGTAATCTCACTCAAGTTCTCCAGATAGAGAACTTGGCTAGTGTAACAAAACCCCCACCTCCCCCCATCTCCCTACCCCTGGCAGCCTTTCGCTTCCCACTGGGCAGCTGTGCGCACTTCAGCCGCCATCTATAATGAAGAGATTAATCAGTGAGAAATGGTTTCCCCCGCCCTAATAATCCAGCCCGAGTCTATTAGCGTCTCAGTCTGGATAGAACATCACCAAGTATAGATCACCAGCCAAACCTCATACACATCCATCCAATGTTCTCACTCTTCAAATTGTGACATTTCACTTTATTCCCTTTATCTGTTATAAATTAGAGACAAAATAAAAGCCGAGTTTACTACACAAGGAGATCCCAAATGCATAGACTTAAGGAAGTGTTTAAGTAAGGGCTCACAGGAGATCCCAAACTAGATCATATGAACAAAAACACATGATGTAATACACTAACGAGTCAAAAACATCCAAATGTGCTTCTTCCTCACAACAGAGTTGGACAGACAGAATTTTATAGGACTTTTTCTTTTGGATGATATAGCAGGAAAATCTACCTTCATTTGAACTAGGAGACCTAAAACCTCTTCCAGCATGTCAGTAGGTACGCTTCCGTTACAGATTTGCGCAAAGCTTTTGCAATACTTTCGAATTGTCGATAAAAAAACCTGTGGAGAAATGACGGTGTTTCCATTAACCATATCATGTGATTAAAACTTGTCCCCGACAGATATCGGCAGGCTTACTTATATCGCAGCCAACGCATTCAACCTAACATGCATGTTTTTTAGACCACACACATGGCAGAGGCAGAAATCGAACCACTGACCCTGGAGGTGTGAGGCGAAAGTGTTAACCGCTAAGCCGCCGTGCCCTTTACTATATTGTTTAAATAATACTAATTCATTCATTCATCTTCTACCGCTATATCCGATCTTCCCTCGGGTCACGGGGAGCCTGTGCCTTTCTCAGGCGTATATGGGCATTAAGGCAGGATACACCCTGGATGGAATGCCAACCCATCGCAGGGCACACACACATTCACACACACATTCATACACTAGGTGCCAATCAACCAATCGTGCATGTTTTTGGACCGGGGGAAACCGAAGAACCCGGAGAAAAAAACCCTGAGGCACGGGGGGAGCATGCAAACTCCACACACGCATGGCCTAGACGGGAATCGAACCCAGAACGTGGAGGTGTGAAGCGAACGTGCTAACCACTAAGCCACCGTGCCCCCCCATAATACTAATTAATAAAATAAAACTAATAAAATAATAATTAATAAATCATTTTTATTAAATTAGATTATTACTGCTACTTATAACAAAGAAAATGACAGCTCATTCCAGAGAAAAAGCGCTTGCATGAATGACAGCACATACAGGTGTAACCTTTGTATTTTACATTCTAGTACTGCAGGAGACACAGCAATACAGGACACTATACCTTCACATTTTTTTATTAAGAATTGTAATGTTATTACATGTGCTTAATGGCACGAGTTCTGTCGTGTTAATAATGAGTAAGGGTTAAAGTGTAAGGTCCCTGTTCCTAAGGGGTGTGAGAGGTGTTTAGAGGGTGTAGCAAACAAAGTGTATGCAGGAAGCAGTGTTTGGATGTTGGCGGACAAGCACTAGATAAATCCATACCATGAATACATTACATTATTAAGCTGAGTTTGAAATGAAACAAAATTAAAGTGTTTTGGGGGGGTTTAACCATAAACCCCCAGGACCCCCAACTCGACTCTATATAATCCTATATAACTGTGCGCCACTTATGACTGAAAAAGTTTTCAACCGACGCTTGTACAATCCTTGTTGCATTAGCAATCCACCAAAACCCCTGGCTGATAAATGTCGCACGAGCTTTTTTTTTTTTGCTTGTTTAAAAAGTAAAGTGCAATTTCTATAAAAAAAAGAGAGAGAAAAACGCCACTAGTGCATGTAATCATTGATTTTTGTAGCGCGAGGCAAGATGACCTACAAACTGCAGCGATTCTCGCAGCCATTAAGTGAGTGTTAAATCCTCAGGGAGAGGTATGGCATGATTGCAGCTTAGCCTAAGGCAGGCATTTAGCTGTACAGAAACTCTCAGCACTTTTCACTGATAGCATTGTAAAATCCGAGTTTAACCTCCCGCGCCGGCTCGGCTCGGCACGGCGCGGCACGGCGCGGCACGCAGGACGGTTCCGAGACAGGTGAATTGATGCTGAGAGCAAGTGTGACCATGTTAAGGGAGCAATAAGCAAAAAAAATTTCCTGCACGCCAAGCAGCAAAAGCTCCATTACATCCCAGAGGAAAATAGTGTAGAGTGAGCAGCAGGGCAAAGGAAAGGGAGTATACACACTTCACTGATTTTCTGTATATGCAAAGGTTTCTCTCTCTCTCTCTCTCTCTCTCTCTCTCTCTCTCGCATACACGATAGGGATGTGCATTTCCATAACTGTACGTTAATGATATCCGTTAAAGCTCCACATATGTTATGATTCACCAGTATCGCGGTTTTGATCCAAATTAACACATTGCGATTCTCTACAATATGATTCAATAGTACTATTACGATATTTATTCCTTTAGACATCAATTTATTTAAGTGCTTCTCGACTCCTAACGCCTTTTAACAAACTAATGCACACGTTTTTTAAATCGATGCATTGCATCATTACCGTGTATGCGTCTGTGAGCACGTACAAACAAAACCGAGCGAAACATTCGTATTTGTATTGTGAATTGTCCTGACAACATTTATATGCCAAATATACCACCTGATTTGCAAACACAAGGTCAATCCCTGTGTGTGTGTGTGCGCGTGTGTGTGTGTTTGTGTGTTGAATGGATTAAAGAACAGCTGAAATTGCAGGAAATCAAGTTTCCAGGCTATTAGGCACACTGTAGCACGCTGATTTATTACCATGTGTACGACAGAGTGTGAACATTATCTGAGGATAAATCAGTGTATCCCTGGAAAACACTCCTAGAAAGAGTGTTGTACAGAGCACAAGAGGTATGTGTGTGTGTGGGCGTGTGTGTGTGAGGGATTTAGTCAAGGCATACATTATATCTTCATCATCATTTACATTTATAGCATTTATCAGATGCCTTATCTTATATTCATGACATTTATAAAACTGAGCAGCTATAGGGCTAAGGGCCTTTTTTCGAGCCCCCAGGATGCAGCTTGGTGTGGCTGGAATTTGAACACACCACCATTGGCTACAAAATCCGAAACCTTCTCCACTAAGCCACCACATCCTCCAATCCTGCGATACAGTGAACATCACAGCGAATGAGATAGAACAGGAGAACACAGGGAGGAGATTAAAAAAGTGGGCGTGTCAGAAGAATACAGAAGAATACAATTGAATCTTACAGACAGAATGTATAAGGTGTGTGTGGGGGTGTGTGTGTGTGTGTGTGTGTGTGTGTGTGTGTGTGTGTGTGTGTGTGTGTGTGTGTGTGTGTGTGTGTGTGTGTGTGTGTGTGTGTGTGTGTGTGTGTGTGTGTGTTGTCTATAGGTATTAGAGCGCAATTGATGTAAGTGTTGTAGTGCAAAAGCACTGTGGCTTAATATTGATTCGGTACATTATAGTCAGTTAGAATTTCTCCTACCACAGAGCTGCTTAATTCTCGATTCTGATTGGTCAGAAGCTATTAGTTACATTTAATACAGTATCAATAGGTGTATTCGTAACGAACCATGCAGGCTTTTCTGTTCAGTGCACACAAGAACCGAATGAAATCCTTTTCACGTGAAAAATGTATTACTATTAAGCTTCTTTCCTCACACTCACTTAAGTGCATTGCTACTGGATGCTTTGTAATATTATTATTATTATTTAGCAACACAACAAAGCTATCGGTATAAAAAAGAAAGTAGAGAATTAAGTAGAAAATTAAATATTATAAGTAAAACACACATGCACACAATTTTTTTGAAACCGTATTTCAAATGTGTAATGTTGAATGCATTTCAATGATACCCAGGAAAGGATATTTTGTCATTTGTCAATAATTTTCCGTACATTTTTCTACTGTAACATCTCACTCGTATTAGCAAAAGGCACGACCAGAGCAGCCTATATTTCACACCTTAATTACCTCTCGCATCATGTTAGAGACTGAACGAGCCACAATCCTTCACCTATCTCATCTCACTCGTCCCTTCCTCCAAACCCCAACGTCCCTCCCTTCTGTGCGAACCCCACGTTATAGGACGCATGTGAGACAGAAAGAGACAGCAGGGTTGCTAAAGGCTAATTAATTTCTTTTTATAATTTTCCATGCAGCAGGGCAATCCATTAGATACGGCTGGTTATAAATCATTTTTGTCCCATTATGTAGGCAGCGTGTGTGTGTGTGTGTGTGGAAGGGGGGGGGTGTTGGAGAGTGGGTATTTGTTGAAAGAAAAAAAGGGATTAGAGCCTGCTTGATAGACAAACACACAAATCCTATCCTATAGTGATCATCTTTAGATCATCAACTGCATGATCAGTTTTTTTTTATAAACCAGCAGCTTTTCTGTCTCTTCGCCTAAAATCACTATTTTAGGTAGTGAAAATAACTTGATGTAAAAATGTGTGGGAAAACATGTCTCATGAAGTTTTTTTGTATGTATTATGTATGTATGTATTATTGTTCAAATTCTTGATCTCTTTTTCTCTTTTCAAGCCAAACTGGGCAGATATATGGAGATTACAAGTGGGACTGGTTGCTCAGTGGTACTGATCTGGCGGTCAGGGGTTCAAATCCTAATATCAGAACGCACAAAAGTTTTAGGCAGGTATTTAAAAAATGCTGCAAAGAAAGAATGCTTTCAGAAATATAAATAATGATTGTTCATTTTTGTCAATTTACAAAAAAGTGAGCGAACAAAAGAAAATTTCAAAATCAAATCAATATTTGGTGTTACTACCTTTAGAAGAACTAGAAGTAGTGGAAGTGATGCACGACCAACACAGAACCCTGAACTCAGCATCATGGAGTGTGTGTGGGATTTACATGAAGAGACAGAAGGATGTGAGAACGTCTACATCCACAGAAGATCTGTGTTTACTTCTCCAAGATGGAACAACCTACCAGCCGAGTTCCTTCAAAAACTGTATGTGAGTGTGTAGCGGAATTGCTGCTGCTTTGAAGGCAAAGCGTGTTTATATTGATTTGATTTCCATTTCTCTTTCCTTCATTAACTGCATTTCATTCATTAATGAAAGTAAATAATTAACACTTCCATTTTTGAAAGCATTCTTTGTTTACAGCATTTTTTCACACCTGCCTAAAACTTTTGCATAGTACTAGTACTGTATATGATATATATTATATATATATATATATATATATATATATATATATATATATATATATATATATATATATATATATATATATATATATATATATATATATATATATATATATACACACACACAGTATATATAGTGTGCTGTGAAAAATTATTTGAACAGTGAAACCTTCTCAGGGATGCCATTTTTTCCCCGTCTCTTTCTTATTTCTTATTTTCTTTCGAATCATAAACATTGACCTTAACTACCATAAAGAAAGCGAAGCCTGCTGTTTAGATATTTTATGAGCTTGTGGATGAGTCAATAACTTTGGCCAGGCATGTCCTTTTTTCACCTTAATAAAAAGAGTTTATTTTTAGCATTTTGTCTTTACACGCATTACCTTTGTCTAATATAATAGGACGAATATAAGTGTGGCAAATGTGCAAAAAATAAAGTACTGAACATATAGTTCATCTCAATGTTAAAAATTTCGCCCCGATCATCCATGTCGAATGTTTTCGTCGAAAAAGGGAAGAGTGAGTTGTTCTCCTGCAGAGTTTGCAACTACATGAAATGACACGAGGGCAGCGTCATGATTAATGCTCTTCATGAAAACCCAAAACAAGTAGTCAGTGGAGAAGAACTTGAGACTCCAGTTGCAAACATCTCTATGTCTCTACAGTGCACTTGGGAATGGACTTTTATATATACACAATAACAGAACACACACACACATACACACACACAAACTCAACTACGCTAAAAAGCTCACGACCACACATCCAGCTCGGAGTGTTTCTGATAAGCTTTTAGCGTTTGCACACTGCTCTGTGTGTGTGTGTGTGTGAAGGTGAAGCTGAGTGCTCCTGGCACCTCTTTCTTGAGTGGAACTATTCCAATTTACAGCCTCTGAAGACCCTATCATTTCTAATAGCACTTATAGAGCAAGAAAACAGGAGAAAATCACAGGTGTCCTCCCTCCACTGAAATGGCCCTGTGATGGCTAGATAGCAGCACTTTCACACACTGTCCATGACCAAACATACACACACACACACACACACACACACACATCTTTTTGTTTCTTACTGAAAAGTCTTCCTGAATAGAAATTAGATCATGGTGTACTCCTTCAAGGTCTGTTTCCATTGTTGTGATGATTTTTTTTCCTCAGGATTTGTGATGGTAAATATTAGATATCATTAATCCCTCTGAATGAGACATTTTCTTTAATAACCACTTCATTACGAGGACTCATAGTAATGTAGCAAAGAGTTTATGTTGCATAATGAACGTTGATGTTATTTTTGGATACGGTTGTAAGTTATGGTTAAGTTATGGTTATGGTTGTAAGTTACGGTTGTTATTATGCGAAAAAAAAGGAAGAACAAGGAAGTGCATTAAAAGAGAATGGGTGAAAGAAGAGCTCGTCCATTTCACGGTTTTATTCCAATATAGTTTCTAAGTAGTCTAGCCCCGAAAGCACCCAGTAACAAATATTACAGTAGCAATAAGATGCTTGGATGTTTGGCTGTCTTCCTATCAATAAAAATATATATTCAAATAATTTGTTTTTCAAGGGTATGAACGTTTTTTTCTTAGAATGTTAACTTAAAGTGACACCTAGTGGACAAATGAAAGTAATCAAAAAGTAATCAAATGTAATCAGTTACTTTACTATTATAAAGTTATTGAAAAGCTATTGTACTTATTACATTTTGAATAGGGTTATTTGTAACTTGTAATGTATTACATTCCCAAAACTAAATGTGGAAGGAAGGCTAAAAATATGTGTTTCAAATGAAAATGTATATAATATAAATAAACACGTTACCGGAGACAGAGAATGTCTCAGGTTTTAATCGTGATCATTTATGGCCAATAATTTGTTCAGCAACAAACTGATGAAAGAGTAAGACGGGATTGAGACAGGAGAGAGAGACAGGTGTTCTACTGCTGTATCTCAACCAAAGGCTTTCGGTGGCTTTTCTTTGAGGGCGAAATTGTCATTACTGAACCTCTAAACACTGAAATACAAATAATCCAAAAAGTTCAAAAGGATGCAGAATGTTGCAAACTGCTTCTTTCGCACTTTCACAAACGCTCCAATCTACTCCTAAACTCTGTCGCTCAGCATCTCATCAGAAGGACAAATAAATTGTCAGTTTTCTTTTTTCTTTTTTTGCCATGTTAATGGTCTTCCTGCTGTTGTGAAATCTGTCATGTCGATGTTTATTTGTCCCGATGTTACAAAAACAACCCCCCAAGCCCCCTCACCCCCACAACCCCCCAAGTCACTGATAGGCAGCGATTGGCTGAGAGAGAGCTTTCAGACTAACAGGATAATAAAAGTGTCAGCAGAAGTGTGAGTGGTGATTCAGAGCTGCCCGAAATTGACTGGTGAATAATGTAGATGTGTGTGTGTCCTGTCTTTGACTGCAGATGCATTCAGGGAAAAACAGAGAGCCGTCTCGTTAATCACCCGGAGCTGAGGCACAACCGGAATCCCACATTTGGCGTAGCCTGTATGGAGCATAAACGCTAACACTTATTAGTGATTATCTGTAGCCTTACAGCCAAGAGATAGAGAGAGAGAGAGAGAGAGAGAGAGAGAGAGTGCGAGAGAGTAATCTTTGAGAATATATATGTATATATATATATAGGGAGGTGTTGGCTTAGTGGTAAGGTGTTGGCCTCTGGACCAGAAGATCGCAGGTTCAAACCCCACCACCACCAAGCTACCACTAGTGGCCCTTAAAGGCCCTTGAGCAAGGCCTTTAACCCTCAATTGCTCAGTTGTAAGTCGCTCTGGATAATGGCGTCTGCCAAATGCTGTAAATGTAATATACTTTGAGAAAAATATACAACGCATGGTAAAAAGTTTGTAGGCACCTGGACACATGATTGTTATGTGCTTTTCAGGCCATCTCATTCCACATTCAGTCCCCATTAGTTTTGTTGTAATGAGATTTGAACTCATGACTGTCATTACATATCATTATATCAATATGATACAACATGTTTTTGGATCATGAATTCAAAATGTTTACACCTAATAACTTTGAGATACTTGAGAAAAGTCCATCATGTTATAGAAGGTAAGCAGTTTTCTAATAATAAAAGTAGATATTCTGTAGGACATTCCTTTACACAGTTTGTCCCTATGATGATATTAATCTTTAATTTCCAGTTTCATTTGAAGGCATTGGTAAAAAAAAAAAAAACTTCTCAAACATCGCTATCAGCAACAAGCTGAACATCTGTCTATAGGGTGCTGTCTTTGTGCTTTTGACCTTCAATTTAAAAAAATAAAATGCAAATTACCTTTTTTTTTTCAAATTAGCTTTTCTTGAAAAGTCTGTCTATGCAGTTTTTGGAAGTAACTAGTTACGTGTAACGGCGTTAGGTAATGTACATAAATGTAACAGTAATTCATTACGCGACATGTGACCTCAGGGAATCAGAACCAGATTTATTGGCCAAGTGTATTTATACACACACAAGGAATTTGATTTCAGCTGTTGGAGACTCTCAAGTACAGAAAAGTATTTCACTATATATTTAACTTACAGACAGGACTATACAACACAAAACAGAATGAACAAGACAATACAGACTACACAAGACAACATGGCAACACGGATTTATATCGATAACAGCAGACTGTTCAGGACAATATATCCTTGGTGTAAGCTCGGTGTGCCATTCTAGAATAAAGCATAATTGATAATCGCACATCCACTACAGTAGGTGGCAGTGGTTCTCCCAGTCCCTGAGTATGCGCAGGGAGCAACATGACAACACCCCCACAACACTTCCCAACACTAAGTTTATCGCCAAGCTGTCACTTTTGGGTCCTTGAGCAAGGCCCTTACCCCTTTGTGCAAATCGATCTCTTCTCCTCTGTCAGAAACAAACAAAAACAGCTATTCAATCCACATTTTGCGATGTATTTTGCGAGCTCGGACTAGTTCGCTCTGACCATCCATTCAAAGGATGTGAAAATGGCAACATTACTGTACTTCTGCTATGAGACCCTGTAGCCCGACAAACTCAGAGTATAATTGGTCAAAGCAATATTTCGTTCTCATGTACCTTTGACCCCTATGTCACATGACAGATAAAACCTGACTGAAAAAAAAAACGCTAACGTAAAATTACATGCTTTTGAAGCCGTGCAATAGAGAGGAGGTATTAATATATTTAAAAAATTAAGAGAAAATCATCTAATGACCTAACCATATTTATATAGACATATATAATATATTAAAACTAGAGCTGTCAATCAATCAAAATATTTCATCAAGATTAATCGCGACCTAATTAATGTTTTTCACTTGAATCAACATACGCATGGGCAAATATAGACTCTCTCTGCAAATGTTAATGATTATTATCAGTGAAGCCAAACTCGACATAGAGCATGAAGGCAAAATATTCTTGTAAATGGGTCATTTATTGGTTTTCTATAACAGCACACCTCCGTGTGTTTGATTCCTTATGGCTTTTGTATGATATACAATGTAAATCAGATTCGATCGGCCAGGATGGAGGGATTTGGACAACATGGAAACATATTGGAAATACAGAGAGAGTAAGCAAAAGCTCAGACAAAGGGAACCTGGGTCACAGCAAACATGCATTCATTCATCCGACCTCTTCTGACAATTTTTCCAAGGTGCCAATCAACCTAGCGTACATATTTTTTTGGACCGGGGTAAACCCGGAGAAAAACCCCAAGAGGCACGGAGAGAACATGCAAACCACACACACACGCATGGCGGAGGCGGGAATCGAACCCTCAATCCTGTAGGTGTGAGACGAACGTGCTACCACTAAGTCATCATGCCACTCAATCAGTTTGTTGGGAAGGGGTGTAGCTCGGTGGGCTGCTGATCAGAAGGTCAGGGGTTTGAGCCAAGCTACCACCCTTGTGACCTTGAGCAAGACAATTAACCCTCCAGGGGGCGTCGTATCATGGCTGACCCTGTGCTCTGACCCCCAGCTTCCAAAAACATACTGGGATATACAAGAAGAATTTCACTGTGCTGTAATGTATATATGTGACAAATAAAAGCAATTCTATAAAAACAAAAAATAATAATTCTAGAATTTTACATTTGGTTTTCCGCACATTTTTTCCCCACAATTTATAATTTCGGCCGAGTTCAAATTGTTCAGGCTGCATTATTATTTGTCAGAGCTATACTTGATGAAAACACGGCGACCTGTGTACTGCAACGTTTCAATCAATCCAGTTAAACTAGCTTAGCCGCGAGTGTGCCCGCCTGAATACTGAGGAACGTCTCCTCACACCACGGTGCGTATCTCCTGATTTGAAGTTAAGCCCTTTATCATCTGAAGGCATTTAAGGGTCTGGTAATAAGCACTTCTTCCTGAGTTATAGCTTTGTGACTGACAGCTTGTGTGTATGAGTGGATGAGCACAGTATTAGAAGATCTGGTGGTGGATCGGACTGAAACTCTGCTGCACTGTTTTTAATAAAGCGTTGTTTTGAACAGATTTTTTTCCTGTAGCCTTGCTTTTCTTTTTCTCCTTTTTTTGTCTCTCAGGCATGCACCTGTTTAATTGTATGTGTTCACAATTATTGTCTGGCTGCGTGTGTGTGTGTGTGTGTGTGTGTGAGAGTGCGGGACAGCAGCTGGTCGCAGTGCCTGACATGTTTACAGATACATCTGTTAACTGAAAGCAACAGGAATTAGAAGCTTGGAGAATTTCCAATCGCTGAGTGGTGTGTGTGTGTGTGTGTGTGTGTGTGTGTGTGTGTGTGAGAGTGTCACTCAAAGCAAATTCTCACCGGGTATATTCATTTGCTTTGCTTCCTCGTCCCCATGCAGATGAAATAAACACGACCCAGAACTGTCACATGCTGGTGATCGATGAGATTTAACTGCGGCCGTAGCTGTATTTAAAAATAATAATAATAATAATATCATAAAAATGATAATGTGCACAAACGGCAAAGTGAAATGTGATCATGCTTCGCTGCACTAGTTTTCAATTACTTGTTTTATTGTATGACAAACACACACACACACACACATATTTTGTGTGCACTACTGACAGGTCATTACAGTCTAGGCTCCCATTATCATAACTGCACTCACTCATATCATAAATCAAGCGCTAATTTTATCAACAAATAGCAGGAGACAATTTACAAGGACTTTCAAGTCTCACACAAGCGTAATAAAATGTCCGGATAATCCGGACACATTTGAAAACGCTGCCTTGTGTTTAAAAATGCTTCGTGTCCTCCTTGCGGAACATTTCTTATCGACATTTATTTACTTTTCTGGTTCTTTAAAACATTAGTCCCTAACCTTTTTATCACCGATTTTACCTCAGCCCTTGGGTGTAGGTAGATTGTTTATATTGTAAATATAATAATAAAAAGCGAGAATCCTCTATCCGGATCCGGTACGGGTGTTTTAAAATGTCGTAGCAATGGCTAAAAACGTCGCCGTTTTCTAAAGCCTTTCTTCTCACAATTCACACCAATGTGTGAACACTTTGGAAATCATTTCCAGAAGACTACGCTTTCGTCTCAGTGCTGATGGTGTGGTGTATTATAAGCCTCTCCACTAGGTGGTGTTTTGAGTTACAAGCGTCCTGTGTATGAATGCTAAAAACGCTACCGTCTTGGAAACGTTTCCTTAACCTGATGGCTGAGACTTAGAGACGGTTAGTGCAGGCGAAAATTTTGCGTGGGGGTTGGGGGATTGTGTTAAACGGTGGTCTTTCAGATTTGTAATCTTCATTATCAATCATTTGTAATCATTTTCAAAAGTAACTGTAATTTAATTACATGTTTTTATCGCAGTTATATGTAAACTAGTTACTCACCAACACAGAGCACACTGATGTTTATATCTTATTGCTGCTAGTCCTTAATACTAAATTCTTCACCAGACATATACTCTTAGTTAATAGTCTATATGTTATTTATTTCCTTTTGTCCTCTTTTCTTATCTCCTTTTTTTTCCCTTCTTTATTATCTGTTGAATTTGCCCTGCCTTTTACTGCTAGTTGTACATCTCCGTACAACTATGTATGTAACAAATAGACTTGACCTTGAAAGAAGAGGAAATACACGTGGAGACGTGAGTCACAATAATTATCGTGGTGTGACATTTCTGTTTGAGATTGTTTTGGAGTTAATAAGTCTAAACAACTTTACAAGAAACACCAACAGATATTTACATTTACAGCATTTGGCAGACGTCCTTATCCAGAGCGACTCATGACTAAGGGTTAAGGGCCTTACTCAGGGGGCCCACTAGTGGCATCTTGGTGGTGCTGGGATTTGTACTTGCAACCTTCCGATCCAGAGCCCAATGCCTTAACCACCTCTCACCTCAGATATTACAGACGGGAGGTCAAAATAGCGATAAATACTGAACAAAAGCGTATTTGTGTAGACACAATCTAGATACAGATATCATTCATTCATTCATTCATTCGTTCATTCATCTTCTACAGCGTTATCTGATCTTCCCTCGGGTCATGGGGAGCCTGTGCCTATCTGAAGCATCTATGGGCATTAAGGCAGGATACACCCTGGATGGAATGCCCACCCCATGCAAACTCCACACACACATGGCCGAGACGGGAGTCGAACCCCGACCCTTGAGATGTGAGGCAAATGTTCTAACCACTAACTGTGCTAACCGCCAATATAACCAAGCTGACATTATTGGGGCCCTTGAGCAAGGCTCTTATCCCACTGTGTCCTGTGACTCCAGCTTCTTAACATGGCTGGGATATTTGAAGAACGAATTTCAGGGTGCTGTAAAACTGGGATAGGGTGCGTTTTTACTGCAGGTGTTAATCACTTTATCATACAGTAGAATAGAAAGATTCTTCTGGAGGGGAAAGAAATGGTTTGCGCGAGGACACACCTGCGTCAATCTTCTGTGTTAAGCTTCTGACACTTGACACATGATAACAAGGTCACACATGAGCACCGAGCCATCAATGCGTGTGTGTGTGTGTGTGTAAGAGAGAGAGAGAGAGAGAGATAGAGAGAGAGGTGTCGGCTTAAATGATGGCTTCATTGTGCTTTTCATTCACACTCGTCCTCTTTCTGTCTCATTGCAGATCAGAATACGAGCTGGACTACGACTGCTACCAGGATGAAGTGTATGACAGGTACTTACAACCGGCCCGTTGACACTCTTTTTCACTCCGAGTGACACGCGTCAGAAAGAAAGAAAGCCGTCGAAAAACCCGCACACGTACATCTCTTTGTCTCTGCTTTTTGTAACAGACTTCAGTTGTCTGCCCCTGTGCTCCTGCGAGAGCGGAAAAAATCAATGTGCACTATAATACAGGAAATGAGAAGGTACGGGCAGGTGGGTTTTCTCCGTATAACGCGCAGAATTCAAATGGTAAATAGAAGAAACGGAATATGTATGGAATATTGACCAAGACTTAGGCTTATAATAAGGGCCTTATATGAAAAAGGTGCACACTAGGGACAGTACGAATCACTGATTCACATCGGTGCATCAGCATAAAGATTCAGTGCAAAAATCAGTGTATCAGCTTGCACTGCTTGACTGGTCGCACCTTCTCTCAGTGTAAGAGGTAAGTTTACTGTTCTGACAAGCAGCAGGTGAAAATCTAGCACTTTTCCGCTTTTTGCACTGTCTTGGTCTTCTCAACAGCATTTTATTTTGGTTCTATCTTAAGTTTGGCATCTAGTGAACCAGTGTTGATTTATTTATTGATTGAAATGCAAAGCACTTTTTTGTACATCACTCTGAATAATAACATGTGCACAAAATGTTTAGATAGATAGGCGCTTTATTCATCCTCAAGGGAAATGTACAATGTAAATGCTGTAAATGGAAAAGTTAACGATCCGATCGCAACGGCTTCAAAAAGTGTGCATCGTATTCAAGATGACGTTTGTAGAACGCATTATTTCATCATAAGTAAAAGAAAATATTTATTTATATATAATTATCAGATAAAGCTTTTATTATTTAGAAAGTGACCAGTATATGCAGATCGAGTTCCCCTCGATCACATAAAATGTAGAAACCTTTTTTTCCTCCCAATAAATTGCACTTCTTTATTTATTTAATTGTTTGTTTGTTTATATATTTGTTTATTTATTCATTAAATTAGATTATAGTATTAGATTTAATATTAGATTTCTTTTTATAAGTTTTTTTTCATTATATATATATATATATATATATATATATATATATATATATATATAGTATAAGTAATTAAAGTAATGTTATTAAATACTGTAATTAATTCCTTTAATTATTTATTTATCTATTTATTAAAGTAATTCTTCTTCTATAACATATAGATTTTCTTTATTTAAGTTATTTTCTCTCATTCAATAAATTATAGTTTTATAATTATACTATTGTCTATCTATCTATCTATCTATCTATCTATCTATCTATCTATCTATCTATATATATATATATATATCCATTCATATGTCCATCCGTCTATCTAATCTCATTCTGTCTTTAAATAAACAATACTTGCATGTTTTAAAATATCATTACTAGAAGGTAATTGATGCATTTCGTAAAATCAGGAAATTAGAAGATCATCTTGGGACTATGCAGGGGTTTTTATAGCTGCAGTGAAATGGTGGGAAACTGTAGATACCCATACTGTAGATCTGCCAGAATAAAAAGCTCGGGAGTTCATTTGAGTAGCGCAGAGATAAATGTTTTAATTATAAAGACTTTATTTATGGCTGGTAAGGTGTTAAAATCCTCACTGGGTTTAATCCTAAAGAAAAGACGAGGCAGTGAAGAGTGAACTCCTGTATTTTATGCATCTGCACTAAAACTCTCCTCTTTTTATTGCAGTCTATTTCAGCAGTGTAAAATCCTGCACTGTCCAATTCTGCAGCATTTTATGCAGTTCTCTGTGATTCTCTTCTTTCTCTCCACACTGAGAAGGAAGTGGAGAGCATTGCAATGCAAATGAGCTCAAATTCATGGTTTCCTTTCTTTAGTCTTTTCTAGAAAATCACTTTCTTATTTTGGACGTATTGTGTCCTGTACATCTTGCCAGTTAATATTCAGATCAAGGTGATCCACGGATTTTAGTTTTGTAAATAGAAATCTGTTTATACCTTAAACTGTCTCTCTATCCTCAGTCTCATCTCTCTCATTCGGTCTTAGTCACTCATTCTATTTACTTCATTAGGGAGAAAAAAAGGACACTATTAATGTCTTATTTAAAGCTGGCTTGCAATTTGTCATTCATTAAATAAATGAAAATAAACATTCCTTCCTTCCTTCCTTTCTTACTTACTTAAATACTTTCCTTCCTTGCTTTGATTCTTTCATTATTTAAATGATTTATTCTCTCCCCTTTTTTTTCTTTCTTTATATATTTCTGTCCGTCTGCCTTTCTTCCTTTCTTTCTTTGGCATATACCTTTCCTTAATATCTATCTATCTTTCCTTCCTTCATTCCTTCCTTCCTTCCTGTTTTGAAGTGTGTATACATTTCTTTGCCTCGTTCTTTCTTGCTTGCTTTCTTTCTTTCATTTCTATTTGAAGTATCTATAATTGTCTTTTTTTAAAATATATACTTTTCTTTCCTTTTCTCTCTTTTTTCATTCATACTTTCTTTTTTCCTGAAGTATATTTATTTTTCACGTGCCTTATTTCCTTCCGTTTTCATTTTCTCCATTATATCTAAGTTTAAGTCTCGCTTTCTCTCTCTCTCTCTCTCTCTCTCTCTCTCTCTAGCTCTCTCTATATATATATATATATATATATATATATATATATATATATACCTTTCTTTTTCTCCCTTCCTTCCTGCTTTCCTCCATTTATTCCTTCTTTTTGTTTGAAGTACAGTACTTACACACACACACAGTAATTGCAATTTAATGAGGTGACACAAACTGTAAATTTCTGAATGTGCTCTCGTCAGGAAAAGTCATCCCCTAGACGGTAGCTGGAACTCTGCTCCCCCACACCGCGCGGTCCTGTTGATTTTTGCCCCTACGCTGCACATCCAAAAGCGTTTTATTCTTCACTCATTGACATTCAGAGGCTTATGCAGAGTCAAAGTTTTATCATCTTACGCTCTCGGTTCTGGGCAGAGGCGTGCGAGCTGCTGACAAAGCGAGCACTGAGTGTGTGTGAGCGAGAGCACACACACACACACACACACACACACACACACACACATAAACACACAAGCTTGAACCATGCACACGCGCTGACGTTACTCCCAGTGTGATAAATGAGTTCGGTTTGCACTGTGTGTTTCTGGGCCTGTGAGAATGCCGAATTATGCAATTATGCAAAAGTGCAATTCAAGTGAAGTTTTGCGTTCACTCTTGCTGTCTCCCTCATACACAAAGTGTATACACACATACATATATATACACACACACACACACACACACACACACACATATGTGTGTGTAGGTGTGTGCTTGCATTTCTGTTTTATTCATTTGTAACATAATTGCTGTGGGAGATAAGTACCTCCCTCATGCAGCGTGAAGGGGACGCGGGTCATTCATAAAGCGGGAAGTCAGCACATTCACATTTGACTGGAGGCAAAACGGGAAAACCTGCGCACAAACAAACACAATTACCTGCCAACCTGCTTTAAACAACATACACACACACACCATTACACAAAGCTTTTATTCAAACAGAGTCCAGGAAAAGACGCTTTTAATACAGATTTGTTCAATGGCCAGGAGTGCATGAGGGAAACTCTGATTTACTACAATACTAGAATTACTAGAAAAACTCGCACTGGTTTGTTTACACATCGGGTT
>JACRUU010000027.1:15933511-15946011 GCA_030449085.1 Kryptopterus vitreolus | reverse complement strand
AGTAAATGGCCAGCAAAGTGCCTGAGCACCCAGAGGGACAGTAATTACAAAAGGTACAGGTGGGGAATCTAAGGGAAGTGGTTTTAAATGTCCTGCATGCAACGAAAAATACTCTTTTGTGCGAGCATTTGCGTTTGTGTGTGTGTGTATGTGCATATATATATATATATATATATATATATATATATATATATCTAAATATATATATATATATATATATATATATATATATATATATATATACACACACACATTCATTTTCCTTTTGTTTCTATGCAACAAACTCACTAAAAGGTAAAAATGCACAAGAATTTGAAGGTAGCATGAGTTTTTTCCGCCTGTGCACAAAGCCAGAGCCATAAAGATATGCTTTTTTGATATGCCATTGGATCGGAGTGGAAGATCTCCTGTAATTGAACACCTATTGAACACCTTTGGGAATATTGTGAACACTGACTGTACCCCAGACCTCCTCAACTCTCCCCAAAAGAAATCTCCCCAAAAAACTTTTTCATGTCTCTCTCTCTCTCTCTCTCTCTCTCTTTGTGTCTCTGGTATAATGGCTTGTATCGGTATCCAAGCCAACACGAGCTCCTAAAATCTCTCGTCGTCGTCTTCGGGACAGAGCTTCTGATGGGCTTTGACAGCAGCAATTTGATTCTGTAGCAGATAAAACCTTCTTACCACTGTTCATAAGGAAGGAAGAGTGCCTCGAGAGAGACGTGGTAAGGGGGGTTGATCAGTGAGGAGGCTTTCGGAGGAGTGAAACGAGTTTTAAAACTGGTGTACAACACTGGTGTATTGAAATTGAGCACTAGTTCTTGTTCCTATACGTGTCAGGAATCCATTTGGTTGGTTCGTTTTTTTCTCATGTTTTAAAATGCAAACATGAACGCTTATGGAATTACAAGCACTGGGCTGCCTCGGTGTGCTCAGTTGAAAGCTTAAGCGTGCGACAAAATGAACACATTAATGATGATGTATCAGTAATGGGAGACACCTTTGGGAGATGCCTTTATTTAAGACATGAGAAAAACATTTAAAAATTTGACATAATTTTATTAAAAACTATCCTCATGTTAGCCTTAGCAGTGAATATCTATAATTGATCTTATCAATTAGCTTGCTAACAACAGTGAGGAAAAACAACCTCTCTGAAATCGTTTTGTTACGTTATTATTATTCTAGTCTTGGCTTTATAATGAATAAACCTTTATGAATGAAATTTTCACTCAGAAATTCCTGACAGGTATGCTTATAGTTCGATGACTAGTGAAAGCAGGAAAACAAAATCAAACATTTATGAATGTGGCATAGAAATTCCCCTCAGAAATCGTGTCATGTTAGCTCAGCTGGTAAGCATTTGTTGTAATATTTAGAAACATATCTGGCTTGTTTTATTAGTTGACTTGCATAAATGATTCAAAATCCTGTCGCATTATTTTGATTATTTACTTGGAAAATTGTAGTAGTGGGGAAAAAAAATACTACTAATGTGATTTTCAGATCCTATGAGGTTTAGCTTTTGCTACCTAGCCCTACAAGCTAATTCCCAGTGAGGGAGCATTAGCAGTGAAGATTTCAGAAATCCTATCAGTGATAGCTAGCAAGTGTTGCGATTAACACATAGAAAAAGGTTTGGCTGACTTCTCTGAGAATTAAGGTTAGTTTTGTGTAGAGTTGAACATTTGAACTAGCTGACTAGTGTTGTTCATTATGCAGGAGTTGGGGAAACTGTCTTCTACCCTCTGTACCTTTTATTAATTGAACTGTTTGTGAGTGTGTGTTATGTAAATAAGTGTAATTTTGGCATCGCTTTGTGCTCTTCAGGGTGTTTGATTACCAGCGCGTCCCATCCACGGTGCCTGCGCTGCCCCACAGTTCGAGCCTGGCCAAGAGGGCACGCTCATCTTCTTCCAGGCAGAGACGCAGCCGAGACCGCTCGACCTCTAAGAGCTCCTCCAGACCCCACTCCAACAGAGCCAAGTGTACGTGAAGTCACACCTGCATATCAACATCATAACAATCTGTTCAAAAACTTGAGATTACCTACATGAACTCAAGGCAAAAAAAGAGAGAAATGAACAGCTATTCCTGATCTTTTTCCTTGACTAAAATAATAACAGTCATGTTATAATTAGGATGGTTAATTAAACAATATGGACAACATTCATTCATCTTCTACAGCTGGGGAGCGTGTGCCTATCTCAGTCGTCTTGGGGCATCAAGGCAGGACACACCCTGTAGGGGGTGCCAACCTATCTCTGGGAACACACACCCATTCACACACTAGGGACAATTTTTCCTAGGTGCCAATCAACCTACCGTGCATTTTTTTGGACCGGAGTAAACCGGAGAACCCGGAGGAAAAACTCCTGAGGCACGGGGAGAACATGCAAACTCCACACACACGTGGCAGAGGCGAACCCCAAACCAGGAGGTGTGAGGCGAATGTGCTACCACTAAGCCACCGTGCCCCCATATGGACAACAATATATGGATAATATTATATAAACAATATGGTTGTTTAAACAATTAAACAAATGTGATTCTTTAAATCAGTAAACTAAATGAGCTTTCAAACAATTGTTGAATATAAATGTTGTTACTTGTCATCTCGAGAAAAAGGGTGGAGGGGGGTGCACAATCTTTTGCATTTGACTATGCTGTAAGTGTAGTCCTTTAATGTATGGCATGTTTTCTGCGGGTTGGATTTCAGTCGAATAATCAGCTGGTCTCGGGAGAGGCTTTAGTTGCTGTTTTATTAAAAGCCTCTTCTCTGTAGCCCTTTGTCTTTTAATGGAGACCGCTCTATCAGTGCATGCCATTACACCAAATTAACAGAGCAGAAAGAATAAGAGAGTGTTCGGGAACATGCTATTAGCACCGCAGCAGGTCTCGGGTCACCTCAGTGCCTCAGCTCCAAGGGTCCAAATGTCGGCTTGTTCAGTGAATCGCTCTTTAATTTCGTTTTGATTTCATTTTTTTTTAAATCCTACTGTCTCATTTACACCCCTTTTATTGTGCGTCCTCCAAGCTGATTGTCGTCTGATATTTCTCATTGTGCATTATATGGTCACTTTTACACCGAGGCACAGAATGATGGCTGCGAACCAAATGGAGACTTACTTCGGAGTGATTTGTGTGTGCAATTGTTTGAAGAAGCCGTTACAGATCAAGCGATAGAATCGGCCTCGGTTCAAACTAGCCCCCGGTCGATATTTCATCGAAAAAAAGCTGCATTTTATGGACGGTTTTTACTTTAATTCTAACCTTTTGTGTAAAGTGGACATTCTCTCTCTCTCTCTCTTTCTCACTGCCTCTATTGCGATGTGCCTGTGCAGTGAAAATGGAGGAGCTGCAGACCATAAAGCGCGAGTTGACGATGATAAAAGTTCAGATTGATGGCCTGCTGGACAGCCTGGACAGGATGGACAGACAAAGGCAGGAGCACACAGGTCAGTCATTTTGCAGCTACATTGGTGATCTTTGTGAACTTCTGAACAGCTATTCTTCTGATGCTTTGCACAAGATAAAATAAATTATATACACTTGGGCTGGTCATGGTGTGGGGAGTGAGTTGATCTTATGTTGCCCCCTGGTGGTAATCTCTATACTGAGGGCTTAATCACAACACGTTTCTACAGTGTTGTTGTTCTGTTTTTGTTTTTTGTTTTTTTGACATTACATCCAGAAACATAAGCACATACCAAGAGCGAATCAAAACTTTGTTATAAATTTAATTAAATGTAATCATTTGTATGGAATCATAAATCATTAAATGATGCTGCATAGTTTTATTATAAAGCATTGTTTGGGAAACATGGTGTTTAGTGGTTTGCCTCACTCCTTCAGGGTTTGGCTGTTGAGTTTGTTCTCTTTGCCCTGCAGCTACGTATATATATTCCTCAGGGTTCTCTAGTTTTCTCCTTTAGCCTTTTTGGTGGCTAAAAACCAATTTGGTGGTGACCGTATATGGCTTGAGAAGTGTTTTTTTTTTTTTTTTTATAATCTTCACTATTTATTACATGCATCAGGTTTTTACTATTTTTTTATTTTGGTTCCCTTCCAAATGAAACACTTTATACATTAAAGCAGCTGTCAGCAGTTTCAGATGTACTTCACCGTACTCACTATAGTGATTACTTATACTGTAGCTCCTCCGATAGCCATTGAAGTTTCTGAATAATATGCTTGAAGTTAAATAGCTGATTTTAAGTCGCTATAATAAGCGGTAATGATCTGCTAATTAAATCACTGATGTGAGGCGATGAGAAAGGATGAGTAATTTACAAAACCGGTCCACATGTGGGCGTGTGTATGTGTGTGTTAATTTCTACAGCATGTTCATTCATCTCTTTGGTCTTTCTCTAATCTCTGATGGACAGCTCGGCTTCTATGAGTCTTACTCTCTCTCTCTTTCTCTCCCTCTCCCTTGTCTTCTTCATCATTTTTCTTCAGTTCTGTCTAATCCATCCCTCCTTTAATTACAGCTGAGCCGACGAAGAGCGATCAATGTGTCTGAGGCGGTAATGCGAGAGCACACTGAGGAGGTTTCAGCTCTGAGATATTTCTCTGTCACTTTACCAGCCATTAGTCAAAAAACAAAAAACAATTGAAATCTCTTACGGCTAAAACTGAAACACAGTGATAATGAGAGATTGGGACATGCATATTTCCCATATATATATATATATATATATATATATATATATATATATATATATATATATATATATATATATATATATATATATATATATGCCTCAGGGGGGTTTTTCTCGGGGTTCTCCGGTTTCCCCCGCTGCAAAAACATGCACGGTAGGTTGATTGGCACCGTGGAAAATTTGTACCCTAGTGTATGAGTGTGTGTGTGAATGTGAGTGTGTGTGTGTCCTGCGATGGCTTGGCATTCCATCCAGGGTGTATCCTGCCTTAATGCCCATAGATGCCTGAGATAGGCACACAGGCTCCCCGTGTCTTCCCGAGGGAAGATCGGATAAAGCAGTAGAAGATAAATGAATATATATATATATATATATATATATATATATATATATATATATATATATATATATATATATATATATATATATATATATATATATATATATATATATCATATACCATGGGGAAAAAAGCATGGGGGTCCCATATATATATATATATATACATAGCGATAGGGGAGATCATATCCCTATAGAATCTACTCTCTCTATCTAGCTCATCTCTCTCTATATATATATATAGATATATATATATATATATATATATATATATATATATATATATATATATATATATATATATATATATATATATTCAATTACTATATATAAAATAATTAAAAATCAATATTTCACTGTAAGCATTGAGATTTTATGAAAGTTTACTTTTACTATCATGAGACATTATGACTCTGTGTAAAATTCAATTACCAAAACTGTTCAATATTTGAAAACACCCCAGTAAACTTACTCAGTGATTCTCTTCGTAAATTATGTACAGTGTACTGAATTGAAAACAGGCACATGTGGATTCTCATGAAGGCAGATCTGTCAAGTGTACAAACAAAATATAATACAGTCAATTGCTTTAAAAGAATGTCCTCTGACATAAAATGTAAAAAAAAATTAAAAAGCTAAATTAAAAAAAGAATTAATTAAAAAGCTAAACACACACACACATATATATATATATATATATATATATATATAAATATATATATATATATATATATATATAGATATAGTTCATTAATTATTCTGAAAATGTAAAAAAAAGGATCTAAATATGATAAATGATTATAAAATCAAATATAAAAGCAATCATATAAATTTTAACAGAAATAATGTAATGAATGTAATGTAATGAACAGAAATAATGTAATGAAAATAGAAAAGTTTATATTCCAGAAAACAGAAAGTGTAGGATTCGAGTAAGATTTAACGTTTTAAAGTTTAAGTGCAGCTATGAAAAATCTGTGCCGTTCTTTGAGCAATATATTCGTATGCAGGGAAAAATTTTCATTATAACCTTACTACCAGTCTACTTAATATTGGTGATTAATTTTCCTAGTTATTATTTATATTACTAAGCAGTTACAATGTCTATCCATAACAATCCGGAGATAAAGTTTACACACTTTTGCACAACGATATGCAAAGTAGTATATCCCTCAAAATGTTCTGTGCATGGCTCCACAGATTTATTTTTAGGAATATTTTAGAAGACATTTTTTGATATTAATATTGGGATTGACATGAGTGAAATATATGTGCATCTTATGAAATCACGATGCGGCATGTTGTCTTGGCACAAGTCTCCTTGTGGATTTCCTCGAGACTGTTAAAACCATGCCTTTGGCTATGTTAGTTTACTCCTGGGTGTGAATGTGTGTGCGATGAGCCTATTCAGTTTGTAATCCTGCCTCATCATAAGTGTTCCATCAAAATTGATTCCAGATGTGGAAACCACCAACTCTCCGGTATATTGAATCTTATTTAAGCTTAATGTGTCTTTATTTGCTGCAGGTTCTCCGTTTTCTCATGGTGGCAGTTCAGGGGGTTCGCCGTACCACCCGTCAACCAGCAGTCGAGAAGGATCCCCCAGAACCCCCAGCCCGCGCCGAGGCGCTCGAAGAGACTCCCCTGAGCTGGGAGAGGCCAGTGACGACGAGCCGCACATGGTGACGAGCTTTATTCCATCGAAATTCACTCTGAATCGCCTAGCCTGTTTCTGCGTCTCTATAGATAACCGAACAGTAATCAGTGGGTTTAAAGAGGACAATGTGTGTGTGTGTGAGTGTGTGCGCCTGTGTGTGTGTGTGTGTCATTGTTGAAAAGGTTGGAGACATGAGATAAGCACAATAAGGAATGCGAGCGCGCCGAATCACAGTGACAGCTGATAAATGCGTTTAAATGCAAAACTAGGCCTGCTTTCCGACACACACAAAAAAACTCTCCGGCTGAACGAGACAAAACATGGAATTCTCCGACATGAAATAATTCATGCTGACATTATATATATATATATATATATATATATATATATATATATATATATATATATATATATATATATCCTCAGTAAACACCTCGTCCACCTCATAAACAAACAGAAAAGCCTTCTAATCATGACGTTATTAGTTTGACACATGAGACAGATTTGCTGGTTGATGCATAAATTTCCACGAAGCCAGCACATTTTTCGTTCCCTTTCTTTGATTGCATGCATCTAGAGCAAACACATAGACACACATACACATACACACACAACCCTCAAAAGCACAGTTAAAGCACTTATTGGGAAGAAAACCCCGTGCAGAGAGCACTTTTGCTGTCAAGCCTTTTCAGAGACATCTATATATAGGCACAACTATTATTCCTGAAGCCACGTTACAATTATATATAATTACCTTTGGTCCTCTACCTGGTGGCAGTGACAAATGAAGTAGGTTTAACCCCCTTCCGTGTGTGTGTATGTGTGTCCTGAGCACAATAGCGAAGGCGCAATTATGCCGCTGCTTTGTTAATATTACCAAGAGCTTTCTCCTTCCTCCCAGACCCCCTCCGTCACTAGGTGCTGTTTTTTGTTTCATGGCTGTGCAACATAGTAGAAATTAAGTATCAGATTCCTCACACAGATAACCATCAATTATTCAGGGAAAAAAACATTGCCAACACCTCGGGTCAAAGTTACTTACTTAAAAACGTATAAGACAGTCTGTGTTGGGAAGGTTAATTTGGAAATGTAATCGAATACAGACTACAAATGACCCTATTCAAAATGTAATAAGTAGTGTAACGTTTTTGAATTACTTTATAAAGTAACTTGATTACATTTGATTACTTTCATTTGACCACTAGGTGGCACTTTAAGTTAACGTTCTAAGAAAAAAAAGTGTAAAACCCTCAAAAAAAATCCTATTTTCCGAAATGAAACTGCAGCAGATTGTCATCATTTGAATCAAAATCACATTTCAGTTGAAAATCATGCCGTCGTCTAAAGCACTGATTTCACATGAAATTGTTCAGATGTAACCCTATTTGTAATCTTTAAACATTTCATAAGTAATTTAATTACACATTTGTTTCTCAGTAACTGTAACGAATTACTGTTACATTTATTTTGTAATTTAATTACGCAACGCCGTTACATGTAACTAGTTACTCCTCAACACTGAAGATAGTTCAGGGTATTGATGTTACGAACATGCTTTCCTGCTTTGGTATGAAGGTTACGTGAATCCTGAAAAAAAATCAAGGGAGATATAAAATAAGCTCAAATGATTCAAATTTTATTTACATAATTGGTGTAAATATGTGCTCCCAACATAATCCTGCATTGAATGTACATAAAGCACCTTTCTTATGGATCGTGACCTTTTGATCCAACGTCCCTTCTTTAAAGCAAAAAAAAAGAAGCAGAAAAATATGATTTCTACTAACTGAACAAAACTATACAATGCATCTGATAATTGCAGTGTTGGCATTATTACAACTTCATCCGTACAGTAGTGTCTAACCCATCTCTGTTGTATTCTTTATTATATTTATAACCAGTGTTGGGGACACATAGTTACACAAAATAAATAAATGTAACAGTAATTCGTTAGTTAATGAGAAAAAATGTGTAATTAAATTGCAGTTACTTATGAAAATGTTAAAGATTAAAAATAGGGTTACCGTAAATTCTGGACTATAAAGCGCACCTGCATATAAGCCGCATCCGCTCTATTTAAAAAAAAAAACAAAAAAAATAATAAACAAGCCGCACCTGCATACAAGCCGCATCCGCTTTTGAATTGTAAATGTACATGTATGTACCTAAATAGATCCTTTCCTAACCTGTATTTTAACACGGTGTAACGGTGGACGCTGCACAGAGACGCGGAGATCCGGAATTCATACAAAACAGGATTTATTAGAATAAAGAACTCAGGAGACGCCGCTCATACGGAGCGGCCAGACAGGCTAGGGAGCCTTGCGCTCTGCGCGGCGTGGTACCGGGAGTACCGGAGAGCAGGAGCGGTGGCGGACTTGGAAGTCCGGGAATCGGGAACAGACAAAGGTTAGGCATAAACATATATCGAGCGTCCGTGTCCGCGACACTAGGTATGTGCTACGAGCCCGGACGGGGATTGTAGGGTGAACCGGGCTTATATCGGGAGAGGGAAAATCAAGAACCGCTGAGGCTGTATTGTGTGTGTGTGTGTGTGTGTGTGTGTGTGGGAGGAGAGAGAGAGCACCGAGCAGCAACTTTGCTGATTAAAACGGAACAGAACCAAGAGAAAATAAGCGCTATTTACAGTATTTATCTTCATTTCTCCTGTGTGTGAAATCACATCACCTTAACCTTGTAAAGATAGAGTTTGTCCTCCTTCTATCCGCTTCTACCCACTTATATCTGCTAAAGAGGAACTAGCGCATTCTTCTTCTTTGCATTTATTTTGTGTTAGTTTTGATTCTAATTCCGGTTAGAGCCCCTAGCGGTCGGGAAAAAATCTGCAGAATAGCCGCACCTTATTATTAGCCGCATGGTTCAAAACCTATGAAAAAAGTAGCGGCTTATAGTCCAGAATTTACGGTACATCTAAATAATTTCATATAAAATCAGTGCTTTACACGACGGCATGATTTTCAACTGAAGCGTGATTTTGATGTGAATGATGACAATCTGCTACAGTTTCATTAAAAAAATAGAACCTGATTTTTTTTTCTCGAAAGTTTGAAACTTTTTTTTCTTAGAATGTTAACTTAAAGTGCCACCTAGTGGACAAATGAAAAAAAAATCTAAATGTAACCATACTTTCATAAAGTAATTGAAAAAATAATCATTACATTTTGAATAGGGTCATTCCCTAACACTGTCTATATAGGACAAAGTGCATGTGAGTAATAATCTACTTTGAACCTTTGGACTACACAATAACTGAAACTGGCGCAGCGGCATTTGCGCATTAAATCCGATCTTCTTCAAGTACACCTCTAAGTAATTAGGTGGCACCACAATTCTCTCTGCCTCCTGTTGTTCTCCAAGCTGTTTTCCGGTCTGCTTGTGCTCCTCCATAAATGATGAGCGCTCCATCTCTCCTAGCGAGAGCCCATATGTTAGAGAGGAGACACTCAGCGAGAGCCGACTCGTCTCTCTCCGTCATCCCAGCGTGCCCTCATTCCTAGCCATTAGGCAGCGCTGCTGGGAGAATATGACTGATCCGAGATCGAACGCTGCAACTCGGGTCTCGTTAGATTGCGGTGCCGTGTTCCTTCATTGTGATGAATGCGAACATATTGCAGCTACATGTTGGTGTGTTGGTGCTTGTGGTAAATGTGTTTCTCCTATCTTCAGATAAATCATCACAACTCTGACATGGAAGAAGAAATGTAACAAAGCACAGCTCAGGTAAGGGTTTTTTTATACCCCAAATGACATGGATGTGTATTCAAACACACATCTGGTCTTAGGCCTTATAAATTTGCATGTACACTGTACCGAGGCATCAAGTAACAAAGTACAAATACTTTGCTATATTACCTAAGTAGAAATTTTGGATAGATTTACTTTACTGTTTTTAAGCCTTCTATTCCCTACATTTTCATGCAGTTATCTGGACTTTTTACTCCTTACATTTAAAAAAAAATAGTCTCATTATTACTGTATCATTTCAGCTTCTTTTCATTCTGGCTCATCATTATTAAAAAAAAAAAATCCAAATAAATCGCACCATCCGGATAGAGTGAATGTAACCGTGGGTGGATGAGATATAAACATATACCATTTCGAGACCCTATTGGTTTATCATTTATCAAACGGGTGTTTTCTCTTCATCCTCCGCAAATGAAGTTACAGTAGGGAGTGCCGTAGAAAGTAGGGAGTTCCGTAGGCCTAAACTTTTGTCCTTAATACCATTATTTTCATTACATTACTTTTATTTGTATACTTTTATACTATACTTTAACTGGAGTAAAACTTCTACAGAAGTCTTTTTAAGCCCTAGTATCTATACTTCTACCTGAGGAACGAATACTTTTGACACCAGTTAAGTTTTATTTAAATAAAAGCTGTACTTAATGGTAATGGAAATCTATCAAAAATAAGACAGCTGTGAAAAACTTAATATGTTTATGATACATAAATCTTTTTACTAGAGTAATATTTCTATTGCTGCCAGTGTCTATGTTTGACACTATTTTGTGTCCCAAGTCTTTGTCACCTAAAAGCTCTATGACTTGAAAAACTTAACAGGTCTATTTTCTGTTATAATAAGCTCCACTCTTCTTATCCAAACCTCTATACAATAATATGCTGCCGTGTTTGTGGTAACATTGTGGAACATTTGTGGAATATATATATATGTAAGGAGTAAAAAAGGAGTAAAAAATATATATCTATGTAAAAAAAAATATTATATATATATATATATATATATATATATATATATATATATCTATATATATATATATATATATATAATATATATATATATGACAAAAATGTCCCATAATGTTATAATACAGTATACCGGTCCTGTATTCAGTAACAGATTCCCTAGTTACTATAACTCGTTAAATAATAAGCCTTTAAAATGACCGTGTTATTAATGTGTATTAATTTTTCATTGTTTATACACCATTAACGTTGTCCAAACTGCAGGTTATCGCAGTGCCAATGAGCTGTAAAGTAGTTTGGCTCATGAAATCAAGTAGCATGTTGTTCATTTAGTTAATTATACTGTATACTAATGAGCTGGAGCTGCATTTTGGTTCCGGCATTTTTTTTGCCCAAAGGCCAGTTTTTGGATTACCATTGTTTCATATTTGCCTCATATTAAGTCCTAAGTGTTGGAAAGAATGTGGGATGGTGGTGGTGGTGGTGGAGGCGGTGATGAGGAGAATGGAGGCGGTTGTTCTCGGCAGGATTTCTTTTTTAAGGTAACATTTGAAACAGAGATGGAGATAATTAACCCCATGAAGCGGTGTGTTAGATTAATGGCGCTAATGCGTAGGTACTCGTCTCGAAGTTGTAAGTATGTCATACGTTTTCCTGTCTTGGATTCGTGTCGCTGTAATTACCAGCAGTACGGGAAAGATCGCTAATGAAGCAGGAATTGAAAAGAAGTTTATATAGAAGCGTGTACGTACTGCGTCGTTCTTGATTTATGACGGGTTTTCCACAGAGATGCCACACAATCTGTGTCCTGATTGTTCAGCTCAGCTACACAAAATAGCGCGAAAAAAGCCTGGATAAATAATAAATTCTCCTAAAACAAGAGAGTGCGGCACGGTGGCTCATTTCACCCCTAGAGCTTGATCTTAATGCACTGTAATAATCGTATCCTTTCATAATAATAGCGCCAATGAGGCACACCGGAGATAATCCTGTATAATAAAGCCGATGAACTGGTGTGCGTGCTTGATGCACTGCACAGATTGAACTCTTGCACCATGTCGCCTGCCGGCAGTCCTGCTGCCTCTATAACCAAACAGCCATCCTGTACT
>JACRUU010000027.1:15768511-15928511 GCA_030449085.1 Kryptopterus vitreolus | reverse complement strand
TAGTGTGTGAATGTGTATGTGTGTGTGCCATGCAATGGGTTGGCATTGTATCCTGCCTTAATGCCCATAGACGCCTGAGATAGTCACAGGCTCCCCCGTGACCCGAGGGAAGATTGGATAAAAAAACCGGTAGATTTAGATGAAGATGAATGAATGCGTCGCTTCCTTCATACATTTCGGGTTAACACTGGATTCAGTCAAACTTTCTTTCTGTGGAGTGAATTAACGGCGGACACACGAGGTACCAACTGTGTGTGTGGTGTGTTTATTATATATATATATAGCTATATATATATTATATATATGTATATATATATATATATATATATATATACAGTCATGTGAAAAAATTAGGACACCCTTTGAAAGCATGTGGTTTTTTGTAACATTTTTTAATAACATGGTTATTTAAAAATTTATCTATCTCCGTTTCAACAATACAGATAGAGATTAAAATAATCCAACTAAACAAAGAAAACTGAAGAAAAAAAGTCCCTTTTCAAGATCTTCTGTAAATGTCATTTTACAAAAATGCCTATTCTAACTGAGGAAAAAGATAGGGACAAAAAAGAAGACACAACACAAAAAAAACACCCTTGCCCCTAATAGCGAGTGTTACCTCACCAACCTCCTTTGGGCTGAAAAAAAAACTGCAGTGAGACGGTTCTTGTAGCCATCTACCAGTCTCCGACATCGGTCTGAGGAATTAAAAATTTTTTAAAAAATAAAAATTTACCCCACTTTAAAATGATATAACTACCCACTCTCCATGCAGAACTTTTTCAAGCTGTGAGATGTTTGAGGGGGTTTTCTTGCACGTACAGCCCTTTTTTTCAAGTCACCCCACAGCATCTCAATGGGATTCAAATCTGGACTTTGACCTTGGCCATTCCAGGTAATCTACTCTCCATTTCTTCTTTTTCAGCCAATCTTTGGTTGATTTACTAGTATGTTTTGGGTCATTGTCATGTTGCATGGTCCAGTTCCGCTTCAGCTTTAATTTTCTAACTGATGGTCTCACATGTTCTTCAAGCACCTTCTGATACACAGTAGAATTCATGGTGGATTCTATGATGGTGAGCTGACCAGGTCCTGCTGCAGCAAAGCAGCCCCAAACCATGACACTTCCACTTCCACCTCCATGCTTCACAGTTGGTATGAGGTTCTTTTCTTGGAATGCTGTGTTTGGTTTACGCCAAACATGTCCTCTGCTGTTGTGTCCAAATAATTCAATTTTGGACTCATCTGTCCAAAGAACATTAATTCCAGAAGTCCTGGTCTTTGTCAACTTTATCTCTCTGGCAAATGTCAGTCTGGCCTTGATGTTTCTCTTGGAAAGAAAGCAAAGGTTTCCTCCTTGCACACCTTCCATGCAAGTTAAAGTTGTACAGTCTCTTTCTGATTGTAGAGGCATGTACTTCTACATCAACAGTAGCCAGAGCCTGCTGTAGTTCTCGAGATGACACTTTAGGGTTTTTGGAGACCTCTTTTAGCATCTTGCGGTCTGCTCTTGGGGTGAAACTTGCTGGGAGGGGGCGACCAGTCCTGTGCATGTTGGTCAGTTGTTTTGAAAGCCCTCCACTTGTAGACTATCTTCCGGACAGTGGAATGGTCTTTTGATCTTTTTAAATCCCTTCCCAGACTCATAGGCTGCTACAATCTTTTTTCTGAAGTCCTCTGACAGCTCTTTTGCTCTCACCATGGTGCTCACTCTCACTTCAACGGTCAGGAGCACACCAAACTAAATGTCTGAGGTTTTAAATAGGGCAAGCCTCATTCAACATGCAGAGTAACGATCTACTAGTTATGTGTACCTGGTGTGATATACCTGTGTGAGATCTGAGCCAATTTAAGAGGGAATACATGTGAGGGTGTCCTATCTTTTTCCTCAGTTAGAATAGGCATTTTTGTAGAATGACATTTACAGAAGATCTTGAAAAGACTTTTCTTCAGTTTTCATTGTTTAGTTTGATTACTTTAATCTCTCTGTATTGTTGAAACTGAGATGAAATAACCATTTATTAAAAATGTTACAAAAAAACCACATGCTTTCAAAGGGGTGTCCTAATTTTTTTACATTTTTGTATATTATATATATATATATATATATATATATATATATTATATATTATATATATATATATATATAATATATATATATATATATAAAACCCTCTCATATCTCCCGTGTTTTGTGTGTATGACATTGGACATTGAGAGTGTTCTTTTGGGAAAGTTTGCTTGAAATTAACATTTTACTTTCCCCATATTTACAAATTAACAGTCACCAAATAAATAAGTAAACAATAAAAGTTATTAAAATTGTTGTGATATTAAATTTACAGAATTTGGTAGACGCCCTTACTTATCCAAAGCGACTTACAACTGAATAATTGAGGGTTAACAGCCTTGCTGAAGCGTCCACTAGTGGCATGTTGGTGGCAGCTTGCCTTAACCACTGAGCTATCTTACTTATAATATCCAATATATCTCCCAACCCAACTTGTAATGAGGAATAAGGATGAATTTGCCCGGTCTTATGAAAGCATTAAAATAATGATTTGCTAGTTTCGTATAAAATATTGGAAAATGCTAAAAAAAAAAAAAAACATTAATCAGAAAAGTACATAAGAGTTGTATAGAAGGCTTTATTATTTTGTAAACAGTTGGATCCACAAATATAGAGATGACACAGAGGCCTGATTTGTTTCGATGTCAAAGCGGTCTATAGAAAATTACACTGGTAACTGTTGTGTTGTGGCAAAAAAAAAAAAAACGATTGAAAATGACATCGATATTTGTGTGCGAAGAAACAGAAGGTCATTCCCCCCTCAACACCACCCCTGGACGCTGCTCTCCATAAATCTGACCTTTATATAAGACACTCTAGCCCATGGAGAGCGCGGTCATCTCTCGCCAGCACGCCGACTAGAGCTTTAATAATCATCGTCTTCATCAGAGTCCATCACTCGCAGCCTATTAAACTGAAAGAGAGCAGACGGAGAGTGTTCTTACATTTCATTATATGGTTTGAGTCTCAGTGATCCATAGTGTAGATCTTAATCTACATTATAGGGACAAAAGTTTTGGGACATCTTGACTTTATATGTTTGACCAAGCATATATGGCTTGAACTCAAACTATACATTTAACTCACAATACATTTTTCCGTATCAGTCGATAACAATAATTATCACAATTTATTTCATTTAAGTTTAAGGCAGTTCAATTCATTTTCTTACATTTTTTTTCGTCTGTCACTTTCCGTTTCGTGCATGCGCAGCATGACCGTATTTGCTATGATAAAGCCACCGTGTGCTACCACTAGATGGCGCTGGTGCTCATTTATCTCACGTAACCTTTTATAGCTTAATTAGTATTTTATACTTTAATTATTTTGTTGTGTTAATGGTCATTTCTAATCATAATCATTGCAAGAGCTTTTGGTTGTTTTATTTATTTCCGTCATTCCTTTGATACTTCCGGTTTGCGATACTTCCGTTTCGTTTTGTGTAAGAAGGATTTTGTTGTAAAAAGAGTTTCGAGTTGATTATGTTATACTGAACATTTAGCAGACTTCTATTATAGTTATATTGAGGAAAATTATATCGTAATAACTATTGTTAGCGTTTTATCACTTAGCCCTAACTCTAACTGTTGCCGCAAACGCACAATTGTTCGAGAAACGACTTTGGGTGTGGTAGAATGAGATTTTCACCTTTACTTAAAACTAGGAACCCAGCACGATCACACAGAAGATGAAGATCTGCTTTACACGGGTTGGAGTGGAAGATCTTCATTCGGAGACTAAACGGCATTTAATAAGCACATCGGCAGGTGTCTATAAGCTTTTGTCCATACAGTGTTATCTAATCTTGCATGCCAGGCGCAGACGGAGTGTTACCTTGACAGTCGTTTTCTTCTCTGTTTGCTGACTGACTTTTTCAAGGATCTCTATTAAGCCGGTCTCTGAGATCTGAGAAGAGAATAATGCATACATTAAATCCGATTAATCACAGCAAAAAACATCATTCTTTATTTAACATAGCGTCACTGTAACATCATACAGGAGAAATAAACTATATAAAGTCTATATAAAGGCCTGCTTTACATTCAATTAAATGAACATATAACTTTCATTTTGTACTTATTAGTCCTTTATGTTTCATTTCCTTTCCTTTCTCCTACTTATTGTTCCCATTCCCCTCATTTCATTTCTTTTCTATTTTTCCATTTCCTTTCTCCCTTCCTTACCCTTCATCCAACCTCCTTTCCATCAGAATTGGTCTATCTTTATGTTTCCACTATTTCTAATCTAATAATCCTTTCTTTCTCTCCTCAGTTCTTTCATTTCCTATCGTTCATTTTTTCCCTCTTTCTTGCATTGTATATCCTTTAAATGTTTTTTAACTCAATTATTTTTATTGAAGTCCTAATATTCATTCCTTCATTATTTTCTTCATTCATACCTTCCTTCATCCACTCCTTCCTTCATTCATTATTTCTTTCCCTCAATCCTTCCTTCCCTTGTTCATTCCGTCTTTCCCTCCTATTTTTAATTTTCTATCATTTTTCTTGTCATTTCTATTCCCCTGTCTGACTTTATTTCTTACTCCTCCCTTCCAGTTTTTCCATTTGATCTCTTTTCTAGTATTTACTTCTTTTCCTTTTCCTGGTGTGTGTTTGTCAGTTTGTTTTGATCTCTTCTCAAGCATATAGTCCTTAAAAAGAGGGGGGTAAATTATTCTACCTTTCTTTCTGCCTGCAATTCAGTATCCATTTAGTGTTTTGCGTTCCTTGTGCTCACCTTTCCCCCGAGCTGGCCGAACCGAGCCATTTGTATCAGATAATTCTCCACTGCTTTTGCTTTGTCAGGTTTTACCAACGCCAAGTTACTCACTGCAATCAAACACAGAAACAATAGTGAAGTTCGGTCAAACAGCGCCACCGACTGGAATGCAGAGGAACTGAATCACAACATGTCACAACATAACAAAAAAAAAGATTTTTTTCAGCCATATATTGTTCTTCCCAAAAGTAAAGACCTCTAGGCTGGATGTGAACACACACCGCACCTTGCCTACATTAGTACTACAGTGGTTTAAGGCACTGGGCTAGTGATCAGAAGGTCAGTGGTTCGAGCCCTGCTATCGCCAAGCTGCCACCCTTGGGTTCTTGAGCAAGGCCCTTAACCCTCTGTGCTCCAGGGGCGCTGTATAATACCTAACCCTGCGCTCTGACCCCAGCTTCCAAACAAACAAGCTGGGATATGCAATGAAAAAGAATTTCCCCTCACAGGATCAATAAAGTATGTAAAATAAATCTTATTTCAATCTTATTTCCGCAAACTTTTCTCCATAAAGTGTAGTGAGAAATCAAACTCACATCTGGCACGAGCCGACTGATCCAGGACCTGGGCCAATATTGTGTTCCTCATTTCCGTCTCTCTATGAGGAGGATGTAAGAATTTGCACAATTTATATATTGACAATTATAAATCAAACACAACTATGGAAGAGGTAGTGAAGTTTGATGATGTAACAAGAGTGTCATACCTCTGTTTGGCTTCCTGTTGTCCTTGTTCACCGGATGAGTCCTAAAATATATAAACATAAATAAATAAATAAAATATATACTTGCCCACCTATGTTTTTTAACCATTAACCCACACTGCAGTGTCTAAAATATGACAAAAATCATGAATTCCGTTCATATTCTACCCCGGTATTTAATAAAACATATGTAAAAATTGACAGAAGGAAGTTGCAAAGCTTTCAGTGTGACATGTTTATTAGCGTTCAAACAGAGCTGTGCATCAAGAACATGCAACAGCAGCAAAGCAACTCATGTCTTTTGTCGAGTCTCTGACAGGAAAACTATTCCCTCAAATACATTCGCGTGGTGCTGTTTTGTTCCCAGTCCTGTAACTGAGCGATGATCAGACTGTTATGGTCTTTAAATGACTCACAGAGGATTACAGATTTTAAATTTTAGACCTCTAACATTAAAAAGGGAAGGAATCCTGTCTCAACCCAAGTTCACTATGTCACAAATCAACATGGCCTTTAAATAGTACTCTATATGGATAAAAGTGACAAACATGGAATGAGGTTTGTACCTGAAAATGAGGTTAGTATCCCATTCGGTTTGTTTGTTTGGGTTTAACGCCATGTCCGGATCGAGGCTACATAAATGGCATACGCAAGTTCATCGCTGAATTCACAGAATTTATGTTGCTATATAAGGCGTTTCACCTTTGCGTGGGAAAGAAAACTTGCTCTGGTGATAGGTTTTGAAAAATCCCTTGAAGACACGTTTCTGAGTAAAATCGTTTCGTGTAAACATTGTGAAAATAACAGTCCAGTAAGATGTGCTTAACAGTCAGGGGGACTTCACATGAGAGACATAAGGAAGGGGCTTCACCCATTGTATCCCATTCTACATTTAGTCCTCATTTGCTGATATGTTAAGCTCCACTCTTCTGGGAAGAGCTTTTGGAGTGAGCTGGTAAAGATGGGTGAAAGATTCATTCATTCATCTACAATGGTGTTAGTAAAGTCATGAACTGATGTAGGTGAGGAGGCCTGGTTCGTATTTATCCTAAAGAAGGCTCAATAAGGTTTAGAGTAAACAAGTCGGAAAGTTAAATTAAGGGAAAATTTCATGTTGCAGAATCCAGTTTGGGCAAGATCCTCATATGGCTTGGGAAGTTAGTTAGTCTACCGCACTTCAAGTTTTAATCTCACTTCAACACAACCACTAGGTAGTTCAATGGCATTGTTGGTAATGTATGCATCTAATAGAGGGAAACATTTTAAAATTGTACTCCGGATTTTTGATTTGTGATGTGGCTTAGCACGTTCGCCTCACACTTCTAGGATCGGGGTTCGATTCCTGCATTGGCCATGTGTTTGCTGAGTTTGCATGTTCTCCGGTTTCCCCTGGTCCAAAAACATAAAATGGTAAGTTGACTGGAAAATTGTTGCTAGTGTGTGAATGTGTGAATGTGTGTATGTGTGTGCCCCATACAGAATGTTTCCTGACTTGATGCCCGAAGACGCCCGAGATCCGCGAGACCCGAGGGAAGATTGGATATAAGCGGTGGAAGACGAATGAATGAATGAATGAATGTTCATGGTGTTATGTCAGCATGTTGTTTTTGTCAGGTTCCAAAAATCTCAAATTTAATCTACTGTTCTAAACATTCACTGTTAACACCAACACAGATCCTTAAAGATGTGTTGATGGAGGAAATGGTGGCAGCAACTCACTGGGATTGCTCAATATTATTATTTTGTACTTCATACAATACCAGAATATAACAGCTTGGAATCTATACTAAATTCATACCATACGTTACAAATTCAAAAGTTAAAAAAACATTTTTAAACAATATAATTTCTGCCCAACTGTTTATTAAAAAAGCTTTCTGATTCAGCATGAGCAAAACCAATAACAGCAAACAACAGAGTGATGACAGGAAATCACAGGTATGTGTTTAGGGTAGGTATGTTTATCTATGTTTCATTGTTGACCCAAGATGTGTAGGGGAAAAACACCTTCACACACCTTTTCCATCACTTAATTATCAATTATATATATATATATATATATATATATATATATATATATATATATATAAAAATCAGTCAAAAAAAGCCAGAAACTTAAAATAAAAGGACATGCATTATATTTTTCCTCTTTTATTTTCTTGTGATCTCGATAAATCAAGTTGTTTTGTCATTTATGACAAAATGAATCACAATTCAACCAAACAATATATCTGCAGATAAAACTGCAGAAAGCATTTTCATTCCTTTGCTTTAAAATAAACACATATGGAGCACACACACACACACACACACACACACACACACACACACACACACACACACACACACACACACACACACACACACACACACACACACACACACACACACACACACACACACACACAGGGGACACACACACGGGAGCTTACCGGCTCCATCGGGTCCCACACTACACCCTGAGGAGGAAATATTGCACTCATTTCAATGAGTCATAGTTATGGTTTTTAGGCCATGCCGAAACATTAGAAAAAAATGAATAAACAAGCATCAAAAAGGGCAAGCTAACGAGATACTATGACTGTGTGTGTGTGTGTGTGTGTGTGTGTTGTGTGTGTGTTTGTGGGTGGTAATGTGTGTCTCTAATTCTCTACCGATTCACCTCCTAATTCACCTGCATGACAAAAAAAAAAACAAAAAAAGGACAATTCATCTTCGTGATACACCTTTATCATCCTGATGACAGGATCTTCTGAATCATTACTGTATTCTATATCACCGAGTTTCAACAGTGAAATTCAGAGAGCAACATTTTGGAGACTAATGGTACACCAGCAGGAGGAAAACAAGTGTCATCCAATGCATGGATGGAACATAACAACATTGTAACCTGAAAGTCATGCCAGGCTGAACATGTGTGTGGACGTACCACAGAGCTCCTGAGAACAAAACAAGCTGGTGTCACGGATGAAGGTGAAACATCAGCAAAAACTATATTAACTCATCATATGAAAATGGTACAGTTGAATTAAAGTTTTATTGGGTAAACTGTTTGTAAACGCGCAAGATCTGTTCCGTCATAAGAACAGGCTGCGCAATCACTTCGAGCACTACACAGTGATAATTCAATTTAAACGGTGAAAACAAATGCTAAATCTAAAAGCAGCAAAGTATTAGATTTTTATTCACTGCTATTTTCAGCCAACGAAACGATTATGCATTTCTACACGCTTTTTTTTTTTAAAATCAAGCCTGTTCGCTTGCTGCATTTCTCTCTCTCTCTCTCTCTCGCTCTCTCTCTCTCGATCATATATATATATATATATATATATATATATATATATATATATATATATATATATATATATATAATTTGCATAGTTTTATAGAAGTAGCATTATAGTCGTTATAATAATTAAAAACAACAGAAATGTTGATTTGCATAAACTGCATCACCTTGCAAATCCCCCATACTATCCTCAACAAGCAGCCACTAGAAGCTTTAACATGTCCAAATAAAAGAACGTTAAACACCAATATGTGGCTTCTACATTTTTTAAGTACACTTTTAGTTTTAATAGTAGTACTACATAGTAATAATAGTAATACATAGTTTCTATAGTTTTAATAATAGCAATAAGCTTAACATAAAATATTTTTAAAAAGCGTTTTAATCCGATTAATCAAATAAATTACCATCAGATTAATCGATTATCAAAATGATTATTAGTTACAATCCTAATATTAGCGTTACCTTTTTACAGTGTGGTTTAATCACGGGCTCCACACAGCCATGTGTTGATTTTGACTTTGATATGATACCGATCTTAAATATCTCAAAACCAATATCACGTCGATTCTATAGCAAATAAATGTGCTAAAATAACAGGAATTTCATAATGGATTTTATTTTATATTATTACCACCAATGTCTGATGTCTGCTAAAACACCTGTTTAAACGAAAAATAAAATAAATCTAAAAATAATTCGTCATTTTTTTAATTATTTATAAAAGTTTCATCAGCATGAAAGTCGAAGTGCATCCAAGAGGAAAACAAAGTTCAGCATGCACAAAATGTGCACACACTGCCCCCTTTAGTTCAACACTCTGAACTACAGTCGTCATTTTTAAATACCGGTACGAAGAAAAATTAATCCGTTGTTAAATGTGGGGTAATCTCCGCCGATCTCATGTTTACAGAGTTCTATTGCATCCTTCGTGAGTGTTTAGTTTGATCAAATTTAAGCTTCTCTTCAAACAGCAGATGGCGTCACACTTTATAGCTGTGATATTATGTGTGCTATAAATAAAACAGCAACAACAACTTTAGTCTTAAATTCACTTTGGCTAGCAATCGATCCGTGTGTACATTTCTTATCCAGAATCAGATCCAGAGCCTGAATCTGAACATCAAGAACCACAACAACAACACAGATGACTACGGCGGGAATACTGTGTTTATTTGGTAAAATCTGAGCAAAGTCATACAAGGAATTCCATCCTTCATGACATGAAAAGCCATAAATGGGGGGGGGGGGGGGGGGGGGGTGGGGGGGGGGGGGGGGGGATGCATGAAACTGGTAAGAGTGTTTTTAGCAGATAAATAATCATATTTCCAAATTGTTTGGGTTTTTTTTTTTTGGTCATGTTTAAAATGACAATCCAGTTCTGTAATAATGCATCATTACAACACTCAACACCTTACAACATGTTCTCAAAAGGCAAGTCACAAAAAACAACTGTAGTGAAGGAAATATTTCCTAAATGAAAAACATTGCTAATTACAAATACTTGATGTAATGTACTCAAGTGTAGAGCAGGGATGTGTACCAACTGGATGGTTTACATGTTTGGACCGACAATTATGCTTACACACTTCTCGAGACTAACCGCTGAGGTGGCTTCAAAAACATAAACATAGTTTAGAATTATAGTTTACAATTTACTAAACTATAAAACTATATACTAGGTGTGTAACGATACACGCATTCATACCAAACCACTGCTGTACACGGTTTTCGGTTCAGTGCACAAACACAATCCTTTATATGTGCGTAACATAATTAAAATCTGAGTTCCCTCACCAACATAAGTGCTGAACTGCAAAATTTGTTCAGTCTTCACCTTGCACTCTAAGAACAGGGTCACTGTTTTTTGGGGGGTTTGTTTTTAATAACCTTAAGAAAATAAACAATGCCTGGATGTCTAGGGTGCATCCTGAAGGTACAATTTGTAGTGCAACACAATATGATATGCAAAACTTTTTGCACATATGTGAAATCACTGCCACTTCCATTGTTAGGGCAGTCTAGCAATATTATGTACAACTTATCGAGGGAGTGAAAGCATGAAGGATGGAAGAAAGACATTTGTTAAAGCACAGTAAAATAAGAAAATTAAATATTAAATGAAAAAGAACACACACACACACACACACACACACACACACACACACACACACACACACATATACATATACGCATCTGTATTTCCCAAATGGGGTCCAACAAATATTTTAATAGCATACATTTTAATTACAGAAATTTTACAGTAATTTTTCATTACACTTTTAATGTGTGCCTACTTTAATACTCAAACTAATATTTGCCCCCTAAAACTAGTTTATGTGTAATTTTGCTTTAGTATTAGTTAGATGCTAAGCCCCGCCCCTTTCCCTGCCCCGTAAGAAGCATAAAGGCTAGCTGAAGTTTGCTAACTAGCATCTCCATGACAGAATAAAAATACACGGGACGCTCTTATAAAGAAACGTCTAAACCCCAAAAACAAGGAGCAAAAACATACAAATAACTGAAATTATATTGAGTCCAGTAGGTTCTGGGGTGTTTATTTGTTTAGTCTAAACCGTGCCTTCCCATATATGTCTATACATTAGGAAAGCTGGAGTCTGCCATGCTGCTGTGGGTTTCTAGGCAGGTTTAATGCCACTTACCCCATGTTTCGCCTGCAGTTCCGCCATCCTCTGCCTCCTAATAGCCTCCAGCTCCTCATCAGCCATTTTCCAAAAAGTGCAGTTTTAATATGAAGTGCTAAAAAAGAAGAGAGTTTCAGACCCAAATCTGAGACCAAGGGATATATTGGAAGCCAACCAGGCTGAAGCAATCACACACAGAACAGTCAAACACTCAAGCCTAGAGATGCTCGATCACAACGATTCTTGTCTCAGATCAATGTTGTTTTGGATATTCTAATCCACGGCGTGTGTGTGTTTGTGACGAAATCCGGGTTCTGGAGGAGAAATATTGCAAATAGGATTATATACTGTACGCTGATCAGGAGATTGTGTTCACCCTGGGAGTGTCAGTAAAAACACAGGACAAGATTCAGAGCAGTCGAACTTTACTGGATTTATGGATTTGACTGTGTGTGTGTGTGTGTGTGTGTGTGTGTGTGTACGATAAATTGTATGATATCTTCTACTTGCTGCCAGATGTCTAGTGGCTGCTCAGTGCTGAAGAGAACGATGCTCTGTTATGATCACTTTTCATGCATGCAATGTGAATCTCTAATGGTGAACCGTGCCAATGCATCTAAAGGCAAAGACTTTCCTACAACGACTTTCTTCTGTTTGTACTGTTCTATACTATAGAAACTCTGGCTTGTTATCTGGTTCATTCTCTGCTCTTGGGCGTCTATTTCGCTCTGTTTGAGTCCCAATCTAAGCAAATGCATACCCTAAAAGTTCAAAAGGCCAAGAGATCATGCATTATAATGTTTTTCCTTTCTTTATTCCTGATCTCGACATTTACATCTACAGCATTTAGCAGATACCTTTGTACAAAAATGATGTGCAAAAATGTATTTTGAGTCTCTGTATGTTATCGTCATTATCCGTGGTGCATCTAAAACATTACCTAATACACACATTTCCTTAGGATTTCCATACTAAAAGAGCCGAGGACGTTCTTTGAATCATGGTCCACAAAAAATTAGTAGCTCTGATCATAAATAATATAAAATGTTACAATTTCAATAAGCAGAGCCCTCAACATGTCTACATATAACTAGTACTACATAATGTTTGATTAGTGCCATTGATTAAAACATGACAATGCAGCTGAGGACAAATTCTGATCAAAAGAACAAGTCGTCTCCCTTCTCATGCAGTTGTTTAATAATGATTAATAAGATTCGGACCAAAAAACCCTATTGCACCTTGTAGCATATATGGGTCATGTGATCGTGTGAGTTCAGAGATTAACTCACTTCATTCCCTTTCCTGCACATAACCTACAGAGATTTTGCACTTCTATTGCATTTGGCAGACAACCTTATCCAGAGCGATTTAGAAATAAGCAATTGAGGGTTATGCCTTTCTCAAGGCCCCAATAGTGGCAGCTTGGTGGTGGTGGGATTTGAACCTGCGATCTTCTGGTCCAGGGGCCAATGCCTTAACTGAGCTTCCTCCCATAATAATATAATAATTACTATTATAACCAAGCAGTTGATGGTTATGTAAAGGGTTAATCCTAGATCTATAACTGGTACTGTGTGCTGATTTTATGAAGGTCATGTGTATATCATTTGCAAGACATTTAATGCAGCAAATCAGTACTTGTTTCAGATCTGGTATTCAGGAAAAGAGGCTCAAGAAATAAATGTATGGAACCCACTCTTGAATCCAAGGCTCTGTCATTAAACATTACATAATCAGGAAACCCTTCCATATCAACATGTTTCTTAGCTAAATAATTTCTTAGTCTAATATAAGAATTTGTAGAGCATCCAGTATGATAATTAAGTACCTTAGGAGGAGCTGAAAATGAATATGTCTGTGAAGAATTTCAATAATACAGTGATGCACAGTGGCATTATAAATGTAAACACATTTTCTATAGATATAAATAATTGTCAGTCATTCATCAACATACAAATCTGATCTGCTACAGTACAACTGGAAAAAAAGAGTATTTGTGCAAAATATTTGAGTTGTCCACAGACATTTCTTATGTTTCACATTACCGCACATTAACACATTAATAGCACATTAATAATTGCTGTTTATTTTTCCGGAATATGTATAGAAATGACATTTTTATGGTGATTCTACTCACAACACAGACATGGAAATAATAACCGGGTTGCAATATTTAGCTTATTTATTTGGAAACGTAACATTTTCCATCACAGTGAATGGTCAGTGTGTTGGGGCCCTGCTCTTGTTTTAACTCCCCCTGTAGGTGCTGTAGGAAAAGCGACTCAGGAGCAGTGGGATGTGGTACTTCTGGGAAGCATCAGTGATGGTGAAGACGATCTGCAGACCATATATTATGAATAAACATCGCAATCATATCGTATTACTTGTGAGACACAAAATCGATAGTGGGAAACGGTTCTTCATGTTTCCTGCATATAAGTGTTCATAAGATCTGGACATGGAATATTTTCTTTACAAAACTTTGCCTTCCACACTCCTTTTACTTCAGGACTAATTGTTTATATGTGGTTGTGGAGTATTATATTCAAAGTGACCTTGCAATAAAGCAAACAACCAATCATTTACTATAACATTAATTATCATTGTCATATATTAGATATTGAAGGCCTAAACGAGGGTTTTAACCTTTACCACTCAAAGAGCCATTTGCACCCAGGACACATTAAAGAAAACACTAGGAGCCACAAAACCCTTTTGTCATTTAAAATGAAATAAAACTGTGAATAAGTTTTTTTTTGCCTTTATGCGACATAAATGTGGTGCATTTATGAATGACTCAATGAACGACTGCAGAGAAAAAGAGATTACATTACTGCAATGCTTCTCAAGGGGGGTATATGGTTTTGGGTTTAAGCTCTACATGTGCTTCTCTATATTTTTACGTCATTGTACTCATTGCACATACTCTGAAAATGTCAGCAGCGCTAATAATGAAATAGTCATTAATTATTTTCAAAAGCCAACGGGATGAAAGAGCCACATGCGGCCCCAGAGCCACAGGTTGGCGAACCCCTGACCTAAACATTGCTCATGAAGTGCCCTCATTAAATCGCATTGAGGTCTGTTCTAAAAATATATAATTGAATTAATCTGAACATGCAATCAAATTTTTAAAATTATAAAATGATATAATAATATATGATTAAAAAATGAATACATAAATAATAAACACTTAAAAACAATACATTCTATGATGGTTACGCATTATAGGCAAATAAAATTAAATATATTTTATTAAAGTGTGTTGTCGTAAGGAACACAGGTCCCTAATGAGATATTCAGAAACCTTTATTTTATAATGCAGCAACATGGTGAATCTAACCCTACTTACCTCAACATATGGATAGAAGCAGGTTTCTCCCAGTCCCTCCCAGTACTCTCCAGTCTCAAAGCGCATCTTATATGTACCAGGACTAAAGGCTTCTCTAGTGATGAGACCTGGACAACGCCCATCACTGTTTGTAGTTCTACAGGAAACAGGTTCAATGAGAGATACGACCTGATTGGTTCACATGTTATATTACATCAACGGCCAGTAGTGAATTTCAAACCTTGATATATATATATATATATATATATATATATATATATATATATATATATATATATATCATATATATAATATATATATTCATATAAATGTTGTTGTAAGTGACAAAATCAATTTCTACTGCTCTGTGAGCTATTGTGGAATAAAAAAATCAATATTAAATCTATGAATCTATTCGAGCATGTGCAGTTTGATACAGATGTGACCCCTGACCATCCAATTAAAGGATGTGAAAATCCAGATGTTTTGACCCCTTTCTCAGACTTACCAAACAATATAAACAATGTATATATAAAAAGTCAGTGAATCTGATCACAAAAAAAGCTCGTTGGCCCTTATGGGCTCCTAGTTCATTACTTTATACATAGTGATATTTAGTGGTGCTTGCTTGTTTACCCAGTTGTTCGATGGTTCCATGCTAACGTGCTAGAATCCAGGAAGCACAGAGTGATGTTCATGCCAGCAGCTGGTATTCCCCGGCCAGTGTTCAGCACATGAGTGGTGAGGGGGCTCAGAGGCAGGGTGCTCATTTCCATACACTATGCATGAACATTGTTGAATTTTGCACTTATTTAATACATCTGTATAAAAATAACTGTTGTACATTTGACCAGCCCATAGGTTTTAGCATAAGTATCAAACTAACCTGAACAAGTAGAGAAAATGTTATTTACAAGGTGCTCGTGCTACTAACAAGAAAAATAATCACAAAAAGTCAACATTGTTTGTTGACAAGTCTCTGACGTAACCATATATATATAAAAAAAAATCAAACAGCATTGCAATTCTTTCTGATCACTGTCTTTAAACCTGATCTCTTGTTTTCTATTCACCGATCCAAGGATCAAGATAAAACAAGATAAAAAAAAATGTTTACATTATAAATATAATATAAAGATTCTTTCTTGACCTGCATGGAGCCTTACGCTGTATTTATTTGTTGTACTTACTCAACGGCTTCTGCAAATTTTTACTGCCATAGAGTTTATAATTATATCATTTAAATGTTCAGATATTTAACGGCATTGTAAATTTGCATGATACCTTTGCATGATCTATCTATCTATCTATCTATCTATCTATCTATCTATCTATCTATCTATCTATCTATCTATCTATCTATCTATCTATCTATCTATCTATCTATCTATCTATCTATCTATCTATCTATCTATCTATCTATCTATCTATCTATCTATCTATCTATCTATCTATCTATAGCCACTTGAAGAATTGCCATAAAACTACTGAAAAATATTAACCTTTATTTATTTTACCTGGTTTCCTGATAAGATATGGTCTTTAATATGCTTCAGTCTCGTGCTCATGTGTATTTCTTCTCTTTTTAGCCGCCTTCAAAAACCTACAAAATGTGCAAACAGAGTTGGATTTAGATTAGGTTATTACACTGATATGAGTTATAACGGATTCCTACAAAACTACATTAAAGTGCAATAACAAAATACAATAAACACAGTAAAGCAATAATACATAAACAATAAATACAATATATTGCTTATAAAGGCATGATATCCAATTTGTTGCTGATTGAGTAAATCCATTACTTGTGTACTTGCTCAGTGTTGACAGGAGTGGAGGAGAAGTGGATCCTGCAGGAGAAGTGCAGGTCAATGATCTGTCTATCATTCACCTGTCAGTGCAAAGTGCACGTGCAGATTCATAAATGACAACAGGTATGAAAGTATTTGTTATTTAGTTGTGTACCTACCAAAGCACACAAAGTGCCGAAGAATGTCTCACTGTTCTATTCTCAAGTTAAAATAACTTCTTTGAAATGGGGCTAGGTATGTTTAAAAGCTCAAATCAGGAAGTAGGGAGGAAACAGTCACGTGACCTGCAGAAGGCTCTTGATTGGATGGTTGACGATTATTTGCATTTTATATAACACTTTTTAAAAGCACATGTTTAAAATGTTTACATTTTGAAATGAAAAGTAATAAAATTTAACACGAAACTCTGAGAATGTTTGATAGACACACTTTGATAATACATGCACAGAGAAGGATGTAGTAATAGTAACTGCACAATAGACTAATACTGGGGAAAAGAATAAATAAATAAATAAATCTGTGAACAACAATTTAATAGCAATTTGATAACAACCCTAACATCTCTAGTTTTTTTTTTTTTTTTTTACAATGGACCTTGTCTCAACGCATCTTACACAGATAAAGAGACGTATAAAAATGTATAAATGTAATAAGTTTCTTCCGTATGATTTTATCCCTAATGTGCGAGCTAATTGTGACTGTGGGAAGGACGTGGCATGAAGAAGAAACCGGGAGAGAAACGAAACTCAAAAGTGAACCTGGGTGGAAGAAAGAGACAGGAACAGGGGTGTACCTCAGGTGCATGTTTAATCATCTGCATATCCTCAATGATTAGTCCAAATCAAGGAATATTGATTGATCTGTTGTGACGTCTAAAAGTACTTTCATTAAAACAAAAAGAACTTGATGCATTGATGCATATTTTTGTAACGTCAATTATCTATATTTTTCTTTTCTTTTTTCTTTTTTTTTTTAAAGATCTCATAGAGGGAAAGAAGGCGAGGCTTACGCATAAAACGTCAAGACGTCCTTTCGCACGAGAATGGTCCGACGTCTCCTATTGGCTGGTTGCTGAAGCGGCTGCTTACTTGGAGCACTTGATTGGCCGAGACCCGAGGCTCATGTCGCCCACTCCGGCCAATCACACTCGTCATTGTCATATCATTGCGACCTAAATGTGAGCGTGGAGTAATTCTGACTTGCAGATTACTGCTGAGCTGTGATTATATGTAGGTTTTTTTTGCAGTGTTATTTAAAATAAAAATAAAATATATCTAAGTGTAAATATGCCGGAAACGAACAGCCAAATTGCCTCGATGGTCACGTGCACGGCGCCAGTAAACATCGCTGTTATTAAGTACTGTGAGTGTACATTGGGGTTTTTTTTCTGTTTCTATAGAAAAGAGTTTTGCTCGTCAGGACTTTGCTGAAAGGGATCTGATGTTTTGTACGCAGGGGGTAAACGGGATGAAGAGCTGATCCTGCCCATCAATTCCTCACTAAGTGTCACTTTGCATCAGGACCAGGTGAGATGATCAGATGTATGATTTTTAACAGTTTCATTATTTCTATTCTGTAAGAAAACAAATCACACTAATTTCCTATATGCAATAGGTAATAAGCTTGCTACTTCCTTCTGTTTTATTTTTAAAGCCGTTTTGTTCTGTTTTTATTTTCTCTTTCCATCTGCAAACATGCACTGGAAAATGTTTTAAAGTACAATTATTTAATAATTACTCATCTGGCATCCGGTGTAATGTTTTTTTGTTTGTTTGTTTGTTCGTTTGTTTACAATCTCATAAACTCAGCATAAACATGCATCTAATGCAGCTGTAAACTTGAACTGATCCATTGCTTTTCATGTTTCCAGCTTAAAACCAGCACGACGGTTGCATGCAGCAGAAATTTTCAGGAGGACCGCATCTGGCTGAATGGCCAAGAAGAAGACATCAAGCAACCACGTTTACAGTCGTGTCTCCGTGAGAGTACGCTCCTGTTTGACCTGCACATGATCCAGATAAGCTGTGATTCTGTGCAAAAATGTTAACCCTGTCCCTTTCTGTTCTGTTCCTGACCAGTTCGAAGGTTAGCACGAAAAAGACGAAACGACGAAGACCCTAATGCAGATGTCACGCTTTCTCACCGGGTGCATATCTGTTCTGTGAATAACTTCCCTACAGCAGCTGGGCTGGCATCCTCTGCAGCTGGCTATGCATGCCTGGGTGAGTTCATATATATATATATATATATATATATATATATAGATATATATATATATATATATATATATATATATATATATATATATATATATTTTTTTTTTTTTTTTTTTTTTTTTTCATTTTTTTTCTCCTTCTCTGTGCAGCAACTAAAACTCTATAGACAGCTCCAGAATTATTGGCACCCTTGGTAAATTGAGGGTTCTGTCTCACAATGTTAGATTTCTGTATATATTTTTAGTTCTTAATAAATATATTTAACCGTAACTATTCCCTCACTGTCCGTCTTATGACAGAAAAATTACATTGCTTATGCTTCTGGAAGATCTTTTTCTCTATAAAATTAATTCATGAATTCATTCATGGGTTTAATTAGTGTTTAATGAATTTAATGAGGGATTAATTAGTGTTAAAATATATAAATATGTCATTTAACAGTTCCCTGTAATGTCTACAAAACTTGCATGAAATGGGAAAAGATCACTTTTATGCATTTTGTAACATTATCAACTATATCAGTGTACTAATATAGAATATAACGTATAATATGATTTTTATTTTAAATTATTTATTATAAAATTCCTTATACTAACTGAATTATTTATATGATAGTAATATAATAATAATAATAATAATAATAAAATTATAATTTAAATGGTCTTGATATGTTGTGATATCTCCAAAAATTGTGATATTTGTATTGTTTACTGTATAGTATATTTGTATTGTGTTATTTGTATTGGTGTTGTAATGGTTGTAGTAGATTCGCATGTAGACATGTGTTTTTTCAGTGTGAGTCTGATTCCACTCTTACCTCAAGTACGATCTGTGACTCGGGGATAATTGTGACTATACACTATACACTTTTCATTCCTGTTATGAGTGCATATTGTGAACGTTAATGTGTCTGAATCTTCCTTAGTGTACTCACTATCCCGTTTGTTCGGTGTGGACGCGGAGCTGTCGATGGTGGCGCGCCAGGGTTCGGGAAGCGCCTGCAGGAGTATGTATGGAGGCTTTGTGCAGTGGAAGATGGGCGAAAGGCCGGACGGGAAAGACAGCGTGGCCGAGCAGGTGGCGCCGGAGACACATTGGCCGGAGCTCCGGGTTCTCGTCCTGGTTGTGAGTCTGTCAACAAAACCATGTGGCTTTTTCATAAAGCGTTCTGATTGTTACTTTAGATGTAGATGCTGTATTGACTCTTATTTTTCTGAGTTGCTAAATTACATTTTATATGTATGCCTACGAATGATATTTCAGGAAGATTATCCCGAAGGTCACGTGACAGGAATTCAAATGATCTTTCTTTATTTATAATTACAGAAGTCAATTATATTTATTGGGTTATGCTTAAATTGTAGCAACAAAAAGAAAATGAAATGATGCGTCTCAAAGGTCATAAAGGGATCATTCCTAAATATTAATTCCTGATATGTATATAATCAAGAAGCGCTGTATAATATTTGATCAAAAGACTTAATTATTAAATATAAATGTATGAATCGATCAACTGTTTTACTTTTTTAAAAAGATTTTTGCTCTCCGTCCAGGTCAGTGCTGAGCGGAAGCCCGTTGGAAGCACTTCAGGCATGCAGACGAGCACACAGACGAGCAAACTGCTGCAGGTTCGGATGCCTTCGCTTCTCTCTGTTAGTATCAAATCAGCTCTTTTTGCTTGTAAAGATGAGCCAATGTTAAATCGTTGCCTCACAGCATCGTGCGGAGAGCGTGGTCCCCGCTCGGATTGACAGTATGATCGAGGCCATTCGGGAACGAGACTTTGCGACCTTCGCTGAACTCACCATGAAGGACAGCAACCAGTTTCACGCCACCTGCCTGGATACGTTCCCGCCCATCTTCTACCTCAATGACGTTTCACGCAAAATCATCAACCTTGTGCATCGTTACAATCAGCATTACGGGGAGACCAGAGTGAGTACAGCGCTCGTCCGTATCTGGGTTGCAGTCGTTTCAACAGGATAATTACAATTACAAGTTCATTGGCGTATCGAATCCAACACACAAAAATATTATTTGCCGAAGTTGACCAATAGCTAGGTTGGATTGTATTTACCGATAACGATATGATTTTTAAAAAATTAATACTGTATTTAAAAAACAAACACTACATGTAAAACAGTACTGAAATGTAACAAAAAGATTTTAAAAAAGGACTGAATTATAAATATATTCTGAAGAAAATAAATATGAATATATGAATTGCTTTAATAATTTGACTGGAATAAAAGACAGGCATTCGAACCGAAAGAAAAAGTAAAAAATAAATAAAAATTAAAAAAGCAGGACAAAATTAATAAAAGGGTCACGTCAAATAAATAGCACGTGGTGTCAGCGTTTCGCCTCTAGAGGCCGCTCTTGTACTGTATGACGCAGAAAAGGCTCGCTGTGGATTATTGCTGATTAGCGATAGTTCCAGCAATCAACAACCGGCGCAGATAAATAAGCAAAACAAATAAATTCGTCTATCTCCTAATTATAAATCACAAAATAGTTAGATGCTCCTAGAAAATACAAGTTTTCTGCTCTTTCTTGCAACTTGTCAGGGATTTGCCTAGATCTTTCCAGCTTCCATTAAAAGAGCGGCCTCTAGAGGGAAATCCCTTATGCTGTTCATTATTACGAGAGGCTGCAGTGCTGTATGGACACTGCCATATTATATCATTTGTTAGATTTACAATTTGTTTATTATATTATTAGATTTATTAATCCGTTCTATTCATTTACGTTTTTCACATTTTCAAGATTAAATGTTGAAAGAACAGAAACTTCATTTTCTATGAGCATCTAATTGTTTTGTGATTAATAATTAGGAGCTAGACTGATTTTGTTTGTTTTGCTGATTAATCAGCTGATTGTAGATTTTTTACACATCAGTACTGGATGATTTAAATAAATAAATCATCCAGTACTGATTTGTAAAAGCTATTCATAGATTAAAGGGTCAACCGGAATAGCCTTTATTTGTCACATGTACATTACAGTACAGTGAAGTTGTTTCTTTGCATATCCCAGCTTGCTTTGGAAGCTTTCAGAGCGTTGTTTCAGAGCGCAGAGGGCCTTGCACAAGGACCAAAGAGTGGCATCTTGGCAATACCGGCGCTCAAACCCACGACCTTCCGATCAGTAGCCCAGTGCGGTAGACCACCGAGCCCATCCCCTATCCAAGTACTATCCAACCTACCCACAATCCAGAGTCCGGTAGGTCAAGAAGCTGTCCTTGAGCTCGATTTGGTGCCTGTCTGCGATGAGACCCCAATGTCTTGCCCTGGATGCAGAAAGTGCCGAAAGTTCAAAACCAGTTCAAGTTTTTGAACCATTAAATATAATTCCAGTCGAGAAATCAAGGTTTATCCTGACTGAAGGAAATTAAATTCTACAAGAACCATTATCTTCAGAGGAGGCACACGCTATTTTTCGGGTTGGGTTTTGTCCCCTTGTGAAACCCTTAGGGTGTGAGAAAAGAATTCCAAAAATGATCTTTTGTCGAGGTTAAAGATGTTGTGTTAAGCACCGGTCGTGAATTCCTGCTGAGTTCCTTTTTCTTATCTGTTAAAACCCTTCAGGTGGCGTACACTTTTGACGCAGGCCCTAATGCGGTGATCTTCCTCCTGCGGGACCACGTGCCCGAGTTTGTTCAGACCGTTCGCCATTTCTTTCCTCCAGAATCAAACGGCGGCGAGTGAGTGTTTTCATTTGTTCCTTGCTTACCAGTGATATGTTCAAATCCCTTTTTGTGCATTGTTATAAAATGGACGTGTTTTCTCTCACTGTAGATTTATAAAAGGGCATTCTGTGCCCTCTGCCTCACTACCTGACGAGCTGATCAGAGGCATTGGCATGGAGCCGAGCCCGAGAAGCATCAGCTACGTCATCAGCACTAAGGTACACAACTCGCAACGAGCCGAAATGTTTTTGTTTGTGAATCAGTAGAGACGATTCTAAACACTATAAAGTGGCGTATGCAAGTGATGTAGTAATAATAATACACTACATTGGCAAAAGTATCAGGACACCAGAACCTGTTCTGGCCATAATATGGTTCTTTCTCAAACCACCAGGTAGAATGCACATTTCTATAGTAAGCATTAGCACTCTTGGTAGAGACAGGTGAAAAAAAGATCTTGACGTTCACTAGAATAAAAAGAGTATTAAGAGTATTCTTTTTTTTTTTTATTTAAAGAATTATTTTTCACGCACGAATAAGTATAAACAGTCAGGATGGAGAATGAGATTTTTACACTGATGATTAAATGGACTTCCCATTATTTGTAATATTGTAATATATACTGTTTATTGAATATTCAAGAAAGAGCACATAACATTTTAAATATGGTGCTCTTTAAGACAGTCGAGTGCTGGTGATCAAAGTTAGACTACATTTTTTGAATGAGGTTCTCTCATATCTGATGGGGTTTTCCATCCCAAAGCGGTGCAATGAAAACAAAGGTCTGCGTCTCGTTCCTTTTCAACGACTATAAAATTTAGGTCAGTTCAGGCAGAAAAAGGTGTGGAGGCAAGAAAGTTCACCAAAAATTACCAAAAAATTGGGATGTTTTAAACCAGTGAGTACATTTAAAATCTATAGTGTGTAAATGTACTGAGGTACAAAAACCAAAAACTAAAGTCATTTGTCTTCTATTACTTTTTCGTTTATTTGTTTGTATTTTTCCATCTCAGGTTGGCCCCGGTCCTTGTGTTGTGGACGATCCAGCGCTTCATCTCTTGTGTGCAGATGGACTTCCAAAGAAAGCTACCTGAGGGAAAATGTGTTCAAGGCAGAATAATAATTTTACTACCCAGAGTAAAAAAAAAAAAAGCAATTATGATACAAATGAATAGAAATACCAATGGATTATTATTATTACTATTGTTATTATTATTAGTATACAATTTCTGTATTAATTTTTACTCTCTCGTCTATTTGCATTCATATTTCAGATTTAAAGTGTTTTTCTAGAATTTGAAAATACATGTACTCATCACATGACAATGTCTGTTCTTTTTCCTATGATTTCTTTGTTTTGTACCTACTTTCCTTATCAACGTGATAAATTAGGTAATAAAAATTATGGTAAATATTGGATGCAATATAAACACAGGCATGCGACATGCGGTCAGTAGTGTTTCAAATGCTGCAAAACAGATTAGAGGGTTGTTTCAAAGTACAGATGGTATATTCTTTTAGATTACTGATTCAGGTAAGTGATTCCAAAACAAGTCAGAAGGATTTTTGCTTATTAGCACCTGAAGCTAGCTAAGGCAAAAAAAAAAACTCATTAAAAAAAAAAAAAAAAGGAAATTCAGTATTTATCAGTGTCAATGGCTTCTGTGTGTGTGTGTGTACATACCTTTCCTCAGCCGCACTTACCACTTGTAATATTAGGATGGAATATAACAGAGGCTATAGGCGTGTTTTATTAACAAATAAAGCTCCCAGCAATGTACATCCACTCACATTTCCTAACACCTAAAAGCTGCTCATTCCCAACAGGTATGTGCTCCTCCCTATATTACTGTATGTAACCGAAACGTATCACCAGTTAATATGGAAAGCAACCAAAACCGGAACATAATTCTTAACGTACCATATTTAACAATTAAAACAACCAGTAAAATTAACAATGAAATAAATAAATTAACTAGAAATGTATAAGAAAATCATATAATCACTTTATTAACCGGGAAGATTTGGTGTGAAATGTATGTAAATATAACATCTGTTACAGTATTAATTTATGGTACATTTTTAACGTGCACCCTCGATTCTGTGCAGCTCTCTCCTATATTAAAGTTCAAACTATGGTTCGTTGCATGTTAATTTTTAAATCTTGTTTTTTTTCCGGTTAGTCAGTCAGAGAGATAACTATCAGAGAGATAACTAACAGCGCGATTACGAACAGAGATAAGGCAAGAATGGAGGACGTGACGAGTTCCTCGTGGGGGGCGGGGCCTGCGCGCTGTGGCCACGCCCCGCTTTGTTCTTTAATAGCGGTAGAGTGTTGGGTGCGAGCTGAAAGCGTAGTGCGGCCGTGCGGGCTCGAGAAATCGGCGGATCCGTGCTCTCCCAAACACTCCAGCGACCATGGGAAAGATCGAGTGGGCAATGTGGGCTAATGAACAAGCCCTGGCGGCTGGATTCAGTGAGTACACACAACTTTCTACATTCCTCAGCACACAACTGTGTGTGTGTGTAAAGTGTGGCTGAGATTTGAGCAGAAAGCCATGCCTCCACTATGCAGGACCACTACGGGCTTTTTAAAGCCTTCATGATATATTAGTTGTAACCATCATGTACAGATTTCTAATGGGAATGCATGTGTCCTGTGTAAATCAAAAGTGATTTGTGGTGTTTACTGCATCACCCAGCAGTCCAGGTTAATCTTAAACATGTCTTATCTTATATGAAATGTATAAGGAAGTGCAAGAGGAAATAAAAAGGTTTTTTATTTCTTTCCAACTTCCCTGTTTCCAGTTTACCTCACCGGTGGCATCGTAGGAGTGGCAGGTCAATTCCGAGACTGGCAGTTTGCAGCTTTTGGGATGTATCCTTTCATTTCATACTTCCATTTCATCATTTGGCTAATGATTGCACTAATTGATGTGTTTGCCAGGTTAACAGGTTCAATCATGTCTGTATGATATTTCCGTAGTGCAAAAATGATGAGGATTATCTTTATGTGTAACTACATCTATATATTAGTGATCTAAATTACTACTATATATATATATATATATATATATATATATATATATATATATATATATATATATATATATATATATATATATATATCTTATATAATATAATATATTATATATATAATATATATTACAGCTGTGAAAGGCTTTGCTGGATATATTGGTTTCTGGTATTTAAACTCATAACCATCTGATGAGATTTCCATAGTTGTCCTACCACTTCTATGCATTTGAATCACACTGGGACTTGGGCAGGGCGGTGCATTGAAACTTTGCCCTGCATTCCTCTGTTATTGAATTTCACACCTTTGTAATTAATGGCACGGTATTCACAGAGTAATTCATTAGATGCTTTAATGCTCGGCAGAAAGTATTGTTTAAAAGGCCTTAATTGAGGTACAGAGCTGCGGGCGTGTTCGTGTGTTTACTGGAGTATCCGAGGAGCAAACGAGCCAAAGGAACTAGTATTGGGAGAACGTAAGTACTCCATGCAGCCTGGTATCTTTTTGCGGAGACACGCTCGAGTGCAAAAGTGTGCGCATCTCCTGCGTGTTTGCATTTGCACATGGTCCGTGAAAAAAATGTCAATAGTAAATAATCATAAAACACTTGAAAATCATAAGAAGGGATATAAGCTTATTGTACTGAATATTTGAAATATATCTGAAATATTGATATTCTTTATACTGCTATTCTTGTATCTATAACAAAATGTTTATTTATAGATGTCTATCATGTGAAGTTATTTAGATGTTTTTTTCTCTTCCCCCCCCCAGCGGGCAGTATTGCTTTACGGTGTGTGTGAAGGCATTCGGACCCCTGACTAGGAATTACTACGTCAGAGCGATACTTCATGCAGCGTAAGTCGAATCCTGTACATTCTCTGCGAAACACATTGTCTGCACAGATACACTGAGGTGTATTTTGTACTTCGGCGAAAATTCTGTCCTTACAGTATCATTTCCCCTCCCCCCTTCCCCCACAGGCTCAGTGTTCCTGGAGGTTTCATGCTCGCTACAGTTTTAGGCTGTGTGTGTCTTGGAATAGCCAGCCTCATCTACCTGTCCGTGAGTGATCTTTCTCGTTCGTCTGCTTTTTGTCTAGAAGTCCTTACTTAATCTTGTTGATCAATTGACCGCTTTGGCTTACTGGAAACAGAAAGCGGTAATACAATGTGCCTCACTGTGAAAGAAGGAAACAGAAATAAAGAAATGATTAATACATCACAGGAATTTCCTAACACACACACGCACATCTGGAATTTTTTTGCTTTATGTTAAACTTATGACTTCACTAAGTGCTGTTCTTCTGTCAGTGCTACAGAGATCCCTAGACTAGAACCTGTTTCTTTATTATACTTAAAGTTTACTACATGTCCCAGTGTCTCGGTTGCATATTTATAGTGCATGGCAATCACAAGTACAGATTTAAATGCATTTCTGTCTGTTACCCTGGACGCACATATTTATCTCCATTATAACCCTAAACAGCATGTGTTTTAGGGGAAATGAAACAGGAAACTGGGTCAACAGTTCTTCTCATGAGTGATTTTTACTCTTGTTACACTACTAGAATATGTAACGTTACATACTTATTTGGAGAACATGACCCTATTCATGATCATATTATCAGTTAATATTATACCTGAGTATCCCGAGGTTAGGATTGATCCAGGAACCCTGGAGATGCGTGCTAACTGCATATAAATATTAATAATAATAATAATAATAATAATAATAATAATAATAATACATGTGATAATACGATAATATATGATTAGTTACAAGGAAGAAAAGTTATATCCTCAACCACACATTTACTGGAACTTATTAAATTGGGAAGAGTAAAAAAAATTAACACTTAAAGTTGGAACAGTACCAATGTATTGCATATATATATATATATATATATATATATATATATATATATATATAAATATGTGTGTTGTGTATGTGTATATATATGTCTATATATATATATATATATATATATATATATATATATATATATATATAGATATATAGATAGATCTAGATAGATAGATAGGTAGAGATAGATATAGTATGTGTATAGATAGATGGATATGTAATAGTTATATTTTAGGATAAACAGTATATCTTCCTTTATTAGTTCTCATGAACTGATGATATGTCATTGTTTGATTTCCCCCCTGATATTGTGAAACCGTGGTTTAAAGTTTGTCACATGGTGACACTCCTAATACAGACGTTGTGAAAGGTTTTACACACAATTCGTTTTTCCTTTCGCAATTTTACTCAATTTGTTTAGTGCTTTTAATGTTGCAATGTTAAAGTAGCTTTACATAGACACAATTTACAGTACAGTACATTTACCGTCACAAAGTTGTATAAAATATGGTTACAATTTGGTTATAAAAAGTGTTAATTTTACCTTAATGTGCAAGCCAGCGACTGTGGTGAAGGCAAACTCCCTGAGATTGCATTGTGAAGAAAACTTGAGAGAAACAGCCTTAAACCTTATCCTCAACACCAAATGTCCATTCATTATAGTTTTAGCATTTTTAAGATTCTTTCATTATTAAATAAAAGAAAACAAACATTTCCTGCATATGAAACCCACAGTGACTTATTTGGTCAGCATGCAAACTTTTCATTCATTCATCTTCTACCGCTTTATCCGATCTTCCTCGGGTCACGGGAAGCCTGGGCCTATCTCAGGCGTCTATGGGCATTAAGGCAGGATACACCCTGGATGGAATGCCAACCCATTGCAGGGCACACACACACACATTCATACACTAGGGACAATTTTCCAAGGTGCCAATCAACCTACCGTGCATGTTTTTGGACCGGGGGAAACCGGAGAACCCGGGGAAAAACCCCCTTAGGCATGGGGAGAACATGCAAACTCCACACACACATTCCCGAGACGGGAATCGAACCCGGATCCTGGCGGTGTGAGGCGAACGTGCTAACCACTAAGCCACAACTTTGGAGACAAAATTAGATACAGACTTTATAAGTTGCTATAACACAAAAACAAAAAAAGGCTCTTTGTAAGAAACCTAGACAGAATTTATGAGGTAAAATCTTGTTTATTCTGTATTAAAGTGTAACCATATACAGAGGCCACAAGACAAACCCTAACCAGGAAATTGATTATACAGATGATTCATGAGCGGCCCAGTATGTACTTTAAGGTTTGTCTGGACATTGGGAAAACGGAACCATTGCAACAGAGGGTACTCATTTTACAGGCTAAATATCACTAGTGTAACCTTAAGCAAAACCTGATAGACATTTCAGCATTTCCTGTCAAATGCTGAACAAGTCATGGGCTCAAATGACAAAGTTCCTGGTCACGGCTTTGCTATAAGCCACAGCTTTGGAACCATCAGATGAAGCGTTAAAACTACAAATCCCATGTAACTTGTGTGAAAAGTACGAAATCGTTCAGTTTTGAATGGATGAAAACTTACGTTCTCACTCCACACGCAGTCTCAGAACAGTCTGGTTAAGCTTGTGCCATCACCACAGCTTCTCATTTACGTTCTCACTTCACACAGAGAAGTGACATGGAGTGAAGTCAAAAAGTACAATATTATGCATCACAATGGGGTGGAAATTAAAATACTTAGAGAAAGTCGACATATTTGTCCACATATTTGAAAGATGTACTTAAATACAGAATAAATTATTTTCAAATTAATTTCATTGTGATTAATCTACCACAATTTAATAATATGTTTTTAATACACTAACTTATTAGCAGATAGTTATTAACTTAGTAACAGATGTCATATAGATTATGAATTTCACTTAAAATCTCTCCCTTTAATAAAATACAATTTCATTCACTCCGGGAAACTATTTTTGACATTAATTTCTTGTTAATTAATGTATTTCTTTCTACATTACTTGTGGTTGCTTTAATTGTTAGATATTGTATGCGGCTCCTTGGAGAATTGTGTTCCCGTTTTGGTTGCTTTTGATATAAATATATAAATTTTTGCTTACATACGGTAGTTTAGCAAATAGCACATTCGGTACCTGTTGTGATATGCGCAGCTAGTAGGCCTATTTCAGGGAAATTTGGGAAGAATAGAATAGACTTTGTCACATACACAGCACACATACAGCAAAGTGAAATTCTTTCTTAGCATATCCCAGCTTGTTTGGAAGCTGGGGTCAGAGCGTAAGGTCAGCCATGATACGGCACCCCTGGAGTACAGAAGGTTACGGGCCTTTCTCAAGGACCCAACTTGTTGATAACGGGGGCTCAAACTCCCGACCTTCTGGATCAGTAGCCCATCACCTTAAACCACTGAGCTGCACCCCTCCAATGAGTGAGTGTGTGCACAGTGCTTGGTGTATTTTGTTAATGTAAAAGACTTTTGGGGTGTAATTGAGTGGGATGGCTCAAGAGGGGACTGTATTAATTTATATAAATTTCTATTTAAATCCCTTTTATCACCTCAGCCTGGCCATAAGCAAGAGAGAGATGTTCTTGCACCTGCACACAGTGATGAGCTACTTGTCTTTACGAGGAGTTTAACGAATAAACGTGTTTTTTTTCACAGTATTCTGCGGCCGTTTCTATTATTTTCCACCTTGCAAAACACTGCTTCAAATCGCTCTTCTCTTCTGCTTTACAGGCTGCTATTCATGGCGAGCATTGGGAACCCATTTTGCCAACGGAGGAACCAAGCAAACGTGTCCCTCCCAGCATCAAACAGCCTCCTGTGAACCCACCGCCACGCCCTCCTCCTGAAGTACGCAGGAAGAGAGTAGACGACCTCGAGGCTGCGTCCTACTCCAATCCCGTCCCTGTGACTGCAGACGAACAATGAACGACCATATCGCTCCACTGTACAGATTCTCGTTCATCTGCCATACGGAGAGAGGACCGCCTCTTTTGTTGTGCAGACAAGACGGGAGTGTACACATGCACACACACACACACACACACACACACACACACACACACACACACACACACTCACACACACACATTTAAACACAAGTAAACACCTAAGACGCAGAATGATTCTGCCCAGATAAATGACATTTAGAGATCGCTATGGTTATGAGGCCTTAATGTCGTGTTACTGTCAGTGATTATAAGATGCTTCATAAGAAGGTGGTCTGACACTGATTACTCTGCTTCTGTTGCACTATGGAGATTGTATGTCGCTGTACAGTCGAGGGCGAAAGTTTGCACGCCCCTATCCTGCTATTTATATATATAATTATATATATATATATATATATATATATATATATATATATATATATATATATATATATATATATATATATATATATATATAGCATTAAATTAGTCAAGAGTGTGCAGTATTATGATATAGTGAAAGAAATTCAATTGCATTTCTGAATCCTGACTTGCCCCTGAGGAGGATTTTACTTCAAAGTTTGATCTGGTTTTGACGTTTTGAGTCAAATTGAAATGCATTATGTTTGGGGTGCAAACATTAATCAAGATTATGATATGAAGAGTTTACATTGTAGAATTCTGTTCCTGTTATCTGTAATATAGGAAGATGCTCTTCCCTGTTTTAATGCAGAAGCCGCGGAGGTTAAAATTTCGATCAATTGTGCTCTCAATTGTATGTCTTAGTTCTACTTTTGACTGTAAAATTCACACAATATGCACATTTGATACGAGATCATTTTCCCCCTCAAACCCATCATATCTGCATTCAGGTATGTTTGAGGAAGGGCCAGAAGCCCAGAGCTCTTCTAGAGAACAAAACTTAATGAAGGCAAATTGTTTTGTTGGTTAATAATCTGATATGTGACCGCTTATTGCTTGTATGAAATGACGTGTATTTGTATTATTACAAAGTATTTTATATTTGAATATCTTGTTCCGAGATCATTTATTTTATATATATATATATATATATATATATATATGCATAATATAATATAATATATATATATATATATATATATATATATATATATATAAACACACACAGTAAACCGAATTTGTTTTTATAAACTATGTTACAAATCTATTTTCAACTGTAATAAATACATCAAGCTCATAATATGTTTGTTGAAAATTGCAGCAGGATTATAATGGACTCCTGATCTTTTAGTTAAAAAAAGCCAAGTACTTTGGGTGTGTAATGTAAAAGTATGATTGGGCGTGTCTGCATAGATGTTTTTGGGTATGGGGAAGTATCTGACGAGGCTTAAGTGTAGACAAAAGTTTATTTATGAAACTTTTTTTTTCCAAACTTTTTTTTGTCTACAAACACCTGCTAAATTCTCTAATTTAATATCTTTGTTCCAACACTTGAGCATGTGTTTGGTAAAAATCTGCATTTCCCTCTCTAGTTCACCACACACCAGGTTTTACTTCTGTTTTTTTTTTTTTCTTCACTCACTTTATTTAACCCAAATTGCAAAAGATGGGGAAATCCTTTCGTTCCTATTTTTACAGCAGCACGTAGGCAACGAAACAACCAGAGACTGATGGACCGGAGTGGTGAAATGGGTTATTTAGCAAAAGGAAACTGCATTAATGTGTTAAGCAAATAGCATCAGTAACATTTTGCTTCTGCTCTAATGCTTTCTTGAAGCCATTGGTGGAGGGTTTGAGGGGATACTTACTTCTGCACCTTTGTGCTTTGGTTTTTGTCAAAAGAGAATAATGACTTTTACTTACGGATCTTTTATTTCTTTACCAAAAGGAAGAATAGACACTTTTACAAACAAACACACACACACACACACACACACACACACACACACACACACACACACACACACACACACACACACACACACAACACACAAACACTTCCTCCAACCATTTCATGGTTGCATTGCAAGTCCTTGTCACACTCACCATGGCCTTCATAAAAGATCATTTGCACGCAAACCTCACACCTTCAAAAGCCATTACAACTAATGATAAAGGATTTTCACCACATACATCTTATTTTATGTTGGAAATATCACAGGACGCACTGTTTGTTTTTTACACTACACGTTTATACGCCGAATAAGCTCCACGTGCACAAATCTAACAACATTAAGTTATTTATTTTTATGGAGGAAAGCTTCCAATTCCTCCAATGATAAACATTATATAGCGGCATTACAGTTCCTGTAAAAACAGTAATTTTGTTAATGCTTCAAAAAACCCTGATTTTCCTTTTATTTTACTATGAATAATATTAAATATATTAAAACCTATAATTATAGGTATTATATTAAAACCTCCTGTTAGACATGTATGGCCTTGACCATACCGATTTCAGTTTTGAGTTCCTTTAGAACTTCCTCTGTGGGTTATGTGATACAGCTGACTGTTTCTTATCAAGGTGACTGGTTGCATTCTCAGGTGCACTGTATGGTTATTAGTCGGTGTAAAAGCTCACCATCGCACTTTGTGTTGTTGTGTAACAAAAAAAATCATACAACAGTGTATAATGTGTTTTCTCATCACTGGAACCTAAGGCTTGAGCATGACGGTGTGTACGACCTGTACACAAAGCAAACTCCATGAAAATATGCTTTACATGGGTTGGAGTGGAAGATACTGAGTGTCCTGGGCAGAAACCTGACCTTTAATTCCATCTTCAGGATTACTGGAAAAGACCAGGTCCCCCCCTCACTCAACACAAACACAATCAAACACAAATCCCCACAGCCACGAATAATTCTGAATAATGCTGAGTGTGTGTGTCTATTCACACTCTGCCTGAATAATCGAATATCTGTCTGTCTGTTACTCTGCCTGAATATCTGTCTGTCGTTTTGTCTGATACTCTTCCTGAATAACCGAATATCTGTCTGTCTGTTACCCTGCTTCAGTAACTGAATATCTGTCTGTTACTCTGCATGAATAACTGAATATCTATCTGTCTGTCGTTCTGTCTGTTACTCTTCCTTAATAACTGAATATATGTCTGTCTATTACTCTGCCTGAATATCTGTCTGTCTTTCTGTTTGTTACTCTGAACGAATAACTGAATATCTGTCTGTCTGTGTGTTTGTTACTCTTTCTGAATAACTGAACATCTGTCTATCTATCTGTCTTTCTGTCTGTTACTCTGCCTGAATAGCTGAATATCTGTCTGTCTGTCTGTTTACTTATCTGTCTCTCTGTCTATAAGTACATGTATGTGTTGTGTTAGGTGTCCACAATATAAATTTGTTTAGATGTCTGTTTATACTTTGTACTTTTGGAAGGCTGGAGTCTCTATCGGGGTGTCTGTATACGTTTGAACACGCCACAAGACGACCAAAAGTATACGGACACTCTGTGTCTCCGTACACTTTTGGGTGTAAAACGTAATCGAATTTTTGCGCTGGTTGTGTAGAAACGAAAAAAAGTCTGCACCGCGATGCCATCTAGTGTCCAATGATAGGAGGTACACCCACTTTTCGTTTACCGTCCATGTTCAACTCCGCCCTCTCTTTATTAGGATTGGTTAGCAACAATCCTAATTGTCGACAACTGACCAATCGGGAATCAGACAAGTTCGAGGTGCGCGCTACGTGAGAACGTAACGTCCGCTGTGGCGGGCAAGCGCTTCCGCACGGGCGTCCAATCCGAGGTGGCCCAGAAGCAGCTGTTCCGAGCCGGTGTGTGTGTGTGGAAATGTCGAGCCGAGCGCTGCGGAGACTGAAGGGGAAACAGCGCGGACAGGAGGATATAGACATCCGAGACCTGAATCTGAACCATGGGGAAGGTCGAGGAAGGGATTTAGAGGAGGAGGAATGTGAAGGAGAGCAGCAGAAGCAGGAGGCGGAGCAGGAGGAGGACGAGGAGGAGGAAGTCTTACAGCCGCCCAGGAGCAGCAACCGGAAAGCGAAGAAGAAGAACAAAAATAAAAAAAACATCAGCAACATTTACGAACTGGTCAGAGATAAACTAGAGTCTAACGCATTATATATCTTACACTTATCCTTTTGTCTATGTTTATATTTGAGTGTAAACTTCACCCCCAATTACCCAGTTGTTCAAGTGTAAACAAATACAAGCCTTCCTTGTACAGACCGATAATATCCAAAACACATAAATAGCCATAACATTATAAACAAGACATATTCAATAGTGTTAAAGCAAAATGCGACCATGTAATCACATTAAAATGTACAACAGTCTCATTATTGTACATAAAATTGGAAGCCATGCGGAAAAAAATAGCTTTCCAAACTAATAAGTGTTTGTAATAACAAGTTGGGGACACTAATTTCTCATCTAAAGATGTGTTTTTGTGTCTGTCATTTTATAGACATTACACTGTAAAGCAGGGTCCCCCTAATTCGGACGTGTAACGTTAAATGACACGAACAGGAGATTTTACATTATTTATATATATTATGCCTCCTAATGCTAGATTACTGTATTATTTTGTTCTATACAGACATGTACATACTATCAAGTATCAATATTTATTTAATCAGTATCAGAATTTAAAACAAAGAATTACTATTATAATGGCATTTCTTTTGTATTCATTGCTATTAAAAGCAAAACATTTACTTACTTATGAATAGACATATTGTTGGCAGTTGAATCTTAGGGATAATTATGCTATGTTAATAACTAGAGGTTGGCCGATGGTGGATTTTAACAACACCGATATCTACATCGGATCCCATTTTGCTGATAACCGCTTAATTAACAAACATGACCCTTCACGTAAAATAGTACTATAAATAATATAAAAAAAACAGTACTGAGTAATGAAATTGTGCGAAAGGAAATAAATCTGAATGCATTCATTAATAAACATTATTATATAATTAATTAACTTAATATTGTGCTCTTCACGTATGACACAGTCTCACTAGTAACAACAAACAGCACGTGTTGTCAGTGATTCGCCGCTAGAGGCCGCTCTTGTAATGACATCGGAATGGAATCTGGAAAAACTATCGATATGGATTTTTTTACCGATAGACGATAGTTCCATGGATCGGTGCCTCAACGTGTCCTTAACGGATCGGTGCCTTAACATGTACGCTGCCTAATCTTTGCACAATTGTAAATGTTATTGTCCTATTTTAAACATCATATATTTTTCCCCTGGTACAACACAGCTATGCTGCGCTCATAACGTTGTCTTGTACCTTTTTTATGGTTCTCGATTTCGTAGTCGTGAAAATGTAAAATCGATTTCGTATTTCAGATTGGCGAAGCTCCTGATGCTGATGGCACCAAGACTCAGAGCGACGAGGAGAGCATCCTGACACCAGGAAACCAAGCAAAGGTCTCAAAATATTTGTAATGTAAAGAAATTTACATGTTTATGTGACAGTTTGGTCAGCACTTTATGCAAATATACAAGTTATAGACTGTGTATAAACTATATTAATACTGACCCCTGTTGTTTGTGAGAAATATTACATTCATAATGAAAACCTTTTGGATTCCACTTGTTCCCCTGCATAACTCGTAATGATTTATACTTCATAACTGGCTGTTTGTGCATTTATGAGGCAGAAATACGAATGTCTACTATGTTGTCCACCTTTAATGCATAGAGAAGTGTGGTAAATAATATATTTTTCTAATTATATTGTATTAAGATTGACAGCATCTTTTAAACACATACAGTGCAGCTAATGAATGCTTTTTTTCTGTAGATTCAATGGAAGCACTTTGAAATATAGTTTTTTTGTGATATGGAAAGTCACATTAATGAATGCTGCTTCGTCTCTGTGGAAAGATCACTCCTGTTTTTCTTTTCAGTCTGACTTGAATGAAAAGGCAAGTCATAAGAAAAAGAAGAAGAAGAAGAGAAAAAAGGCTCCTGCTGCAGAGGCACTGGTATGACTGTGTTTTTGTTGTTATTATTAGTATTAGTATTATTAGTAAAAGTATTATTCATGTTATTATCCTGATTTTTTTCTCCCTGATTTCGATCCTTTAATATATTTGCTGGTTTTTATGACATTTGATTAAGTATTTGGTTGCATGGACAAAAGCCAAAGCTCAAAAAGCTTGAGATGCTTGTGCAAATCATTTACGAATAAATTTGATTGTGCTTTGTCTATATAATTAGTCTTTCTGGTTCTTCAGGACGTGTATTTATAGTGAGTGTGTTTCTAGGAGGAGCCAGTGGAAGCTGATGACATTGACGCACTTCTGGAGAGCATAGAAAAGGAGAACAGCTTGTCTGTTCAGAGTGAGGAGGGTGGCGTTTCAGGACACAGGCCTGTGCTTTATGTGGAACACAGGTAAAGGTTTCATCCTCACATCGCGTCAGAACCTTCAACTTCAATACATGTCTTTCCATCATATGTTTAGCCACAATATTTTTGAGGACTTTACATCTTCAGAATGTTTTTTGTTTTTTGTTACATACACGTTCATACAAAGTACAAGATTTTGTGAGATGTTTTCTTACATGAAAATAGAATTAAGTAATATAAAAAAATAAGAGGCATGACGCATTTAAAAGTTTTAAGTGTAAGATAAGGTTAATACATACATACATACACATATACACACACACACACACACACACACACACACACACACACACAGACATATACACATGCACACACTCCGCTGTGCTAGTCCAGTGTTAAAGTGAGCATTGAGCAGGCGCCATCTGTATAAAAAAAAAGTAAATTAACAAAAACATTCTGCAGACTTTGGCAAGTTCCCTAAGAAAACGTATAAGAAATGAAAGAAATGCTAAGACATGTATATGCAGCTTAATGCAGTAAATGTTTTCTTTCTATATGTCTTGTAGGAATCTTAACGCTGAGACTGAACTAAAGAGATATTTTGGAGCTCGGGCCGTGCTTGGAGACCAGAGGTTAGTTCTCATGGTTTAGACACATTGCTCTGCAAATAAAAAATGATTTGTGTGCATCATCATTTTTAGTGTGTTTTAAGGACAGTTGTTTACGTATGTGGTGTGTGTGTGTGTCTCCAGGCCTAGACAAAGACAGAGGCAGTTCCATCGTAGCACATGGATGACCTCCCCTAAAGACACGTGGGCTCGCTTTAGTCGTCCAGGTAAAGCCTGAGCGCGTCAGATATTTGTTTTACCGCCTCTCAAACGCTAGACGATGTTTGTTTCATTAACTGATCATTTTCTCAGTACTTTTTCTGATCCAGGACGAAATTATTTGTGATATATTTATTATATTTACACTTTCATGCCCAGTGACTCAGTGTGTCATATATCTGGTTCAGTGTAAAGTTTTACTTGTATGCCGCAGCATGTTGGTTTGTAATAGTGGCTGAATCAAGGGCGTTTTTTTAAAGACCCCATTCCACATTTAGTCCCCATTTGTTGTGGTTATTCCCTTCACTTCTCTGAATATCTTTCAAGGAAGATTTGCGTAAGCGTTATTAAGATACAAGCACGGTGAGGTAATGGTGTAGGTGAGGTGAGGAGGCCTGGGGTGCAATTAACATCATCTCAAAGGGAGTTCAGTATAGCATTGAAGCAAGAGATCTTCCATTCCAATCCATGTAAAAGCATATATTGACAGAGCTGCCTTTGTGCACAGGGGTATTGTCATTCTGAAACAGGTTTGGGTCTCCTAGTTCAATGAAGCAGAGATTTAGTTCTAGAGCATGTTCAAAAAATTTGTGGACGACTCCAAAAGGATGGAAAAGTATCCCAATACTGATATAAACAAACTTATCTGTATATGGAGTCTTATTGTTTGGTCTTCTGACTTTGTTCCTCCTCAAGGAATCGCCATGCGTCTCCTGGAGTCAAAAGATGGCCTCCATCTCTTTGCGTTTGAGCACAGTCGCGATTACCAGCAAGTCCAGTTCAAGTTCTTCGATGCTGTGGAGTCAATGGATCCTAATAACATTGTGGTAAAGAAATCAGGGAGTGGCTACATTACGCATCACAGACTATGTTATACAGTAGATTTTTAGTAGGCCCTCGTTTCGGGCTTAGTTTACAATTTATCTCTACCGTCGTCCCCCACAATGTCGCACTATAGAGTTCGCAACCTCTGCCCTATCTTAGGACTCATCTAGCGCTGGGCGATATGTCATATACAGTGGCAAGAAAAAGTATGTGAACCTTTTGGAATTTTATGGTTTTCTGAATAAATTTGTCATAAAATGTTATCTGATCTTCATCTAATTCATTGGTATTGACAAAATGTGTCTAAAAATAATAACACCGAAAAAATCCAATCTTTCTTGTCTTTATTGAACACAATCATTCAACATTCAAAATGGCAGTGGAAAAAGTAAGTGAAACCTTAGAATGAATAACTGGTTGACCCCCCCTGGCAACAATAACCTCAACCAGGCGCTTCCTGTAGCTGTGGATCAGACCTGCACATCGCTGAGGAGGAATTTTAGCCCATTCTTCCTGGCAGAACTGCTTTAGCTCTGTCATATTCTTTGGACGTCTCATGTGTGTCTCATGTGGCCCTCTTCAAGTCAATCCATAACATCTCTATTGGGTTGAGGTCTGGGCTCTGACTTGGCCACTCCAAAAGGCGGATTTTGTTTTTCTGAAGCCATTCTGTTGTGGACTTGCTCCGGTGTTTTGGGTCGTTGTCCTGTTGCATCACCCACTTTCTACACAGTTTCAGCTGATGTACAGACATTCTCACATTATCCTGAAGAATTGTCTGATATACTTGGGAATTCATCTTCCCCTCAATGATTGCAAGCTGGCCTGATGCAGCAAAGCTGGCCCAAATCATGATGCTTCCTCCACCATACATTACAGTTGGGATGATGTTTTCATGACGATATGCCATGCCCTTTCTACGCCACATGTAGTGCTGTGTGTTTTTTCCAAATAGTTCAATCTTAGTTTCATCAGTCCACAAAACATTTTGCCAATACCGCTGTGGAGTGTCAATGTGCTCTTTTGCAAACTTAAGGCGTGCAGCAATGTTCTTTTTAGTAAGCAGCGGCTTCCTTCGCGGTGTCCTGCCGTGGACACGCCGTGGATACCCTGCTTGTTCAGTGTTTTATGTATTGTAGACTCATGAACAGATATGTTAGCAAGTTCCAATGATGCCTTCAAATCTTTGGCTGTCATTCGGGGTTGTTTCTTTACCTCATTGATGAGTGTTCGTTGTGCTCTGGGTGTCATTTTGACGGGGCGCTCTACTAGGTAGAGTAGCAACAGTCCCAAATTGTCTCCATTTGTAGATTGTTTGCCGAACTGTAGACTGGTGAATTTCTAAAGTCTTTGAAATAACTTTGTAACCCTCGCCAGCTTCATGTAAATCAACAATTCTTGATCGTAGGTCCTCTGAAAGCTCTTTTTGGCGAGGCATGGCTCACAATAATCATGTTCTTCTTGTGCAGAGCAAACTCCAAAGGTTTGAGAGGTTTTTATCAGTCAGAGTATCTGTAGTCCACACCTCCAAACTTATTATCTTAACAAGACTCCAGGTGTGCTAAAAAACCAATTAGCTCCAATTAGCTTTTTTGAGGTCATTAACTCAAGGTTTCACTTACTTTTTCCACTGCCATTTTGAATGTTGAATGATTGTGTTCAATAAAGACAAGAAAGATTGGATTTTTTTTTGTGTTATTATTTTTAGACACATTGTGTTTGTCAATACCAATGAATTAGATGAAGATCAGAAAACATTTTATGACAAATTTATTCAGAAAACCATGAAATTCCAAAAGGTTCACATACTTTTTCTTGCCACTGTAAACTGAATCTTGGAAACAAGCTTATATTTAAGGAAACAAGAATATTTTGGGTTTAAACTATAAAAATAGGCATTTATGGTCATTCAGAATTTGCGATTTTTCACAGGAATGTAACCCAACCCTCCTCCAGCGGTCAATTCTATATACTACAGTGACATTTAATTAATAGTTATCGTGTAATTGTCAGTTATTATGATTGCTGATTTTATGGAATGCAACACCTTGGATAAAATTATAATTAATAATGTTACCTCACACCAGTCGTTATTATCCAGCCATTATTAACAGTTGTGGAACATCTAAGACAAAAGTATTTCTTGTTCCAACAAACATTCATTCATTCATTCATCTTCTCCCGCTATATCCGATCTTCCCTCTGGTCACGGGGAGCCTGTGCCTATCTCTATGGGCATTAAGGCAGGATACACGCCATGCGATGGGTTGGATGGAATGCCAACCCATCGCAGGGCACACACACACACACTAGGGACAATTTTTCCAAGGTGCCAATCAACCTACCGTGCATGTTTTTGGACCGGGGGGAAACCGGAAAACCCAGAGAAAAACCCCCTGAGGCACGAAGAGAACATGCAAACTCCACACACACATGGCCGAGACGGGAATCGAACCCGGACCCTGGCGGTGTGAGGCGAATGTGCTAACCATTAAGCCACCGTGCCCCCTTCCAACAAACATTATGGAAATAATTACACTAGTACCTACTGTAAGACCGAAAGAGATAAAACAAAAAAAAATAATCAAATGTATGTCTCTAAACAGGCCCTACTGCAACTTAACCCTTACCACATCGACTCACTGCTGCAACTGTCCGATGTGTGTCGCATTCAGGAGGACCAGGAGACGGCCAGAGACCTGATTGGTGAGAGATCGCTATTTATTTATTTATTTGTTTATTTATTTATTTATTTAAATAAATGTTGTCTTCTTCTCCACTCTTACTTCCCTGTGTTCCCGGTCTGCTACTAAATTCCATATCAGATCAAGTTAATGTAATAATCGTATAGTGGATAATTGCATTATGCAATTTGCTCTAAATGTAATAAATTCTGATTTGTACAAAAACACTTGTACATTGCGTTTTTTTTTTTCTTATTTTCGTCTGGCCTGCTAAAAATAAAATAACCCTGGAGACATGGTTTAATGAGCAAATTGCCTCAAATAGATATTTATTAAGAAGCGGGCATTTTGGTTTCTCCTTATCATGTACCACTGTGATTGTAATTCCTTGCTAATAAAGATTCTATGAAGCATTCGTTCTCATCCAGGAGCTGGCAGACTAGATGCGATCTGATGTGACCGGTGGTGAATTTCTTCAGGGTAGTAAAAAAAAAAAAAGTCTATTACACACTATTACATACACACTATTGGCTTTGTAGTTGGTTTAATATATGTTGCTGTATAAAATTAGTGAATAATGCAAAACGATTCGATTGGGTATTTCTGTACAGTTTTAAAAAATCGTTTGAGTCCTGGTTTGAAGATGTGCACGCTGGTGCTCATGTTCGGTATTATCCAAATACAGACTTTCGGGGAATCCATACACACACAAACCCGTTCAGATTCATTTGGACTCTTTGTACATTTCTACGTGACGTTAATTTGTTGCATGCAGTGTCTTTGGCTGACCGGTGATATGATTATCTAATTAAATCGGCATTGCTGGAACAAACTGAGTGAGGAATTCTGATCTTATAGGCTGCCCTACTGTTCACACACACACACACACACACACACAGTATCTAATGCACACATACTGGTATGCATTTCTTAGTTCGACTGCCTTGATATTTTTAACCCCTTTCTTTCTTCCATTGCTTATTTCTTTCAATATCAGTCCGTATTGAACCTGATCCACACATACACACACACACACTGTAACGTCACTGTTGGTGGTGAGGAGATAAGATGCATAGGGTGAAATCATCCCCCCAAACCCAAGTGTGCTGTATAGAGTTGAGGTCTCAGCTCTAAAACACCACATCCTCCACTCCAAGCCATACAAACCTTATCGTTATACATTTTGGGTCTCCTATTTCATTAAGTATTCAGACATGCAATGGTTCATGTTGTAGAAAAGAACTTTTTTAACCTATGTACCACTGGGCAAGCCTGGGACTATATAAAATGTGTAGGAGATCCATTATTGTTGAGTAATCTGCCGATTCCTTGGTATTCCTAGAATGCCTACTTTCTTTTTAGCTGTGAAAGATGCTTATGTTTCCAAAGAGCTAACAAATGCTCGTGGTCAGTTTTTTTGTGTGCAGGATTCAGCTCTAGGTTCTAAACCTTCTGTACAATCATTAATGTTTTGTCTTCTTTTTTATTTCTTACTTTCCTTTCTCGTTTTCTCCCCTACAATATTATATTTTTTTTATCGTGTTATCAGAGAGGGCTCTGTACAGCTTCGAGTCTGCATTCCATCCCGTGTTCAGCCTCACGTCAGGAAACAGCAGGTTGGACTACCGAAGAGCTGAAAACAGGTCAGTTCTGCTCTTCCTTGCACAAAGTGCTGGCACTGTTAATTTTTCTGATTCATTCCAAAATAACACATATATTTATATACATATGCACACATAATTCGAACTATTATTGCCTAATGTTGACTAAAGAAATCTATAAATGTCAAATTTCATTGAAAATGCCTCCCTTAGCTTGTAGCTTGCAGACACAATCTGCATCCGGAAAAAGTTCTCTTTTTTTTTGCCAAACACTGAGGTGAAATACTTTGCCATTCCGCCTGCAGAAGTGACCAAAGATGTTCTTCACTAGTTGGAGATTTATTTCTGACCTCAATCTGGAGCATCCCAGAGCAGTTCAATAGGATTTAGATGCAGTGAATGGACAGGTCATTCCAAAGATATATACCATTCAAGACAACTTTTTTTCTCTCTAAATAAAGCTTATAGCAGTTGGATATACGCTTCAACTCATTGTCCTGTTGAACAATGAAGTCGATTTCAGTGAACCGCAGTCTAGAAGACATTGTATGATGTTGAAGTATGGAAATATGGAACGGTCACCATACTCATACGCCATATGTTGGTACTCATATGTTGGTTCTGAATTCCTTTCCCATTCCCATTACCTCGCTCCAAAACAACCCCAAACCATTAGTCTTCCACCACCTTGTTTGACTGTGGGGGTGAGGCAGTCTGATCACATTTTTTATACCTTTGTCATCTTGGACAAGTCCTTCTGTTCGAGACAAACGTGGACAACAAAATTTGGACGACACGGAACTTTCGTCAAGCCACTCACTGGCTAGTTTCTGTCATTGGAACCGTTTACTGAGTTTGCCCCACAGAGGGAAAAAAAAACATGCATGAACCTCAAAAACCAACACTTTGACTCTCTCCCTTTCTCCATCCTATTCAGAGCTTTTTATCTGGCGGTGTACAAGCACATGATGTTCCTGGAGAAAAGAGGATGTCCACGCACGGCTTTGGAGTACTGCAAGCTCATCCTGAGGTGCTGTTCTTTGACGATTTCTCCTTATTTTTTGTTTTTATTTTTTACAACTGTTTTTATTTTTTATTATTTCATTACGGTGTGACTGTTGAATCTAACCTATGCTATCTGTTTGTAGTCTGGACCCGGATAACGATCCTCTGTGCATGCTGCTGCTGATCGATTTTCTGTGTCTGCGCTGTCGAGAATACACCTTCCTCATCCGACTGTATGATGAGTGGGAGGTAAGACATTCCCGGATCTCATCTGGACACGTTGCTCAGAAACAAGAATTTGCCAGTGTGCTGTTGTGAAGTTTTCTGAAGTGCTTTATTCCTTTTACTTTATTCCTTTTGCAACAGTTACAGTTATTTAAAAACAAAACAAAAAAAGACTTCGGTCAGAGTTGCGCAGGAGTTCTTTTACTCCAAAGCATATAAACTATATCTTCAAGAAAGGTGTTAGCACCGTGTGCTTAAGGCATTGGGCTCTGGACCAGAAGATCATAGGTTCACATCCCACCATCACTAATCTGCGACTGGGCTAGTGGACCCTTTAGCGAGGCCCTTAACTCTCAATTTCTCAGTTATAAGTCGCTATGGATTAGAGATAATGTGTTGTAAAGTAAGTTGACATTGAACACAGGGGCAATGTCATTTGGTTTTGGGACGGTAGTTTTGGGAAAGTGTGCACCATAATTTCTACACTAACGATTATGATTCTTGAGTGTTGTTCTTGTGTCTAACAAACGGCGCTGTAGTTTATCCGCTAACTGTTTCAGGTACATCGGAATCTTTCCCAGCTGCCCAACTTTGCCTTCTCAGTTGCCCTGTCTTGCTACCACATGAGTCAGCAAGAGGAGATGACACCTGAAGAGAGCCAGCGCATGAAGCTCAGATCTGACACGATGCTGCAGGATGCTCTCATCTTCTTTCCTGGAGGTGATAACGCGCACACACACACACACACATACACACACACTCTGTTAGATGGTGTGCTGATTCATGGTGACACAACCTCCCACACTTAAGTAACAGTGTTATTCCAGAAGGCTCTATAGTAAAATGTTTTTATCTTTTCTGTTTCTAATAACTTTGAATGAAATTTTAATTCTTAACCCCATTGTTGTTCCGAAGTTCACCTGTCTAACCCATGACTATTGTGATTTGGGTTATTAGACATTTTAAATCATTAATTAATTAATTTACTTATTTTTAACCAATTGATTAACACACGATCACTATATATATCACGGTTTCCACAAGATAATACAATTATAAATGTCTACCTCTAATATAGGCTACCTCTAATGCTCATTGAAATGCTCCTTTAGTATGATTTTGTTTGTTAGTTTTGTTTGTTAATTCACTGTATTATGAATACAAATGAGACCAGCATGCAAAAAGCAATCAGCTTTCTGATATTGGTTGCGAATCTCACTGTAACACCTACATAAAATGGATTTTGTTTTTCAGTTGTTGGAAAATGCACTTTTAGCAATTGTATAGTGGAAAAAAGAAAGGCCCGTCGCTTAAAATGTATTAGTATGTGTGTTTTTGATGTGATATAGGCATTTTATTTACAAAATTGACTTCCTGTGTTAATTAACGATATAGCACCTAGATCGTGACCTAGATCACAACAGCTTTTGACCATGTATGTAAGTATTTCTGTGCGTTTGTGTGTTTTGCAGTGTTGATGTCTTTGTTGGAGCAGTGTTCTGTCCAGCCTGACGCTACAGTGTCCTCTCATACATTTTTTGGTCCCAAGAGCCGTCTCGGGTAGCTGTCCATGTCTTTGTTGTCTCTAAATTTGAGATTGGATTCAATTGTTAACAGTTAATCGTTTTTTTGTCGATCTCTGTCTTTTTTTTTTATAGGCAGCTCCCTGCTTTGTCAGAACTCATGGGTCTCTATGTGGGACGCTGTCACAGCCTGTGGAAGGAGGCAGGGGTGATGCTGTGGTTGGAGGGGAACGTTCGAGAGGCGCTGAGGAGAGTCGATGATAAGGACCCACTGGTGGAGGACTGCCAAAACAAGTAAGAAGTGCAGAAATAGGTTGCCACTGCTGGGCCCCTGAGCAAGGCCTTCACTTGATCGGGTGTATATATAGGCAAATTATGTGATTTCTAAAAGTACATTCATTCTGAGACTAGAACAAAGGGCAGAATGGTTCTGTTAATTTTTGATGGAGCAAAAAAAATGTGTGTGTGTGTGTGTGTCTATATATATATATATATATATATATATATATATATATATATATATATATATATATATATATATATATATATATATATATATATATATATATATATAATAATATCAAAAATCCCATCCCCAAAAGGCAAAAGGCACCCTGTACGTTTCTTCTAACAGTTGGAAAAAGAGCTTCTTATGACTGGAGTCCAGTGTCCCAAAATTTTGTCCATTTAATGTATTTTGCGTGTGTGTGTGTGTGTGTGTTCCCCCACATCCAGGAGAAAGCAGAGATACCAGAGTGCTCCTAGGAACATTCACAGACATGTACTTCTTTCAGAGATTAAGGAGGCCACGTCTGCACTGCCTCTGGTGAATTTTTTTTCCCCCCATACTATGTGTATATATGAATGTGTGTGTGGGTGTGTATGTTATGTAGACAGACAGACAGACAAATGGGGCGAACGAACAGGCACAATTATTAATCATGATTAAATCTTTTAATCTATTAAAAGCCCTAATATATACAAGAGTGTATATATGAATGACTATGGATATGATCGAGACATTGCCACTAGTGATTTATAGTGTCAACAGGGTCTTTGTCATTAAGTATTGATGTAGTGTATATTATGACATTTGTGCCATTTAAGAAGCTATTGTTTCCCCACCCCACACAGGATGTGACCACACAACCAGTGATGAGTTACGATCCACTTCCTCCTCTAGACTCAGTCGTCTCCTATACCAGACCGGAGAGGTACAGCCATCTCACAATGTTTATTTCATTTCTCACTGCTACACTAAAATGCAGGAATGAATACTTGTGGTTGGTATAAAGCCATTACAGTCATTGAATGTACAGCACTCACAGCACAGAATTTCCACAGCATTATATCCTTAATGTGTGTTTTACCCCCTTCTATTTGGGTACCTCATATGTAGTAATTTTTTTTTAAATAATGTAATGTTATTTGTTCAAAAACCTCTTGTAGGCAGAGTCCGAGTGCCTCAAACGAGAGCACGTTGTCGCTGTTGTTCCGCTCTTTGTTGCCCAACTTTAACCTGCAGGTGAGTGAACTTTCATCCTCATCTTCATCTTGCACCTTCTCTGACTTTCGGAGACATAATAATTTAGTGAACAAAAAGTTTGGCTTCATCTAGGTGCCCATTGCTAGAACAGATGTCATGATTCTATAGTTATTTTTCAGTGGTTGTTTTACTTGTTAATCATGGTACGTGGCTCCTTTAAGAATTATGTTCCTATGCCGGTTGGTTTCCCTCAGTTTGTAGTGAACACAGGCTGAGGAGAGGTGGATGCTGAAATTGGGTGGGAATGCAATGTTTAGTGAGGGAAAAACTATTTCTGGTGGAGTTTGTTTATTGTTTTTATACCTGAGTAAAGAAAGGACTAAACATGTGTTGTTGAAGGTTTTAATTATTCTTTATCTTAAAAAAAAAAAAAAAAAAAAAAAGTTATATATATATATATATATATATATATATATATATATATATATATATATATATATATATACCTATTGATTTATATGCGTAATAAAAATGGTCAAATAGAAATGCAGGCTGCGTTCGTTGTGCATTAATAAAATGAAAGCCATTAAAATGAATTTACTGCTTATATAGAGTGCAGTGCAATACCCATTGGATATTTACACATTTTATTATGTTTTAACCACAAACTTAAATGTTTTTTGGGGATTTTATGTGATAGACCAACAAATAGTCTTACTAAAGATTCTCAATAAGATATAGGCCTGGACTTTGACTCGGCTGTTCCATACAGCCATGTGGCTCTGGCTGTAAGTTTAGAATCTGGCTGGAAGCTGAGCCTCCGCCCCGGTCTCGAGTCCTTGTAGCCTATAATAGGTTTTCTTCAAGGATTGACCTGTATTTTACCACAATCCATCTTCCCATTAACTCTGACCAGCTTCCCTGTCCCTACGGCATCCACTCAGCGTGATTTGCCACCACCATGTTTCATGGTGAGGATGGTGTTAGGTCAGCATTTTGCCTGTAGGCCAAAGAGTTAAATTTTGGTCTCACCTGACCACAGCATTGTTTTGTGAACAATAGCTTTCTTCTTGCCACTCTTAATAGCCGGATTGATGGAGTGCATGACTAATAGTTGTCCAGTGGACAGAATCTCTGACCAGGAGCCATGGATCTCTGCAGCAAATCCAGAGTTATCATGGGCCTCCTTCGAGCAATGCTCTTTTTGCCCCCCCCTTTCAGTGTAGGTGGACGGCCATGTCTTGGTAGATTAGCCATACCCTTTGCATTTTTGGATGATGGATTGAACAATGCTCCATGAGACAGATAGCTATATATGTATATCTTCATTCAGTATCTTTGTGTTACCTTAATGAAAGTATAACTGGTGGAGTAACATACAAAAAAAATAAATCCACGAGTGGCAAAATGTCCCCCCCCGAGTAAAACTCGAAACGTTCTCAGAATGAGTGTTCTTATTTCAGGGTGGACAGAGGCCTGAGGATGAGCTGGAAGTGGCACGCGCCGGTCGGGAACTGAACCAGGAAGTGAACCGATTGATGGTGGCCATGAGGGACATGCTGGCTAACATCCAATTTCAGGATCCGCCGAGGGATGACAACATAGACCGAGACGAAGAGGAGTGGGACTGAATTGTGGAATAAGAGCAGAAGGAGGAGATCATCATATCAAAAAAGACATTGGGCAGCAGGTTGAGGTGGAAAAGAAGAAATCTGTACATTAGCAGTAAGCATTTCAGGATTAATGCTAAACTTTCAGTTGATTTGTAGTACGTACATTCTAGACCATAAATCTGAGCTAGATTGATGCTTTTTTTTTTTTTTTTTTTTTTTTTTAAATCATATTGATCTATAACATAATAATGGTCTTAATCTAAGTATCATGCTGTGCAGTTGAGGGTTACGGCTTTTCCTTAAGGACCCAACACTGGTTATAGATTTGAACAAACACTAGATATCATTACTTTGCATAGTTTCACCTGACCCTGTGATCCAAGACATTTATTGAGCCATAAATGATCCTACTCATTAATCGGACTGTTGAATTCATATTTTTATTCATTAAAATATTTTTTTTGCCTGGATTAGTATTGAATACTTTTGTCATTGTCAAATTGATATAAAAAATGAGTAAGACTTTATTACCAAGTTATCCAGTCAGTTTTAGAAGGTGGTATCAAAAAGAACTACATTCACGCTCTATCACCTTCTAAATTGTCCCCTTGGGTGAGCTGGATCTTCATCTTCTGGAAACTTGCGTCTTACGTAAACTGTTCCAGTTGCACAGACCCCAGTGTACCCAACGACAGGACGATGTCCTTTCTTATGCTGACTTATGAAGCTCGGTGCTGCCTGTGACTCTGCGTTCAGCCATCTGTTGTCTTGTTTAAAAAACTAGGCAAAACTTTTTGATACCACCTCATATATAGACTTTATAACACCACACTGGATTTTTTTAGCATTGGTAATTGTATATTAGTACATTAGTAATTTAGTATACTAATGTATATGCAGTTATTTATATATATATATATATATATTTATATGTGTGTGTGTGTGTGTGTGTGTGTGTGTGTAAGCCAGCCGTCTAGAACTACAGTGCCTTTACAGACTTAACTGTAGCTTTTACAAGTAAGAATCAAGCTCTAGTCTCGTGTAATATCTTGGTCTCACAAGTCACCATTTAACTTCTTGGAGGGTGTGATCTCCAGGGTGGCCCCGCCTCCTTTGACAGCGATTAGAGTAGATGAAAACATTGTCAATCATATACTATGGCGTTTGTAAAATCAAACAACAAAAAGCAAGATTTGTTGAGCAAAATTAAGCAAAATTTTTTTTGTTGAAGCAAAATTTTTTTTTTAGACAACACTCATGAACACTGCATGATAGAAATATTCTGAAATAAAACGGGTTTAATCCATTTGGTACACTTAATAGAATCTGCTACAAAAATGCACTGAAGCTATTCTGATGGATTAGTACATCTTTTATGTATATATATATATATATATATATATATATATATATATATATATATATATATATATATATATATATATATATATATATATATATATACAGTGGTGTGAAAAACTATTTGCCCCCTTCCTGACTTTTTATTCTTTTGCATGTTTGTCACACAAAATGTTTCTGATCATCGAACACATTTTAATATTAGTCAAAGATAACACAAGTAAACACAAAATGCAGTTTTTAAATGAATGTTTTTATTATTTAGTGAGAAAAAAAAAATCCAAACCCACATAGCCCTGTGTGAAAAAGTAATTGCCCCTGCACCTAATAACTGGTTGGGCCACCCTTAGCAGCAATAACTGCAATCAAACGTTTGCGATAACTTGCAACAAGTCTTTTACAGCGCTCTGGAGGAATTTTGGCCCACTCATCTTTGCAGAATTGTTGTAATTCAGCTTTATTTGAGGGTTTTCTAGCATGAACCGCCTTCTTAAGGTCATGCCACAGCATCTCAATGGGATTCAGGTCAGGACTTTGACTAGGCCACTCCAAAGTCTTCATTTTGTTTTTTTTTCAGCCATTCAGAGGTGGATTTGCTGGTGTGTTTTGGGTCATTGTCCTGCTGCAGCACCCAAGATCGCTTTAGCTTGAGTTGACGAACAGATGGCCGGACATTCTCCTTCAGGATTTTTTGGTAGACATTAGAATTCATGCTTCCATCTATCACAGCAAGCCTTCCAGGTCCTGAAGCAGCAAAACAACCCCAGACCATCACACTACCACCACCATATTTTACTGTTGGTATGATGTTCTTTTTATGAAATGCTGTGTTACTTTTACGCCAGATGTAACGGGACACGCACCTTCCAAAAAGTTCAACTTTTGTCTCGTCAGTCCACAAGATATTTTCCCAAAAGTCTTGGCAGTCATTGAGATGTTTTTTTAGCAAAATTAAGACGAGCCTTAATGTTCTTTTTGCCTAATAGTGGTTTGCGTCTTGGAACTCTGCCATGCAGGCCGTTTTTGCCCAGTCTCTTTCTTATGGTGGAGTCGTGAACACTGACCTTAATTGAGGTAAGTGAGGCCTGCAGTTCTTTGGATGTTGCCCTGGGATCTTTTGTGACCTCTCGGATGAGTTGTCTCTGCGCTCTTGGGGTAATTTTGGGCGGCCGGCCACTCCTGGGAAGGTTCACCACTGTTCCATGTTTTTGCCATTTGTGGATAATGGCTCTCACTGTGGTTCGCTGGAGTCCCAAAGCTTTAGAAATGGCTTTATAACCTTTACCAGACTGATGGATCTCAATTACTTTTGTTCTCATTTCTTCCTGAATTTCTTTGGATCTTGGCATGATGTCTAGCTTTTGAGGTGCTTTTGGTCTACTTCTCTGTGTCAGGTAGCTTCTGTTTAAGTGATTTCTTGATTGAAACAGGTGTGGCAGTAATCAGGCCTGGGGGTGGCTACAGAAAAACTCACATAAAATATGATAAACCACAGTTAAGTTATTTTTTAACAAGGGGGGCAATCACTTTTTCACACAGGGCTATGTGGGTTTGGATTTTTTTTTCTCACTAAATAATAAAAACATTCATTTAAAAACTGCATTTTATGTTTACTTGTGTTATCTTTGACTAATATTAAAATGTGTTCGATGATCAGAAACATTTTGTGTGACAAACATGCAAAAGAATAAAAAGTCAGGAAGGGGGCAAGTAGTTTTTCACACCACTGTATATAGAGTATATTATGTGTGTGTGTATATGCATACTGTACCCTTGCAAACGCTATCTGAACTCATATTTCAGTTCATATATGTGTGTGTGTGGTGTGTGTGTATATATATATATATATTATATATATATATATATATATATATATATATATATATATATATATATATATATATATATATATATATATATATATATAATGTGAAATTGTGCTTTTCCACGTTTCCCAAATTTTTGCTTTAGTAAAACAAACAAATTATCTGAAAAACCTCAAAGCGCAGGAAGTTTTCTCCTGGATTTCGATCCTGCCAAAGAAATCACATGCAAATGTTGCCTAGAAAGCTGTTGAGAACTGCAGCTTTGTTTCCCAATCCACCAGAAGCTCAAGCCGATGTCATGAGAAATATTTGGAACAAGTGCACCTCCAGGCCTTGTCCTCAAACGCCTGGCGTTCCGTCAGTCGTATCGCATAGAGGCAGAGACGGAGAGCGATCTAGGCAGACGGCAGACATGTGATTCAGGCCATGGAAATAATTCCTATATTAAAGAGTTAAAATAATCCTTCAAAGCTCTGTCTGTTTCTGCAGAGAAATTTTTGTGAAGCACAAAAATTTCTAGATTAAAAGTTTATTTCATGGCAAACATAGATTATGAGTGGCAGAATAACAACAAACAAATCATTTCATGGTATCAATCTACATTACATGATACTAGGGATGAATAGGCAAAGATTAAATGCAGTCTAATCTTGGTCGAAATGTGGATTTTTGTTATGTTTTCAATGTAATTTTCACATAGAACTGTAACTGAAAGAATTTCTTAACAGATTTATGTTTCACTTTCTGAAACTTTCACTTTCTGGTATATTTCGCTCTTATTTACATCCATAAATTAATTGCTTAATTATTATAGTTTAATAAATACATGATTTTAAAGATACATTTTATGTCATTTTGTATATTACATTGAATAATCAAATTAATTGGCCTGTAGTAACATCTTTTAAACTCAAATATTTATCAGTAATTATCATTAAAGAGATGAAGCTTGGTTGTATTTTGGTGTTGTTGTTTTTTTCCCTTCTTTTTTCACCCCAAAATTTAAAAAAAGAAAAAAAGCACTATATGATAATAAATTATTTGGACAAATTATGACTTTAGCTTGGATTTGTACTTTCTTTTTTTTTTTTTTTGTTGCAAAAAGGTTTAGACATTATAACAATCTTTGATATCTTTAATAAAGTAATTGCAAATGTACTTTAAAGTCATTAATTGATATAATCCCCATCCTGAGGGTTTCTTCTTCATTAGCCTTTATTTAAACTTTATTTTAAAATCTATCTATATATACAATGTGTGTGTATATATATATATATATATAATATATATATATATATATATATATATATATATATATATCTATATATATATATATATATATATAGATATGATGTGTATATATATATATATATATATATATATATATATATAGATATATATATATATATATATATATATATATATATATATATATATATATATATATATATATATATATATATATATATATATATATATATATATATATATATATATATATATATATCTATATATATATATATAGTAATTATATATATATATATATATATATATCTATATATATATATATATCGTATATATATATATATATATATATATATATATATTACACATCATCACAGTGGATGAATTGGCATATTAGATTTGGCGCATGTTTTTATGCTGGGTGCCCCATCTATCCGAGCTTGGTACCAGCACCAGGAATGCACTGGCTTGTGCAACCGTAATAGCTGGGGCAGACTGAGCAAATAGGGGTTAAGGGCCTTGCTCAAGGGCTCACTAGTGGAAGCTCAGCTGGGACTTGAACCTGCAACGTTTCGGTCCAAAGCCCAATGCCTTAACCAGTGAGCCACTGGTGTATAATAAATGGATATCAAAAAGAACTATTTAAAATACAGCTAGAATCAAATAGCCTTTATTTGTCACATACATTACAGCATAACGTGAAATTCTTCCTCCGCATATATCTCAGGGTCAGTCACGATACAGCGCCCCTAGAGCTCAGAGTTAAAAAGCCTTGCCAAGAGTAGCAACTTGCCAATACCCAGTTCCTTAACCACTGAATTTACTATGATGTCTATTAATTACGGCCCATCAAAACCACCAATTTATTAACATAATCTCTCAAAAACCCAGAGGAATTTACCAAAATTTGAGCCATGACATCTCTCTTTTTTATCCCCCCCCGCCTCCCTTTCTATCTTTCTTTCTCCATCACTCCGCCTTTCATGCTCCATTACATTTCAGCATGAGAAAAGGAGGAGTTTATTGAAAAGCGACTTTTAGTACAGCAGAAAACACCGTTCCTCCCAACACCAAGCTCTGAACTTTTATCCGATTAGGTTTACCGCAAGGGCCAAGAATGCTTTAGGCTCCTGCATCTACAGTCAGCAAATTCCAGCCCGTTAATGGACATTTAGAAGAACCTCGGCGTAAAGGTAGGAAAAAAATTGCTTCAATCATTTTTGTTAATGATAAGTTGGTGACAGGGTTACTGAATTGGGGTCACCACTTTTGTTCTTTTTTTAAACTCACTTGACTTTTTCTAATAATTTATTGCAAATATCTTATTGCTATATATATATATATATATATATATATATATATATATATATATATATATATATATATATATATATATATATATATATATATATGTATATATGTATATGTATATGTATATATAAATATATATATATAAAAAGAAATAAGGACCAACATTTTTTAAATAAATTAATGACACATTGGATTCCTTCTTTCACAGGTGAGGTTTTTTTCTGAATGAACAATTCTCAGAGGGAACAAACCGAAGAACCCTATAGGAACCTTTTTTTCTGCATCAATTGACAGATATGTGGTTCTATTGAGACCCTAATGAAGCTTCTTTGTCACAGACGGGGAAAAAAAAGCTCTCTCTGTTTTAGAGAGGTTCAAATGAAGCGCTATAGTTTATTTATTCTTCTTATTATTATTATTTAAAGGCTTTCAAAAGGTTCTGGGAATACAACTTATACAAGTGGAACAAATGTAATAACTTTTTATTTTAGAGTCTTATGAGAATTGTTGAAGATGTCATGCGGTGTGCGGAAGGTTAATTTGGATATGTAATAGATTACAGATTATAAATGGCCTTATTCAAAGTGTAATAAGTAGTATAACTTTTCAATTATTTTATAAAAGTAAAGTCACTGATTACGTTTGATTACCTTTTGATTATTTTCATTTGTCCACTAGGTGGCACTTTAAGTTAACATACTAAGAAAAAAGTGTCAAACCGAAATGACACTGCAGCAGATTGTCATCATTCAAATCAAAAATCACGTTTCAGTTCTTCTGTTACGCCCCCTTGTTGAAGAACGTACCAACATACCTACCGTGTGTGCTTACTATGTTACGCTTCTCATGTTACTCCCTGAAAAAAAAAAAACATATTCCCCGGGGGTCACGCGCGCCCTCACTATTTGAGATCCACTGCAGTCGTCTAAATCATTGATTTTACATGAAATTGTTCAGATATCGGAATTTAACATTTTCATAAGTAACTGTACACATTTTTCTCAGTAACAAATTACTGTCACATTTATTTTGTAATTAGTTTATGGCGTTACATGTAACCAGTTACTCCCCCAACACTGCTTTCATATAGAATCCAATGACAAAATACTTCCATTGCGTCTTTCTTTGTATAGCTGATCTCTCTTCAATTCCTATACGAGTGCTTCTTGGTATTGTCATAAACAGCAATGTGCAATTTTTTCCCTAAATTTACATTTACAGCATTTAGCAGGTGTATAAATAATGCCTTAAGAATCAATTAAATCTATAAGAAGGTCTCAATTGAATACTCTGTTCGTATGTTGCAGTTTAAAGAGACAAAGAAAGCACTGCGTCAGCATGAACACCATGGAGCCCAGCTTGAGCATTGACTACATGGACAACATCACCCTCAACGTGACCACCAGCGACATGAACATGACGGGCATTGCGCAGATCATCATCCCTCAGGAGCTGTTCCTGATGCTGGGCGTGATAAGCCTGGTGGAGAACATTCTGGTTATCGCAGCCATCATCAAGAACAGGAACCTGCATTCCCCCATGTACTACTTCATCTGCTGCCTCGCCGTGTCCGACATGCTGGTCAGCGTGAGCAACGTGGTGGAGACGATGTTCATGCTCCTGACGGACCACGGCCTCCTGAGCGTCACCACCAGGATGCTGCGCCACCTGGACAACGTCATCGACATCATGATCTGCAGCTCCGTGGTGTCCTCGCTCTCCTTCCTGTGCACCATCGCCGCCGACCGCTACATCACCATCTTCTACGCCCTGCGCTACCACAGCATCATGACCACCCAGCGCGCCGTCACCATCATCGCCATCGTATGGCTGAGCAGCATCACCTCCAGCTCGCTGTTCATCATCTACCACACCGACAACGCCGTCATCGCCTGCCTGGTCACTTTCTTCGGCGTCACTCTGGTGTTCACCGCCGTCCTCTACCTGCACATGTTCATCCTGGCGCACGTGCACTCCAAGCGCATCATGGCGCTCGACAAGAACCGCCGCCAGGCCACCAGCATGAAAGGCGCCATAACGCTGACCATCCTCCTGGGGGTTTTCGTCCTGTGCTGGGGTCCGTTCTTTTTGCATCTGATCCTGATCCTGACGTGTCCGACAAACCCTTACTGCAAGTGCTACTTCAGCCATTTCAACCTCTTCTTAATCCTCATTATATGCAACTCCCTCATCGACCCTTTGATTTACGCCTACCGGAGTCAAGAACTGCGCAAGACGCTTAAGGAGATCGTCTTGTGCTCTTGGTGCTCCGTTATGTAAAGATGCATCGAAGCGAAAAGCGTAGGATAGTGCAGACGCTTGACTGGTACTACATTTAATTACAGCTTTAATAGATCGTTATTTATATATTTTTAAAGAATATAATGCACACGTGCAATCTAGAACGAAGGAAACAAATCCACTTCTTACAGAACTTTGAAGTGGCATGAAAATCAAAATGAACGATTGAGGGTGATTTGGGAATCCAGAGGATCGTCTGCAAGGACTTTTGACGTCCATTTAACACTTATTCATAACACATTCATAATTTGTTTTCCTCTTCCTGACCGCTGAGATTTCTTTGTAAATGTATTATTTATTTATTCTTGCAAATACGCTGACGTGATAAAAGCTCGGTTATTATAATGGCGCCTTGTTAATTGTAAAAATTGCAAACGATATTGTAAGAATCTTTTGTTGGTCTTGCCAGTGGATCGGGATTAGGAGGTGAAAAGACTTTTCCATAAAGGCGCATTTGAAAGACGCTATTGAGTCTGAAGCGGATGTTTGTTTGTTTTTTGTTTTTTTTGTATTTCTTATAAACTTTTCCTACAAGAACAATTATTTTCTCCGGAACTTTCTCCCATACTATCAGACCACTAATCCAATTCCCCCCGCTACTCCCACACACACACACACACACACACACACACACACACATCCAGTCATGTGGTATGGACATAATGTTGCCCCGCAAGCACAAATCTTTTTTGGAAATCGCATCAGCACCATTGCCCTGGTGACTGTTTTGAATGCGTTTTTTCTTTTCTTTCTTTTTTTTCCCCCGCCAATAATATTTCTGAAATATTCTTAAATATGAATCAGCTTTTTGTTCGATTTGGTTGGACCTCATCACAAGATGATTGCCGCTTTGGGCAACGTTGTAAAGACAGTAAATAGATTGTGGTCAGATGCATGTCGTCTGCAAAAGAAACATCCAGTGTGAAGATCACACTCCAAATTCATCTCAAAGGTCTCCACAAAAATCCTCAACTCCAACCCATATAAGGTATCTTCATGCAGTTATATAAATGCTGGGTTACACTGTTGGTACACATATTTTGTAGAAGTATAACGCGAAGCATGTACGAAGAAATGTTAGACTTGATCTTTCTCACCCCGAGCACTGAATCGTTGGAAGATGAAAATAACGCGAGAATGGATTATAAAGCAAAATACGGCATGGCCTAGCCAGTCTCCTGACTTTATTTATAAAGGACTGAGGTTTGCCATTTCAGTGTTTCGTTTGATATTTGTCCAAGCTTATGGTGGTAAAATAGGTTTTATCGTGTTTAAATCATATGTAATGTGGGGCATAGAAGGTGGTTAAGGCTTTGGGTTACTAATCAGAAAGTCAGGGGTTCAAGTCCTGGTATGACCAAGCTGCAACTCTTGGGGTCTTTGTAGAAGACTTTTGAACTCTCTGGGCTCCAGGGATGCTGTACCCTAGACTTCTGATTTCTTACTGGGATATGCAAAGAAAGAATTCCACTATGCTGTAAAGTACATGTAGTACTATAGTACAAGTATTGAGATCATGTGACTTTTCAGAAAGACTATTATTGTTATTGTATTTTTCTTGATCTTCAAGGTTTGGGGTCTTCAGCACAATTCCACAAATACAAACCTTATTAGACGATGAAAGGTGTTTAATTCTCCTCACATGTAACATTTTCTCTTCACATATGCCAGCCACGTTACAGTAACCCACTGAAAATCCCTGGAGTGGCAGCTTGGCAATACCAGGGCATGAACCCACAACCTTCCAATCAGTAAACCCAAGCCTGAGCTACCATCAGCTACTACTTCACCAGATTTGGTAAACATCATCTTGACATCCTGCCAATTTACAGTGCATTTACATTTACGCCATTTGGCAGATGTGCTTATCCAGAGCAACTTACAACTGAGCAGTTGAGGGTCAAGTGAATCTCGTGGCAGCTTGGTGGTGTTGGTATTTGAACCTGCAATCTTCCGGTCCAGCGGCCAACGCCTTAACCACTGAGATACAACATTCATAAACTTGATGTTCAACTTAATGAAAATCAAAGGTTATGACAAAAATGTATTTTAAAGGCACACGTTACATATTTGATAGTTCCTTGTTTAAGAGTAAAAGGTGAAATTGACATTTTCATGTTGTCATTGTCAAAAGCCAACCCAGCTGTTAGGGTTGCGCAAGCCAGTGCACCCTTAGTGCCGGTCCCAAGCCCGGATAAACGGGGAGGGTTGTGTTAGGAAGGATATCGATCATAAATACATGGTGCAAACCAAATATGCAGATCACAAAACAGAATTTCATACAGGATCGTTCAAGGTGAATGGTAGACATGTTGTGTGTTCAGGAGACAAAGTGGAAAAGGACCAGGGAACATAAAACCAGGAACATTGTTGGTGGGTTTAAACTGTTTTACCATGCCGTGGATGGTAAGAGAAATAGTGAAGGAAGAGTATAGAAGAGAAAAGCTGAAAAATACTTCGTAAGTAGGTTGTGAGATGGAGGAGCTTCTGGAGTGTGTTAGATGGAGGTGGTGGAGAGTTTACCCGAATGACTGATTGGTGCAGACTTCACTGGCTATGTTGGTGAAGGGAACAGAAGTGATGGGTAGGTATGGCCTTAAGGAGAGGAATGTGGAATGTAGATTTTTCTAAAAGGATGGAGATGGCCATGGTGAGCATGTATTTTAAGGAGGAGTGTATAGTGATGTATAAGAATGGAGGAAAGTGCACACAGGTGGACTATATTCTGTGCAGGAAGATGCAGCCCGAAAGAGACAGGGTGGTGTCAGGGGATAGTGGAGCTAAGGAAGCATGGGATGGAGGTCTGTAGGGTGGCTTTGGAGGTGAAGACAATGAGGAATATGGCTGAAAAGAGAATAAGATGGTGGAAACTGAAGGAGGAAGACTATAGTGTAAGATTAAAAGGAAAAGGCATAGGAGGAGCTGCAGGTTAAGTCGGCCCCTATGGAAGGAGAAAACGATGTGTACTGGTTGGCCAGGCAGACGGACCGAGCTAGGAGGGGTGTGCGGTTGATTAGTGAGGAGAGTGTGTTGAGAAGCTGATGAATGAGGAAAATGAGAGAAGGGCAGATTTAAATGGCCATGATGGTCAAGCGAACAGAGGTGATGGAGAGGAGAGGAGAGATGGCAGTGACGTTTTTAAGCAGATTGTTAATGGGATTTTGGAAGGTAAGAGGATGCTTGAGGGATGGAGAAGGAGTGTCCTGGTACTGATTTTTTTAGAGTAATGGAGACCTGCATGGAGATACATGCTGGAGAGAAGAGGAATGAAAGTCAGCAGGAAGATGATGCGGTTGCCAGGGAGAAGGAGGTGGTGAAGGTGGATGAATTTAAACACCTGGGGTCAACAGTGGAAAATAATGGAGAGGGTGTGTTAGTAGAAAGTGGAACAAGAAAAATGAGTTCAATGAGTTCAATACTCTATGAGCACATAACCACCATAGCCCCTAATGTTAATGTTCAGTGTGTGTTAGACCCTTTTTCATTCAAGCATCTTCATCTGCAAACCCTCTGGTTGTAATAAGCCTGAGAAGACTCCAGATTTTACAACGATTAGGTATACAAGCACTTTATTTTTAACTAGGCTCAATCGTTTAGAAGCGTCACACATCACATTACTTCTGCTCAGGGGCAGGTAAGGGAGGGAGTTGGTAGCTCAGTGGTTAAGACACTGGCCTTTGAACTGGAAGATTGCAGGTTCAAATACCACCACCACCAAGCTGCCATTAGTGGCCCTTGAGCAAGGCCCTTAACGCTCAGTTGTAGGTCGCTCTGGATAAGGTTGTCTGCCAAATGTTGTAAATGCAAATGCATTTGATCCTTTCATGTGACACCCATCAATGTATTTTTTGTGATTATTTCAGGGTCAGTGTTTGGTTCTAAACGAAATGGTGTAACTTGTGCATGGTAAGAATATCTGTCATGCTGACATGCTCATTCATTTATTTGGGGCATTCGAAAGTTTTATAAGGTCATGAAAAGGTCAGACAAGTTTGAACTCACTGCTGAGTTGAACTGGCTGCTGAGTTGAAAACAGGAATCGCATGACGTTCAGTCGAAAATTTCATTTCATTTCACTTTTTCATTGTGCATGCAATGTATTCATTAGGAAATTCAGAAGCGACACATACCAAGAACAAGATAGGAATACCACATGGACAGCAAGGACAGGACACTTGACAGAGCTTGACCGAACTGACAAAATCCAGCAAAACAAATGTTTTGAAAGTGTGAATATTATGAAGCTATATTTGCAATAACATCCTTGAATGATTATCAATATTAAGCTATCCCATGGTTTCCTTGCTGTATCCTGGGTTGTTGAGATGCAAATAAAACTGTAAAAACGATTCCCTTTCTGACCCTCTTACATTCTTTCTTGTCTGTACTAGCATTTACAGGTTACCAAGCTGAATTACAGGCGACCCACACGCATAAAGGTTAGAACAGGGAGGTGTGGCTTAGTGGTAAGGTGTTGCAGGTTCAAACCCCACAACTACCAAGCTACCACTAGTGGGCCCTTGAGAAATGCCCTTAACCCTCAATTGGTCCTTTGTATGTCGCTCTGGATCAGGGCATCTGCCAAATGCGGTAAGTGTAAACATGCTTCTTTGCTTTCTCACTGTTCTTTCACAAGAAGGATCCATTTCGAACCTTTTGATTCTTATTTGTGCTTTAACTGGTTATCAAAAGCCAAACATACTCCATGTATGTACTTGTCAGGTCTCAAACGGGAGGAAGTAGCAGAAACTTCTGTTTTCCCGTTTTCCACGGGACGTGGATGCAGAGAGACACTGGGAGAGCAAAATTTCATATTCTTTATTAAATAAACCGAGGGGGCAAAACAGACTCGAGCAGCAGGTTCGCAACAGGGTCAACAAAAGGCCAGAGTTAATCAGTCCTTAGCAAACAATAAAAGTGGCCTAGAAATATCAAACAAGGATTAACAATAGCAATAAAAACAATACCAATAATAATAATACCAGTAATAGGAAAAGTGCACACAGGAAGGTAAGAGAGGAGGCTCGGGACACAAAGGGGGGAGGGGTCTAAGGCTAAGGGGACATAGAGAGCTACCTCGAAACCATGAAGCACAGGGGAAGTAGGGGAAATGGCCCAACAAGAATAAAAGCAATAAAGGGAACTTAAGTAGAACTTTCTTTATGCACAGACACATAGGCCATGCCTTTACTATTTAATATGTATTTATGCTGCATTTATTTTTATTTATGTGGGTTTTGTTTGCACTTAAATAAATGTGCTATATATAATATTATAAAATCTTTGATATTATTTATGCAGTGGGAAGGTTACTTCGGAAATGTAATAGATTGCTGATTGCAAATGCCCCTATTCAAAATGTAATAAGTAGTGTAACTTTTCATTTACTGTAACTGATTTGATTACTTTTTGATTACTTTCATGTGTCCACTAGGTGGCACTTTAAGTTAACATTCTAAGAAAAAAAATTGCATTTTTTTATTGAGAAGGGGGCGGGGTCTTTGGGATTTGTTATCTTTAACATTTTTAAAAGTAACTGTAATTTAATGACACATTTTTTTCTCACTAACTGTAACGAATTACTGTTACTTTTATTCTTTCATTCATCTTCTACCACTTTATCCTATCTTCACTCGGGTCGCGGGGAGCCAGTGCCTATCTCAGGTGTCTTGGGGCATCAAGTCAGGATACACCCTGGATGGAATGCCAACCCATCGCACACACACACACTCACATTAAAACACACATTCATACACTAGGGACAATTTTTCCAAGGTGCCAATCAACCTACCATGCATGTTTTTGGACCAGGAGGAAACCGGAGAACCCGGAGAAAAAAAACCCTGAGGCACGGGGAGAACATGCACACTCCACACACAGGTGTGAATCAAACCCCCAAACCTGGAGGTGTGAGGTAAACTTGCTTATCACTCCTGCACCAACTGTTACTTTTATTTTGTTACATGTAAATAGTTCCTCCCCAACACTGGTGTCATGTAAACGTCATGTTTATTTCATGTTGTACCTTCATTGTATTTGGGAATAAGCAGCTATGACACACGCTGGCCACAAGAGCATGCAATAGTCCACTTTTTCTTTTCATTTGTTCAGTTCATTTGATATTACGGCGACCGCCAAGCCTCTATTAAGTCCCCCGCCATTAGGAAGGAACACCAGCAGAGTTCTGCGGATCAGATTAAATGCGGTGATCCGCGGTGGAGAGGATTATTTTCCAAAAAGAGAGGTTTCTTTTCCAAATTACAGAAATAGTACACGGAATGAAGTAGGACAAAAATGAATGAAATAGAACAAAATGACTGAAAAACACGTGACTGGCTGCTTCTGATTGGTCAGGCTGTGTTGATTAATTTTCTAAAATAGCAACTTTTGCTGATGCAAATCACATGGTTATTTTGTGCTGCTCTTGTTTTTTACACACACACGCACGCACGCACGCACACACACACACACACACACACACACACACACACACACACAGGCGCGCGCGCACACACGCACACACATCAGGTGAATATCTAGTGAATAGATATTTGGTTTAATAGGCCAAATATGTGTTTAAATGTTGCTTGTGTTCATAAACCATAAAAAGGTTGTGAGTGTTGGTGTGAGGAATCTCGTAGTGCTGCAGGCAGAGGGCGAGAGCTGACTTTCAGTTATCCTTCTTTGTCCTGATTCTTCCCATAATAAACACCACACCCATGGGCTTAATGCAATGATAGTTTCATTCAGGTCATCCTATATACAGAAATTGTCAAGAAATATAAAAGATTATGATTATATGGATCATATAATAATAATAATAATAATAATAATAATAATAATGATTATATATATATATATATATATGTCACACTTTGTTTGATTGTTTTATTATTATTATTATGTTTGTTGTTGTTGTTGTTGTGTAATTTGTTTATTTCACTTAGAGTAGTGTTTTAATTTGTTCACATATTTTACATATTTTTACAGGATTACACATTTTTGAACATTTTCACATTTTTGTATTATTAATAATCACACAGCAAAAAAAAAATAATAATGACAATAATGATATTTAACAATTTAAAACATATCTATTTGGGCATATTAATCTTTCACATGTAACCCATTCAGTTACTGTATTATATTTCACAAGACAAGAATATATATATATATATTTTTTATATAATAATTGTACTTATTAATTAATTAATTAATCAATTTGTTTTTTATATATTATATATAGATATATATATATATATATATATATATATAATATATTATATATATAAATGGGTGGATCTCGGTCGTCTGGTGTCTTTGTTCAGCACCATATGTCCATGAGGCGGCTTAAAGTGATCAGCTCAATTAGCCACTTAGCTGCAGTTTGTTCTCCAGGTCGAGAAATCAATATCCCATTCTTTAGCCAGGAGTCATGAGTGAGCAAAATTGCTAGTTTATATCCCTTAGAGGGAAATAAAATAACTGTTGCATCCATTCTTCCCTCTTTTATTGTATTTAGAGAATCTGATATCAGATCTCTGTAAAGTCATTGGTGTGGGTGTGGTCATAGTGAGTCAGGGAATTTTCTTTCCTTCCTTCGCTTTTTGTCCCATTGCCATGCTGATTCTCCATTACAGGATTTGTACTGACTCTTCATTTTCCTCAACCTGGAACCTAAGAGTGTTTTTACTACACTAATGGGCCAGGAACTATAAAGAGTAATGACATGAGGCCTTGGGAATTCAGTGTGCACTGAACAAAGAGCAGGAAGTCTTTGTTTAGGAAATGAGGGATTTTTGATGAGAACATGGCACATGCCTGATACTGACAGCACTGACTTACTGAGAAATTGGTCATTATAAATTACAAAGCAGATTTTGGCAAAACAGTTATTATTATTATTATTATTATTATTATTATTATTATTATTATTATATTATTATTATTACTATTACTATTTATACAGCTAACAATCATTACTCCTAAAGCTCCAGTACCACAGACTTCATCTAGAGTGATCTCCATCTTCCACCTGAACTTTTTATATTAATCACATGTGCTTATTTAGACCCTTGTGTATGTGTGGTGTCCTGCTATGGATTGGTATCCTACCTAACTGAAGCTGATATCTTCATTGTCATTGCCATCAGCATCATCATCATCTTCATCATCATTAATTAACATTATTATTCGCATATAATTATCATACAGCTCCAGGACCACATGCTCAATTTGTAAATGTGATATTTTGCTCCTATGTGCAAAAGTCTAGTCTTTTGCTGGGTTCTCCAGTTTCATACAAAATGTGCTTGGATTGATTTGGTGTGCTTGTTTAGCCTCTGTAACGTGTGTCTGTATGATGTCCTGAAATGGATTAGTATCCCGTGTAAGTGAAACTAATATGCCATCTTTCTGCTTCTTCTATTATTATTACGATTATTATTATTATTATTATTATTATTATTATTATTATTATTATTATTATTCATAGCACCAGCAATAATAACAATAAATGAATTTTTTATTTTTTTATTTTTTTCGGAACTAGTCTCGGATTGGCATCCCTAACTCTATAAACACAATTTTTGATTATATCCTATATTATTTCTTTGTGCCCTACATTGTAACTCTGAAACCCGGCCCCCCCCCCGCCCCTCTCCTCTTCCTGTCCTATTGTCTGTAGCGCAGTGGTGCTGATGATGCTGCCCCCTCGCCCCGGGTTGAAGCCGGCCGGTTTCACCGCAGCCTCTGATTAGCCAGCGCCTGTCCTGGTCTCCATGACGTCACCGCATCTCTCTCTCTTTTGAGCGCTGCCTGCGCTATAAAAGGTCTGATCGGGCTGTCCGAGTTTTTCGCCGGGAACTTGGAGGAAACAGAGAGAACACACAGTAATACACACATACACACCACACACACACACACAATACACAAACACACAACACACACACACCCTGAGGATGAGAGAGATTGTTCACATCCAAGCCGGCCAGTGCGGCAACCAGATTGGAGCCAAGGTAAAAACAAAAATAGCAAATAACGCTTTCATTATTGTTCTTGTTCATAGTAATAATAATAATAATAATAATAATAATAATAATAATAATAATAATAATAATAATAATAATAATAATAATAATAATAATATAGCATTGATAGTAATATAATAGTATTAGACATTAGTAATGTTGGAAATTTGCGGCGGTGTTACAGATATCGTCCTGTGGGTTGCAAAAAAAGACTCGACAAAAAGATGTGACCACACCCATGTTGTAACAGCTGCTTTCTCTCAGCGCCGCACAGACGCGTTATAAAATGCACAACTTTCAAAGTCGCAGAAAAAAGAAAATCCTGCACGCGCAACAGCTGGCGAACGCGCGCGATTCATTCGAGAGGGACAAGGAAGGGTGATTTTGATAAGACAAGAAGTATTTAAACAATGAGGAATGAAATGTGTTGGACCTGGAATGAAGACGCGATTTCCTTTTTTTTCTGTCGCATGATTCGGCTCGAACAAAGGCTCACGTTCATTTCTTAGCTACGCCACCAGCTAGGTTTGGTCTTATGGAACATCCTGAGTCAGCATTTTTGGTGATTTTTTTTTTGTGCAGAAAAATGCACAAAAAGTGGGGGGGGGTTAGATTTAATTCGTATTCCTATTCAAGACCAGTTGTGTCTAGATGCCCTGCTATATACATAAAATGCTGCGTCATGATTTGTAGTGTGAACGTTTTACCAGATTAGTATCCGCCTAATGATGAGGTCAGCAGAATTTTTTTTGACTCCTGCTCTATCCCATCTGAGAGCATATCTGGCAGAGATTTTCCCCACCACTCTCATCATAGATGTTCTCTTCTACCCTTTCTAGCTGTAGATATGAGCAACATTGAAACTCCAGTCCTTTTTCATTAACCAGAGGTCAATTCTGAACATCTTGAGTGGATAAACGCCACAGATCTATATCTTATGCTAATCACAGGTCATAACAACGTCAGAGATGAGGGATGAGTTAAAACGTCTTGACATGCATTTCATGGAGGTTCATTCAGAGCAGAAACCAGGAAGGAGATATCCTGTGTCATTGTGCATATGCCAAGGCCTTCTGTCAGAGGGGCTTTTGGGATGGTGTTTTGGTTAGAAAATGGGAGGGGGGGAAGACTGACATAATGCAGTGATCTCATGCTGTCTGCAGCAGGGTACTCTGGCTCAACACACACACACACACCATACATCTGCCACTTTCATTAGTTCCCTTTATGCCAGAGAGCTGCATCAGCTTTCAAATCACAGTGTGATTAGGAATCGGGGGCGTTCAAGTGGTTACCTCATAGTGTCTTTCTTTTCTTTTCTTTTCTTTTCTTTTCATTTCTTTCCTTATTTTCTTTTCCTCTTTTTCTTTTCTTTTTATCCAATTTTGCATCCAACGGTTCATTTCTCTTCTTGCATTACTAATGTAGACTTCCCTTTGTCTCTTGTTTTAAGAAATGCACACACACACACACACACACACACACACACACACACACACACACACACACACACACACACCACAGCACACTTTAGAAGCAAGCCCATTTAGGGATGGCTAATTACCCATTTGGATCGCAAGTCACATATGTGTTAGACAGAACAGATAATTAGAGACTAGGGAGAGACTGAGGGAGACAGGAAGTGATGACTCGAAGAGGTGGCGCACGACGGAGCCACTGCCCACTAGACAAAAGCAACACAAAAACGAATGCTAGAACATCGTCTTTAGAGTAAAAATACATGTACTATACATGTACAATACTATTTACATTATGCAAGGAAAGAGTGATAGTACAGGAGAATAATCAACAATGGGATGGTGTGATGCAGCCTGATCCCAACCCGGTGCACTAGCTACCCTGAATTAGCATCTCATTACTATCTCATTTAAACTGTTGAACTTCTTTAGCAGAATGTTGTGAGTTCAAATCCAAGGTGCCCCAAGACCAACCCTTAAGTGGTATATAAATAAAAGTAGCTTCGGATAAGAGTGTTTTTGCAGAACATCCCCGAAATGTTTTATTCCTCTTATACATCAAGAATTTTCAAACGCATTGATTTTTTATTAATATATGCGCATTTCTAGATTTGTTTTAATCTGTTTATAGATATGTTTAATATCAGAACAAAACCCATGTTTAAGCTATTTTTTGTCTCCCAGAAGTTTGTGTGTTCAAATGCTCCTCAATTACTTAGTTGTATAATTTGAAGTGGATCTGAATAAGGGGCATAAAAGAAAATATTGTTTATTGTTGTTGTTTCCTACAACAGAATATTCCACAATATTCTTATTTAACAACAATTTGCCAATGCGGTGATTTTTTCCCCCATTTATTAATAGCCTGCATGTCAAGATTTTTTTATTTTATAATTTTATAGTTATATTTCCTCAAAACCAGTTTTTTCCTTTTACTTTACTTGTAATATTTTTGTTAGACAAAACCCCGCCCATACACACACTACTGTATGTTCAGTATAATATCAGTATAATATCATAAATTTAATGTTTAAATATTGGTACAAACCTATAGAGTACATTGATTATATTACATACTATCTTATATCCATGTACGTTTATCATGATATATACTGATATATATACACTTCCCTAGCGAAACCTCAATAATACCTCGAGTTATACGATAAAACATGTCAAAACGAGCACTTTAAAATACACTTTTGATTTGCTCATTAACTACTGAATGATTGAAAATGAAATCAACACCTTACAAACTATTAAGAATTCAGCAGTCCTGCATTGCAAAAGAGGCTACTTTGTTTCCTGTTGCGGTTTTTTTTTACTTTCCTTCACACACACACACACACACACACACACACACACACACACAAAGTAATGGGGAATTAACTCAGCATTCCCTCAATGCCCTTGGCACTGCAGCGCATTGTCTACTTGTTTTAGTCTTTTTTGGGGGGAATGAAGTAAATCAGTTTGAAATGTAAGTTCGATTAGGGCTCTGTCCTACTCTGGTTCTAGTGATGACGTAACAGTGCCTTTCTGCTGTGAGCAAATCATTTCTGCATTTTTGTTCCAATATTATGCGTTCTACTGCACTTCATAGCTCACAGCAGAAAGGCACTGTTACGTCATCACTAGAACCAGAGTAGGACAGAGCCCTAATCCCACAAACAGACTAGAATACAGCTTTTTATTATTATATATATATATATATTTTTGCTTACAAGATCAAATCACAAGTCTCTTTCCTTTAGGGACGAGTCACACAATTCCCAGAATATATAGCGCACCAGTGAATCAGTGATCTGTCTGTTTTTTTCCAATCAGCTGCTGAATCATGCTCCTCTCTTTTCTAAAGAAAGCTCGTGAATGAATGCCGCTCTACCAGGCAATGTGTTTTTTTCAAACTGGGATTAAATCAAAAATACACTATGGTGACTAGACATTTGGTTCTTTAATTTCATAGACATGCAGGCGAGATTATAGGCGTTACTCATTGCAGTAAAATACATGTACTGGATGCATACTATTTGTATTATGCAAGGAATAAAACCACTAAAAAAGTAAAATAATGGACAATGGGATGCGGCCTGATGCAAGACAGAACTCGTACTGCCCTAAAGTGGTATATCTCAATAGTTATACTGTTGAACTTACCAGAACGTTGCTCAAATCCAAGGTGCCCACAAGGTGCCCCCAAGACCAGCCCATAACTGGTGTATTTGTCTTAATGTGTTTATAGATATGTTTAATATCAGGACAAAACCTGTTTAACCTATTTTTGTCCGCGCAATATTTTTGTTCGACAAAACCCCGCCCACATTCACATTGCTAAAATATTCACGACTTTGAGTCACCAAATGGACTCGAACGGATCGGCGAAATTAAGCTTGTTTGCTCCACCTCCATTTATCTTTTTGGCTGGAACGGAGCCATCAGTCATCCCCTGTGGATTGCTGTGTTTCTCTCAGCAGTACATCACTAGCCTCTCCTGTTACAGCTGTTTCTAAAAAACAAAATCAATCTCACTGGCTGGAACTGGCTTCAGGGCGATCGCATTAATTCCGGACCAAATGGACTTCAATCTCTTATGGCTTGATTCCTGTCATGTCTGAACACTGTAAATAAATTGGCTTGTAAAATTACAGTATATTACTGGCAACGGTTTTGTTTTATTACAGTATTTGTACTGTATAAATAAACTACAGTACTTTTGTACTGTTTACTGTAGTTTGAAGAGTTTGATATACTGATTATTACTGTCAAGTTGATACTGTATACTATAATTTAGTGGTAAATTGTTTTACAGACATAAGTTAAATGATCTGTGTGTTTTTTTTTGTGCTCTTCAGTTCTGGGAGGTGATCAGTGATGAACATGGCATCGACCCGACTGGAAACTACGTGGGCGACTCAGACCTTCAGCTGGAGAGGATCAGCGTTTATTACAATGAAGCTTCCTGTGAGTCACAACACGCTTTAAAAAACGACCATAGAAACCTTTCAGTACCGGAACTCACTCAGCACTAATTATATTCAAATTAATAACCATAAAAAGGTGATTACTGTTGGAGTTGGATCCAAAAAAGCTGAACGAATGGCAAGAATTATACTGCTTGTTTCTGCACACAATAAACATATAATAATAATAATAATAATAATATATTATTATTATTATTATTATTATTATTATTATTATTATTATTATTATTATTATTATTATTTATTAAGGTTTTTGCTACGAAACAAATGAACAGGCTTACAAGAATTGGTCAGAGGAAAGATCTGGGTCTATGCTTCAGATGAGTAATAAAGATTTTTTGATGCAGTATAATGGAAATAATAAATTTGAGAATGTGCTCTAAGAAAAAAGTAAATTATGTGAATCTTGAATACTGTGAGTCCTGTGTGTGATTGGATGTGAAGCTTGCAATGGGCGTGTTCGTGTTACATGTCTTTAAATGTATTCATGATCGAGACATACTGCTTTTGATATGCTTATTTTTTATCATTAAATTTCCTGGAACATCTGGCATATGTCTGGAAAAACTGATTGGCTGTAATCACAGGCATTACAGAAGCTCTATTGATGTTACTTACTTAACCATAATTTGTATATATATATATATATATATATATATATATATATATATATATATATATATATATATATTACCCACATATCTTAATGAATCACTTCCTAATGAATCATTTGATATCTTTCCAGCCACCAAATATGTCCCCAGAGCCATCCTAGTGGATCTGGAGCCAGGAACCATGGACAGTGTGCGATCTGGAGCCTTTGGTCATCTCTTCAGACCTGATAACTTCATCTTCGGTTTGTAAATATCCTATCTCGATATCATTGGCTCGGTTTGCATGGCGAGTGATTTTAGATTTCTTCTGTCTTTAATATTCAGATTTAGCATTAAAATTCAACCGTTACCACAAAGATGGAGGCGCACAACTGTATAGGACGTCTGTGGATGCAGTAGCATTACATTGTCGTCTTCACTTAAACTAGGATACCCGATCCTGTTCCGTCATCCCAGTGCCCCTGGACACAATGCCTGCTCCATGAAAATGTATGGTTTACCCATGCGGCTAAAAGAATTACACACATAGCAATTTGATGGCAACAAACCTTCATACATACAGTCTATGTTTGGATTAGTTATTACCAAAGATTCATGCTAGTTTATAAATCGGAGTAAGATAGCTTTGAATGGACAAATGGTTAATAACACACAAGCCTATGTTATTTGTAGCTAAACTGATAGCAAGCTAGGTTATAGTGTACCTGAAGCTAGCTGTTTGCTGCATATTATATCTATTTAATGTAACTGTAATTAAATATGGCTACCCTGAGGAGGCCTGATTGGTTTTCGTAGCAGTAAAAATATCATTTAGCTGTGTAAAGATGGATAGCATGCTAGCAGGCTCTAATAGAAGACATGATGGAAAGAATTTGAAGTAATAATAATCTCTTGAAAATTTGGACAGCCATTTAATTTAATTTTAATTTAATTTAATTTAATTACAATACCAAAGCTAGTTTAATCCCTTGATGTTGGAAATATAACAGATATTTCTTCATACAGTAAATATGCAAATAGTATTTATTCTTTTATACTGATTATTTATGCTAATTGTTGCACCATGAAATGCACTTCTGGTTGGATGCTAACTGTATGCGCAGTGACAATAAAGGTGAATCTAATCTAAAATAATCTATTCTATAAAACAGAACAGCCATCAAGGGCCTTTATTTATCACATATATATTACAGCACAATGAAATTCGGCTTGTTTTGGAAGCTGGGGTCAGAGAGCACAGTCAGCCATGATACCACGCCCCTGGAGCACAGAGGGTTAAGGGCCTTGCTCAAGGACCCAAGAGTAGCAGCTTGACAATACCGGGGCTCGAACCTCTGACCTGCCGATCAGTAGTTCAAACCTTAACCACTGAGATACACCCCTCCCGCCTGCTATGTACTATAAAAGTCATTTATATTTACAGTAAATAACATGTCAGCATTATGGGTTAACTAGTCATTTTGTTTTCAGGTCAGAGTGGAGCAGGTAACAACTGGGCTAAAGGCCACTATACAGAAGGAGCAGAGCTGGTGGACTCCGTCCTGGACGTCGTGAGGAAGGAATGCGAGAACTGCGACTGCCTCCAGGGTTTCCAGTTGACCCATTCTCTCGGAGGGGGCACGGGCTCTGGTATGGGCACCCTGCTGATCAGCAAAGTGAGGGAAGAATACCCAGACCGTATCATGAACACCTTTAGTGTGGTCCCCTCTCCGAAAGTGTCCGACACTGTGGTGGAGCCCTACAATGCCACGCTGTCCATCCACCAGCTGGTGGAGAATACAGACGAGACATACTGCATCGATAATGAAGCCCTGTATGACATCTGTTTCCGCACACTTAAGCTAGCCACGCCTACATACGGCGACCTCAACCACCTGGTCTCCGCTACCATGAGTGGTGTCACGACCTCGCTGCGCTTCCCAGGCCAGCTAAACGCCGACTTGCGCAAGCTGGCGGTCAACATGGTCCCCTTCCCTCGCCTGCACTTTTTCATGCCCGGATTCGCTCCTTTGACCGCGCGCGGCAGCCAGCAGTACCGCGCCCTTACCGTCCCCGAGCTCACACAGCAGATGTTCGATGCCAAAAACATGATGGCCGCTTGCGATCCACGCCACGGCCGCTACCTCACCGTGGCCACCGTCTTCCGTGGCCGCATGTCCATGAAGGAAGTGGATGAGCAGATGCTGGCCATCCAGAGCAAGAACAGCAGCTATTTTGTCGAATGGATCCCCAACAATGTGAAGGTCGCCGTGTGCGATATTCCACCACGGGGCCTCAAGATGTCCTCGACCTTCATTGGCAACAGTACCGCCATCCAGGAGCTGTTCAAGCGCATCTCCGAGCAGTTCACAGCCATGTTCAGGCGTAAGGCGTTCTTGCACTGGTACACCGGGGAAGGCATGGATGAGATGGAGTTCACCGAGGCCGAAAGCAACATGAACGACCTGGTGTCCGAGTATCAGCAATACCAGGACGCCACGGCTGAGGAGGAGGGAGAGATGTATGAGGATGACGAGGAGGAGTCTGAGGCCCAGAAATAAACCTCAGTCAACGATATAAAACAAGCCTACTCAAAAACGCGACCACTTTGCCGGCTTATAATAATCTTAATATTTCACTTCTCTTACAGGTAGATTAAACTTCATGTTAACCATTTGTGCCAGTTCAAGCAGGAATTCACTTTACTGTACCATAATGGCTTATTAACGGTACTTGTTGTATAATGTTGTTCACTAACTGACCCCAAATAAACCAGTGTTTCAATGGCTCGAGTTGGTTGTAAAATCGCTTTTAAGTATCCTTTACTGACACATCAGGAATCTATGGCGAGTCAATGATGAGTCTACAGTGAGTCTTTAGTGATAATACAGTCTTCTTTATACAGCGCTACTGAATGACTCGTGCATGACAATCCCACGTATAGATGACCTAGATTCTGCTTAAAAATAGCGTTCATCCCCGAGAGCCGCACAACGCACCTTGGGCACAGCGTAAAAGAGCGATCTCATTCTCCCGAGATCCTTCCCATGCTCCTATTTCCCCCCCACAAAACAGACCCAGTTAGAAAGATCACATGCTGACACCAATGAAGGTTTTCTGCTGCCTACGAAGTAGATACGCAAACAGAGCAGGCTTTGATCGCGCACACTGGCCCTTCTGAACAGCTCTAGAGATGCAGTGGCTTTTACTAATAGCTTTGACGCCTGTAGCTCGGTGGCGTAGATGCTGATCTTCTGCTCAGAAGGGTCAAATCCGAGCATTGCCTATAGGCGAGGGTTTTTAATTCACAGCTGTTTAGGTGTATAAATGAGAAAAATGTTTATGAAGGTGTCGGTTAAACGCTGTAAATGTAAAGTGATAACAACACAATCGTAGATTGCTTGCAAATAATCAGCTAGTCTTTGTACATAGAGTGCACTTTCCGTAAACCATAAGGAGTCGTAGGACAATTCAATCTGCAGCACAAACACTTCACGTCCCATTACTGACCCATTTGCATTAACAAGACAAGAAAATGCTCCCTGCATAATTCAGGACCGTCCAAATGGCTGTTAGGTGGAGGAACGGATCAATACAAGTCTCCTGAGACACACATCTAATGGCCTACTGATATATAAATTGTGCAACAGTGCGACAGAAAAACCTGACCATCCATTAAAGCAGCAGCGCAGGGGATGACCAGACCCGAATCCAAATAATCCACCCTTTATAAGCGTGATAATCTGAAATACATTTTAATGCACTGAACCCCAAGATGGGCCATAGCAGGACCAAGTAACAACTTGAACATAATGAAATTAAATACTTAAATCTGTAGTTATTATTGTTTTAATTTATGTATTTTTAGTCCTTCTGTGACATGAGGTTTGAAGACAGATTGATATACAATAGGGACGAATGATCCGTGGTGGCGCCCCCTAAAGGGAGCAGCCAGAAGGAGAAGAAAAAGAAACCTTGGTCAGGATCCAAAGCTTAGCCGAAACCTTGAGGCAGAAATGCGGTCTGAATAGGAAGCAGACCATTGCACACACACACACGCACGCACGCACGCACACACGCAAAAAATGCAACCAAATTCCTTTATCTCATTATCCTTCCCGCTTAACTAACTTCATCCCTCCTTTGAAACAACACCCAGGTACACTCCACTTCTTATGGTTCTTGTACATTATACAGTCATATACTTTAGATACTAACCTATTGCAAATCAGTAGCATTATATGAGAGCACATGAAATTCTAAACTTCACTAATATGCTTTTTGTATACAATATGTAATTGTACATATGCCTCCTTAGAGGCCCTTTATGGTAAAATGGTAAGGTGTGGCCTACAGAAATAGCAGTAGTTGTGATACTAATGCATGATGTCACTGTCTGGGACGAATTTAATGTGCTTTTCTTGTGTCCATGAGATGTATATTATTATTATTATTATTATTATTATTATTATTATTATTATTATTATTATTATTATTATTATTGTTTAATTAATAGTATGAATTCGTGGAAAAAAAGACGCCAGAGGGCGGTATCTATAAACCTCACCCTACACAATAGACCGTACACACAATAATAAAGGCACGTAGTGTTGCCAGGTGTGTTTATACCGTGTTTTTTAATTATTTTTTCCTTCATCCAGAGTGTGAATATTTAAATGGTCCTCTGCAAATAAAACCGTGTGGATTTTATATTATCATAATGAATCATAAATTAAACATAATCTACTATGATTTTTTGTTAGGTGTCCCAGTGTGTGATTGATGAGTCTAGGAGTGATTTGTATGTAATTTGACTCTGTATGCTAATGTTCTTCCGTGTGTTCGTGTTTAATAAATGGTGACTAATTTACACAAAGACAGAAAGGACTGGAGATATGCCCCATATATGGCAAATGACAGCACAGTGAAATTCGTTATTTGCGCATCATTGTTTGTTAGGAAAGGGGGCACGGTGGTGGCGTAGTGGTTAGCACGTTCGCCACACACCGCCAGGGTCCGGGTTCGATTCCCGTTTCGGCCATGTGTGTGTGGAGTTTGTGCATGTTCTCCCCGTGCCTCAGGGGGTTTTTCTCCGGGTTCTTTCTCCGGTTTCCCCCGGTCCAAAAACATGCACATGTAGAAGATGAATGTTTGTTAGGAAGCTAGGGTAAGAACTGGAACTGGGATACGCTTCTTAAAGCACCTCTGGAGAGGAAAGCGTAATGGGCCTTACTTAAGTGCCTGGTTGGTGGTATATACCACCAAGTTTCCATTGGCAGGAATATAGAATATATATATAGAATATATATACCTGGAGATGGAAACTTGGTGGTATATATATATATATATATATATATATATATATATATATACACTGTATATATATCCTATGCATATGCATATATTCGGTTGGATATATATATTATATATAATTCCTTGATAGATAGATAGATAGATAGATAGATAGATAGATAGACAGACAGACAGACATAAGAGCCAAAATATCAGGACTCATCTGGCCACTCATCTCCATCCAATCCTTAGCCTTTATTCTAGTTTGCTGCAAAGAAACAAAAGGAAAATGCATGCGCCACAAAAAGCATAAAATACTAGACAGTTTTACACTTTTCATAAACTCTGTATACATGCAAAACAAAAACAAAAAAACACACACCAATGTTGAGTGTAATAGTCACTAGTTGGGTTGCAGGATTTCACACAGACCTGGCAACCCTGACTCAGCGTGTATTGACAGGAATGATGTTGTTGGTTTTAGGACGAAGCCGGAGCTGTCATCTCACTACACACACTTAAGTGAAACACTAATTTTATCCCGCGTTATTTGCAGGATGAATAATATTTGTAAACTACATGCTCGTCTGTAATCAATATGAGGTAAGCGGTGGAGCATTGGTGTTTGCTAAGTAGCTCCTGGCGCTAGCTAGCAAGCTATTTAGCTAACATTATGCACAGATGTTGTAAGATATATAGATATTGATAAAAACCAGCAAATGATATGATTGGATTTTGATATAGACCAGATATGGAGCGATCTCGTATTACTGTGCAAGAGATAATGATTTCTGCTTTTTATCACACGTGTGGTTAAAAAAAGTCGAAATTGTAGTTTTTAGATAATAATGTGTGCTGTTTACCAAAAGCTGTCGAGATCTAAAGGTCAAAGTCTGTAGAGATGGGAAATGGCGTTGCTTTACTTATTTTTCTTATTGTGTGTATTCGATATCCGATTCTAGCGTCCTTAGGGAGTCGACTCTGAGTTGAGACCGAGTCGACACCGAGTCGATACATTTTAGGCGTGATTCTGACATGCATTTATATCAGGCTGATGCTGATACTCATGGTAATATATCTTTAGGAAGGTCTTTATCTGAGATGGAGATCAGACGCCACTCTCTCTCTCTCTCTGTCTCTCTCTCTCTCTCTCTCTCTCACACACACACACACACACACACACACACACACACACACACACACATAATCAAGAGCCCAAAACTGAAATCTACTGCTTTCACTTCTCATATTAAAATAAAATGAAGTGTGTGTTTGTGTGTATAAAACCAGGTGTAAGCAGCGATATGGAATACGATGAGAGACTTGCACGCTTTCGCCAGGGTCATGTAAACCCCTTCGACAGGACTGAAAGTGATGGCACCCCAGACAGGAAGGATCCCCCAAAACAGGGTGAGTGTGCACACAGTGCTACATGGTCCTGGAAACCATAATCCTGATGATTTATCACCTCTTAAGTGCACTCTTAGTATTCTGGTCCCTCATCTAATTGTTTAAGTGAAGGCCTGCCTCTTTTGTCCATTGGATTGGGCGATTTAGGAATGGGGGGGGGAATTTCAGTTTTTCTAAATGCTTGCATCTTTCTGTGATGAAATTAGCCGATTGACTAGTAAGGGATTAGTGGATTATCTGTTGCTAAATGTACTACTTTTGGCGCACAAAGAAACAGGAAACAGCAGAAATACTAACTGACGGCATACCGTTTTAGTCACTCTGATGATCATCTAGCCACTTATGTCTTCATCCATCCGCTTTCTCACCCATTTTTGTTCTATTTCTGAATCCTCATTCTTTATTATTGATTGATCAGTTATTTCTTCAATTTATTCATCCATCCATGCATTTGTTCATTCATCTGTTCATTCATCTCTATTTTGATCCATCTCTCTATCTATATGTTTATCCATCCGTTCACCGTTCATCTGTTCTCGACATTCGAGACAATTGTTTGCTTTCTGCAATCGTTTGCAGTTTCTACTTTGGCCATGTCGGTTTTATAACAAACCTTTATAGCGATAAATTTTATTTATGCCTGAATCGTTTTCATATGACATTCATAATATTGTAGTGAAAGTTTAAACCATCTACACTTCAAACATGTATTTCTATGTCCACATACAGTATATTTCCAAGTAAAGTCCCAGCTCTCTTGTAGAAATCTGTGTTAGTGTTCCCCTCACACATATGACTGTTGAAGTGGTGCAGAGAATGAGCATTGTATCAGAGTCGTAAGATGTGAGAGACGTTATGGAGAAATGAAACAGGAACAGCGTGATTGGAACAGGAAGAGCAGTCCTTCCCTCAGCTGTTTCTTTCGCCTGGTTAGACCTGTGGCTTGTATATAAAGTCTGCTCCAGACATGAACTGGAGCTGCTCAATGAACTGGACGTACTGCTGTAGTGTAAAACCGACGGTCAGGACCTACGACCATGCTGTGCTGCGAAGTCTACGCAGGTACAAATTCGGCTCCTATTATGGATGATTCATTTCATTTTTTTTTAATACAGGAAAAGAGTGAACAACCAATTTAGCACTTTTATCCTGATGTGTATTTTCAGTAACAGCTAGAGATGTTGAGGGCTGAGATCAGGTCATGACTGTTGTTATATTTTGTCATATTCATCCCCATTTTCCTGACAATGTATTTATTTGTGTTATTTTTCATTTACGGACTAACCAGCAGCCTGAAATGTGAGCTATTTTTATGTATGAAATGTATTTGTATTACAACATACTGTAGTCCCAAAGAATAGACTTCTTGTAACAGCACATCCTAAAGAGTTTTATTCTCCTTATACTACAGCCTACTATTATATTATTATACTATAATATAATGCTATATTATACCACTAGCCTACTAAGCTACATTTACTATTCCTTAAATAAAATGATATCATAATAATAGTCACATATACTGGAATGCCTATTTTGGAAAAAAGTTGTAATTTTCTATACAGCCACTTATAAACCAATCAAATTCTGTGCTGAATTCTTTCATGTGGAGAAAAACGACACCGGAGACTTAACTGACTATAGTTACATGTGTGAATAAACTCTATGGTATAAATCCATGCTTTTGAGTTTGTTTAGGAACAATGTTGTTATAGTGACTATTTTATAGCCCTGTTGGATTTTATCACCGTCCGCTTTTTTTTTTTTTTTAGAGAGAGTTAACGCTCTCATTCCTGCCGCCGAGCTAATCATTAAGTCACGCCATTGTCACATGCTCCGGGTTTGTGCTTGAGATTTATGTAAGAGGCTGTTGATTAAGAAACGGAGAGCTCTGCTGTAATGCACATTGATTTCCACCGCTGAAGAATGAACACGGGATTAGTCAGTGTATATGATTTAATGCATGTAACATTTTACTCCTACAGAGGTGAGACCGGAGCTCTTCTCCACAGAGTCCAAACCCCAAAACTCAGACAGGACCATGGACCTAGGGCTGGCAGAGGACCATTTCTCACGACCTGTGGTGAATTGTTCTTTTGTTGTTGTTTTGTAACATTGCTTGCAGGCTTGTCTCCTAATGAGATCTTATGTTCTGCTTTCATTCATTTCGATTTCTTTTTTTTTGTTTTTTTTTTTTGTATTATTGGTTTGTGTCATGTTTCATTTTTGCCTAATGCATAAAGCTTGTTTTTGTGTTTTATTGATTTGGCTACGGTTTCATGATCAGTATGTGCCAAGTGTGCATTTTTTTTTTCTGCCCGCTTTTGCTCAACTTTAAGGTTGATCCGATTATAGAATATACAAAGGCCTTTTCTTGTCATTCATTTGTCATTAATTCTAGCAATGTTAGGAAATGTAAGTGCAGGGTTGGGCATGATACAGAGCCCCTGATACAGAGAGGCTTAAAGAAATTTAATAAAATAAATCATTAAATGAAATAAAAGTTAAAAGAAAAATAAATAAATCAAAACAAATAAACAAGTCTACAATAAATAAACACAACACACAACCTCAGCCTCCAATAACTTTTTAATACAGTATATTTGTATGTCATGGTTTTCAGGCGAAATCTGTGTAATCTGACACAGTACCAATAAGTCACACAATGTAATTATTTTTTTAGGCACAATATGACACACTTGCCATATAAGACACAAACGCGTTTCCTTCTTAGGCACTAGAAGAGAGCCTTTATGTTCTGCATCTCCAGTGCCAGTGCTTTGTTACAGTCAATAATAACATGATATAGCATCATAAGTGATAACTGGAACCAGTTTGTTTTTGTGGATTCTCAGCAGGATTAAATGTAACTTTAAATAGATAAAAAAAAAGTATGACGTACATCTTTTATTCATGAAGACGAATTATGGTGATGGTCACAGGAATAAACCCCTGTGATGTTACTGATTGAACTGAGTGTGGTAACAGTAATTATATTTCATCATACCAGTGACTGTCATGACTTCATCCAAATAGTGTTCTATTGCGTCCAGTGTTGTGGAGTAACTGGATACATGTAATGGCATTACGTAACTTAATTGCAAAATAAATGTAACAGTAATCTATGACAGTTACTGAGAAAAGAATGTGTAATTAAATTACTTATGAAAATGTCAAAGATTACAAATAGGGTTACATCTGATAAATTTCACGTGTAATCAGTGCTTTAGATGACAGCATATTTTCAACAAAAATGTGATTCATTTCGCAAAAATATTTTTTCGAGGGTTTCATACTTTTTTCTTAGAATGTTAACTTAAAGTGCCACCTAGTGGACAAATAAGAGTAATCAAAAAGTAATCAAACGTAATCAGTTGCTTTACTTTTATAAAGTCATTGAAAAGTTATACTAATTATTACATTTTGAATAGGGTCATTTGTAATATATTACATTTCCAAATTAACCTTCCCAACACTGATTGCTTCCTGATTCTTTTTTTTAACACATTTCCTGGTTGCTTTACAAGCAAATGAGGGATAATAAAGTATGAAAAGGAATAATACAAATGTAAATATAAATAATACCGTAGGCTCAAAGCTCAGTAGCAAAGTTGATTTAAATAAATGAATCGTTCACAAATTCTTTCATATTTCTATTTCTATTCAGGGCTCCTTTGTAGCGTCAGACATCGAGCATCTGGAGCAGGCGATAGAGGAGTGTAAAAAACTGATCTTAGAGCTGCCCGAACATTCTGAGAGACAGAAGGACACAGTGGCCAAACTCATCCACCTGCGCCTCAAACTCCAGGAACTGAAGGTGTGTTTTATATCGTATAATACGGTATTCATTCTTCAACTATTATTAACTGTTATGACCTCTGTGTGCCATGTGGTAGGACCCGGAAGAGGATGAACCAAATCTTCGGATCCTGCTCGAGCATCGCTTCTCCAAGGAGAAGAGCAAGAGCGTCAAACAGACGTGTGACAAGTGCAGCACCATCATCTGGGGTCTAATTCAGACCTGGTACACGTGCACAGGTCTCAGAGTTTCCAGATCTTTCTATAGATTATATTTAATTGATTTTAGATTAGATTGATTAAATGGATGGATGGATATATACAAACAAACAACTTTATTGTCATTTTATAGTATAGGTACACAGGATGGATGGATGGGTGGGTGGCGAATGGATGGATGGATGGATGCATGCATGCATACATACAACCAACCAAACAAACAGCTTTATTGTCATTGATATCTATCTGTGTGTGTGTGTGTGTGTGTGTGGTGTGTGTGTGTGTAACAATAGCAGTTAAGAAAAAAAATGTGCAATGCTTTATAGAAGCATATGTAACATCTTATAAACGGATACATATATACTGATTGACTGGAAATGACTGGATCCTGATATGGGATAATCTACATGATGTTCATCTGCATTTATGCGTATACATTTTCTGGCCAAAATGTAGTATATGCTCCCCTCATTTGATTTTCCTGTATAACAGCTGCATAAGAGCAAACGCCTCAAACATCATCAGTAAGAGAACCTGAAAAAAGTGTTTTCCCCCCTCTCTCTCTAAACTGCTTTATAACGGGAAAAAAGCAAGACGAAGAGACTTTACACACTTTGTAGTGTCCGGAGGGCCTAAGAGCTGCGGTTGCTAGGCATCAAAAGCATTCAGATACATCTTCCTTTCATACATGATCCTATTCAGGCACATCTGACCCCTCCATTAGGCGTTCATATTCCACCCTTTTGATCAGGTTTCTTTTGTCGAACATTCACCAATTCTGTGTTTAAAATAACTTCTTTCATTCGCAGGTTGTTACTACCGTTGCCATAGCAAGTGCATGAATCTCATCACGAAGCCGTGCATGAGATCGAAAGTGAGCCACCAGTCGGAGTACGAACTGAACATCTGCCCAGAGATCGGTCTGGACAAACAGGATTACAGATGTGCCGAGTGCCGAGCCCAGATCTCTCTTAGTAAGCATTCGGAGGTTTTGTGTCTGTTTTGGGATGACAACAGACAAGTATCCAATATTTTTGTCCATATAGTGTACCTAAAAAAAACGTAAGCTATTGTGTACGTGCTGAAGTTAAGTGTTTCGTTTCATCCTGCAGGAGGCGTTCCGAGTGAGGCGAGGCAGTGTGACTATACAGGGCAGTACTACTGCAGTAGCTGCCACTGGAACGACACCGCCATCATTCCAGCCCGAGTCATTCACAACTGGGAGTTTGATTCCAAAAAGGTAACATCCTCTAATACCTGGGATAAATGTTGAACTATTACCATTCAATGCAAATGAACTGATCAATGAATTTTTATTGTAAAGAGTATACTTTTTATTTCTCCACACAGAACACAAATAAACAGGTTTTTACCAAAATTACTTCTTCTCCTGACAAAACAATGCTTTAATAAATTCCCCCTCAGTAAAAGGTTGCAGCATTGCTGCCTTATAGCTCGCCTTTGTGGCATTTTCCTTTGACTCTTTTGTGAAAAAGCGCTGCTTGTTCCATGGCAGCGAGAGTGCGGCCATAGGTCTACTGCCATCTTCTGGCGAAATATAAAATAGGTTTTTTTTTTTATTTTTTTTTTTACAAATGGTATATTGTATACTGTTGTCAACAATGCTGGTGGGCCTGCAAGTGGTCCCTGTGCCGGAATTTGGACATACCTGCTGTAATAATGTGTTCATATGTGTTTTTTGGTTAACTTTGTATCAGGGCAGTCTGCACATGAAACCCCCTTTACTTATGTGGGCCTTAGTTTGAAAATGTACATCAGCACTTTTTATTGTCTTTAGACGCCAAAGCAATTTAGAAATAATTGCCATATTTATGAAAACACATCTGCCTCTTATTTTCTTTTCGGCTCGTCTTGCTCTTTCCTGACACTGGAGACTCCTTCCTTAAACACTAAATACACAAGATTTTGGAACATAACCATTTAACTTGAAGATCCATCACACCATCCTGCGAATTCATTTTCTAATTACAGCACTCAAAGATGTTTTATTCCTTACATTGCAAACGTGTCAAACTAAAATGTCATTTTATAAGGCGATGCTGCTTTAAAGCGCGCATTGACGATAAATTTTTCCAGAAAGCACAGCACTAGAGTGCTGTGTATCCCACATATGCGTTTACAGACCGGAATTGAGAAATTCCTACAAATGATCCCAAAATGTCCATGAGGTGAAAAATTGATGCAGATGGAAAGCACTTTCAAGAAAGAGGGGAAAGCAAATAAATGTTTGTGCTTCGAGGAGAAAAAACGCTACGTATTTTGTGTTATGATGCGGTGTCGCTCATCAAACACTATATACTATATACCACGGGGACACGGGAGACGATCTCAGCACGTGTTTACTTCCTGTGCATGTTGACGGTGTTTTGAAAACGAGCTTCGCTTTTGTTATGTGCAGGTGTGTCGCTCATCCATACGATATCTGACTCTTATGATCTCCCGACCTGTTCTGAAACTGAAGGAGATAAACCCTCTGCTCTTCAACTTTGTTGAAGAACTGGTGGAAATCAGGGTGAGATTTCTGCATTTATTTTGTATTCCTTACAAAAACAATAGCAGCCCAGAACATTATGGACTTGTTGCCTAGAGGTCTATGTTTGGTTTGATTTTGTTCTCGCCGTTTACAGAAGCTTCGTCAGGATATATTACTGATGAAGCCATACTTCATCACCTGTAAAGAGGCCATGGAAGCCAGGCTGTTGCTGCAGGTACGAGGCTTGACTGTGGTTAGTGCTACAGAGTAACGACTAATATTAGACGATTAACCTGAATTTATTTGTGTGACAGGGGTGTCCAAACATTTTGTAAAGAGGGCCAGATTTTGTGGGGGCCGGCCTGACATTCTTTGAACCATTAACATGAAATGCAAATTAACAAATTAATGATTTTGACCAAATTAATTAATCTGCCGGAATCAATTTTAATTTGTTACCGAGTTAACCGAGTTAAAATTTAGTTAATTTGTTACAGAGTTAAATATTAATTATTTCAATAATTCATCTTTAATTTGTCAGGTTTGACAAATGATATACTGATGAAAAGACTCATACTCAAAACTGTAGTTTTGATCATTAATAAAATGTATTCACTGAGATTTTAGAATTTATTTACCTTGGAAGACTATACAAATAACTGCAGTGCAGCTGCAGTGCAGACCCCCAGCGGAGCATCTGACATCACCGTGATCAACATCTCCGTATTCAATCTGGATGTGGAGTAGAAACCGTTAAAACTAGCAGTGGCACAGGGATTTGGAGAGAATATAATGAATAACGTTTATCACCGGTTTCATAACATGATCATATTTATGATGTTTGGCACAGATAGCTTAGTAATACAGTGCAGTTGTATAGCTTTGCATCCTTCTTCTCTGACTTTTATGCGGGAGTGCGGCCACAGGTCATCTTAACAAATATAACATTTTTTTGTATTCTTGTATTTTAAGCTGTGGTTCATAGACCACATGTTGGGCCGCATGTTATTGATTTTATGACGGAGGCTGCAGGCTGGAGTAAATTTGAACATGTGCCACATTTGGTCCCTGGGCCGGACTTTGGACACGCCTGTTGTATGACTTCTTAAATTCATAAACAACTCCTGGCTAGAAAAACGTTGACTCGGGTATGAAAGGAAGAAAGCTGGACACTATATGTCTTGAGTAGAAACAGTGCCATCTGTTGGTTGTTGGGTGTAAGTGAATGAAATATCCTTAGGCTTCCTTCTCTCCTGATGCAGCTTCAAGATCGGCAGCACTTTGTGGAGAACGATGACATGTACAGTCTACAGGACCTGATCGACATCTTCAGTGGTCGTCTCAGTTGCTCTCTCACTGAGATTCACACCACCTTTGCCAAGCACATTAAACTGGACTGTGAGGTAAGATTGTGTGAATTTGTCTCACTTACTAATCAGAAATAATGCCGTTAATGCACCATACGCATCACATATGAGGAAAGCATCACAATCTCAAACTTAATTGTGACATGACAATGTGACATAATGTGAATTTGATATTGCACTTCTTTATATTCCGTATCGTCGGAGCGTAACAGTCATTAATCATAAACACACACTACACACTGCTATTCTGCATCACTCACAGTCACACTCTTAATAACACCCAGATGAGGATGGGGTTCCCTTTTGAGTCGGGTTCCTCTCAAGGTTCCTTCCTCATTCCACTAAAGGAGTTTTTCCTTGCCACAGTCGCCCCTGGCTTGCTCATCAGGGATAAATACACATAAATCATATTTAATGTATACATATTTAATGTTCGGTGAATATCCCATTCCGTCAGCTGCTTTGAGACAATGCACATTGTGAAAAGCGCTATTTAAATAAAATTGAATTGAAAATTCTTTAATATTTATTTCAAATTGGAATTTATTTCAAATTGGAATTTTAATATTGATTTCTTGTTCATTTCAATGTTAAATTTTTAGTGGTTGTTTTAATTGTTAAATATGGTACGTGGCTCCTTTAAGAATTCTGTTCCGGTTTTGGTTGCTTTCCGTATAAACTGGTGATATGTTTAGGTTCCATACAGTAATATAGTAAGGAGGAAATTTAGGAAGAGTGAGTGGATGCACGTTGCTGGTTGTTTATTAATGAAAGGTTCAGAGCACTAAGAACATGTTTATCGCCTCTTTTATATTCCATCCTAATATTAAAAGCGGTAAACAGTTGAGGAAAGGTCAATTCTGGAATGATCAGAGACGGCCACCTACTGAAGTTTCTCGTCCAGTTCTTGTTCATTCGCCAACACAACACCCAGTGTTGGAAAAGATCACACACATAGTACTGCAGTTAAAGTGAATTTGCGTTTTATACGTATGTGTGTGTGTGTGTGTGTGTGTTATATTATATCAGATTATATTGTATTATATTATATTATATTATATATTATGTTATCAGAATGTTTTAACTAAGCTCAGAGCATTGAAATGTATTGAAATGAAACCAATTACTAACTTCTTAGGGAATCACAGATCAGCGCTCAAAGACGACCCCATGAACAGAATGACATAGTGATTGCTTCTCGTCGTTCCTTTTGCACTCTTCTTTTCAGCGATGCCAAGCCAAAGGTTTCGTGTGCGAGCTGTGTAAGGAAGGGGACATTCTCTTCCCGTTCGACAGCCACACCTCGGTGTGCCACGAGTGCTCTGCAGTATTCCACAGGTCAGAGCTTTTCACATGATCGCTCAGACATTAATATTCAGAATGGATATTAATAGATATTTCCTAACATTTCCTTCATTTCTCGAAATGATTCTGATTGATCAAAAGCAAAGGCAATAAATGGTCTTTTTCCCTCATAATGCATTTACATGGCAACAACAGTGATTCATGTAATGTAAGCAGTTGTGGGTTAAGGGCCTTGCTCAAGGGCCTGTTAGTAAGAGCTTTGTGGTGATGAGATTTGAACTCTCAACCTTCAATTTTAACACCTTAACGCCTAAGCTTTCCAGAATGTGGACGTACATTTACAGCATTTGTCAGACACACTTTATCCAGAGAAACCAATCATTACATTTGAATCTTGCTCAAAGGCACGACGAGGGGCCGCTTGGTGATGATGGGTTTCGAACTCAGCACCTCCCTGACATAATTATTAGTCTAATGCCATTACCAGTGAGCCACCACTTTTCTTTTCTTCTCCTCACCCTCTTGAAGATGAAATTCTGTCCTGCAGTGATGAAGAGTTACATTTTCAACATTGACTGTTACATAGAAAATTTGATCAGAACAAGATGTTCTGACCAATCAGAATTGAGAATTCAGCAGTTGTGGTATAAATCAGTTTAAAATCTTTTTTTTTTAGTTCATATGCTTGGTTTATATCATCAGATGAAATTTGCATTTTGAGCCTTTTTTGAAGTTCAGCCCAGACGTGCAAACACACACAGAAAAAACATTAACATTAACACACTTGCTTCTTCTGTCTCTTCTTAGGGACTGTTACTATGACAACTCTACGACGTGTCCACGATGCGCCCGAATGACCGAGCGGAAGCAGGAGGAGCTGGCAGAGCTTTAGAGAAGCGAAACACGCGTTCTGACTGACTTTCACTGTGACAGCACTAGAGTCGGTGCTAAAACATGGCATCGTGCGCATGCTTTTACGTTTTACACGACCGCGCCGCCGTCTTAGCGCTCCTGGTCCCGTATTGCTTCTCTAGTTCTCTTTCTTATCCTCGTGATTTCTTCCTGTCCTACTCGCTTCTTTGTAATATTACAACATCTCTGAAAGCGGAAAGTGTGATACTGTGTGGACCTGCTGTTCTATCGCCCCCTACTGCCCAAGCGAACACACGGAGCAGTGCTTGCTGAGTGTTGTAAAGATATTAATCCGTTTATGGTGTAAAACTCTCCCCTTATTAATGCCATCCTACTGATTTAAGGTGCTTACACTTTTTTTCTTTTTTTTTTTTTTAGGTTTGAAGTTGTCGCTATGGAGAATTTAAGTCGTACACTAGTAACAATCCAAAAATATTTTAGTGATATTTTAGTTTTATATTAACAAATTTTTATTTCCAACATCAATCACTGGCAGGTTTATTTTTATTATTATTTTTTAGTTACATGGAATATTCTATTTTCTGATTCGCTGAGCGATTCCCATGCTCATTTAGCTTTCTTGCCCCATAACTGTCAACCTGATTGTTGATTGAAGCACACCAAATCATGTTTACTTTTCACCATAAAATTTTGCATGGTCACATGGTTCTCTCTTTTCACGCTAGATTTCAGTGAGCAAAAAAAATGTGAAAGCACCTCACTATGTAAAAGCTGTTTATTATAGTACAGTATAATACGTTTCTGTATTTATCTCTGTAGTGTCAAGGTCCGGGCAGTGTGCGATGTGGCAAGCTTTTTGCCAAAACAGAATATTGACCAATCCACCCTATTTAAAGCCAATACAACTGAAGGAGGAGGAGTAAAGGAGGAGCGGAGCTGAACGATGTACACACGGTCGTGTATGTCTCTTAAACAGTATGCTATCATTTTGAGGCGCCTCAGAATGTAATGGTTGAATGCACTCTTTATTATTTGTTCTAAAATAATATGAAATATGCTGTGTTATTTTTCAGCATGCGACTTGTTTGTTAATGTTTTTTGTTGTTGTTTTGTTTTTGTTTTTTTGCGCTGTGACGTGACCTGCGTCGTGGTGTGTACTGTTGTGAATGAGATGTAGTGTGACGCTTATAAAGGACATGAGTAAAAAAAGTAATAACTACGCTGTCTGGAGTCGGTTTCACTGAAGTTGTGCAAGATATTTTGTTAATGTAGAGGACAAAAAAAACTGGGACACGTTTATGTTTTTTTTTAATCATTTGTCCATTAATATGCTAAAAGTGACATTGCTTTCGATACACAACAAGAAGTGTATTGAAGGCGTTCTCGGTTATTCTAAATAATGAAGGGACTTTTAAATGATTTAAATAAGCAGAATGTACAAATGTGCAAGTGAGAGGTAGAGGATAGAAATTGTGGCAGCGTATGCAATAAATAATTTTGGAAAAATACTGCGTATTGCACATCTCTAAATATCGAATGTATATACACATTCCGATCAGCTATAAGATGATGAGCAATGACGTGAATAACACTGATTATCTCTTTATCATGCCACGTGTTAATAAGGGGGATTTAGCAGGCAGAAAGTGAACATTTTGTCCTCAAAGTTGGTGTGAGAATCAGGAAAAATGGGCAAGAGTAAGAATTTGAGCTGGAGCAAACTGTGATGTCTTGACATCTAGGTCAGAGCATCTCCAAAACCGCAGCTCTTGTCAGGTCTGCAGTGTTCAGGATCCATCAAAACGATGGATGGATGGGCATTTCAACATAACTATATATGTAAATTATATCCATCTATCTATCTGTCTATCTATCTATCTATCTATCTATCTATCTATCTATCTATCTATATATATATATATATATATATATATATATAATATATATATATAAATGCATAAAATATAAAAAATAGTGTGTAAGGTTTAGAAGTGTGTAACAATCAGTACACCAGACAGTACTGATCCACTACACCTCACACTGGACATTCACTATGGCAGTGGTCACTCGTGGTCACTGCTCACTCACGGACAGAAAACACACAACACACACAATATGCACACACCCACTTTATAAGCAACCATATTGCACAAACCTGGACTTTGTTGTTTGCACACACAGATTTCTTCTGGTTTTCTTTCATTTTTCTCTTTCTCTTTTTTAAAGTCTATTTTATATTTTATATTTTTTATATTTTACTTTATATTTGTATTTATTTTGTAAATTTTTGTATTTTGTATTTGTAAAACAATCCACTCTTGAGGTCAGGGCAGCTGCCCAAGCATTTCACTGCGTATCATACTGTGTATGACTGTGTATGTGACCAATAAAATTTGAATTTGAATTTGAACTGACCAAGCGTAAAAAGTGATGGATATATATATATATATATATATATATATATATATATATATATATATATATTTATATATATATATATATATATATATATATATATATGCATAATATATATTGTACCGTATATATATATATATATATATTATATATTTTTTTTTTTTTTCTACAAAATAAATAGTTCCACATCCATCTATTAAAAACTGTGTATGATGACTAATTAATGTGAATAAAAGTATACCATGTGAGTCCCTTTTCTTTTAATAATGGAGAGATTTTGAGTTTATTTATTTACTTATTTGTTTTTCCTTTTGTTTTGTTTATTTGTTTGTTTGTTTCAAATGTTGTATAATATATATATATATAATTTCAATTACCAATTTACACAGTAAAAATAGGGAACACAATTTGCATATGAAATGGAAAAAAACATTTGAAACAAACAAACAAACAAATAAACAAAACAAAACTTATATATATAAAATGTGCCGAAGACTGAAAGACGGCGTGACGGGCACGTGACCAAAAGCGCTAAGCATAATGGCCGCTGATTGGATACAGGGTTGTTGTTTTTTTTTACCATCACTGTTACTACGTTAAATCATTCGCGAAGGACCGCGGTTGTCTATCTAGCTGCCTGACAAAATACATATATAATGGTCATTGAAAATAAATTCATAAATTAACCCTTGATATTTACCTCACGACAAGGCCCACGTTAATACGCTGTAAGAGCTGTTGCATGTTCTATGATTAAACAGTTTAAGTCTTAATCTTCTGCAGTGTCATTTTAAAACATTGTCTATTTGGATCAGGCAGCACGGGGCCGCCCAGGACCTGCTGTTTACTCGAGTCAGCTACTTGAATCTATTTTGAGTTTCTTCGGCGTTTGAAGGAAACTTTTTTTGTTTTTTATTTATTTATCGTGTGTTTCTGTAGCTGTAAAATGAGTCGGATATTGCGGTTGGTGTGTAGAGACTGCTGTAAGTCAGGATGGGAGAGCTGGAGAAGAGGATACAGCGGATTTAATTCGAATTCAGCCAAAGTGGTAAAGTTCAGGGTAAGCAGTTCGGTTTGTTTTTGTTGGCGTTGACCCCGCCCACTTCCCCCCGATCTCTGTTAAATACCGTTCTGCATATTATATACATTACATTTCTCAGATTGTTTTCCCGTACACGATCTACATATCTCAAAATAATCTAATAATTTGAAGATGTGATTTGTGGAAATATTTGTATTTAGTTGGTTAACTAATGGTGGTATCTGCTATTGTTTGTAAACAGAAATAAAATGACACACATCATCATTTAGCTCACTCCTTACACAATACACAACATTAGGGATTTTATTGGCTCACAGTGTATGATTAAAAAAAAAACAGTATAGTAACAATTCCTCCCCCTTTGAGAATCTCCTACACCAAATATAAATATAATGAACTGAACGTGAGCTACCGAGGGTGCCAATAATTGTGGCTTTGACTTTTTTTGTCAGTTTATAATGAACAAAAAGGGTTATAATAATAATAATAATAATAGTAATAATAAACACCCGCTGCTATCTCTTGATAGAATTCTTTGACACATCGAGCGGAAATCCAGTTAGGATGGGAAAGATTGCTGCTGTCACAATCACGTTTTTTCTCCAGCAAACCACCGAAAGGTATTTATGTTGTATCGTTTAAAATATATTACATAATTTTACTTAATTAAAAAAAATATATATATATTTATATATATTGGGAATCTTATTGCACATATTGCACTCTCTTTCAACTTGTGGTTCGGCATTTGCGCAGGATTCGAGAAGTTTTTTCCAAAGAGAGCGTCCTCACAAGCCGGAGGTAAATGAATCTGAAACATGAAAACAGACTGTAAACCCGGGGACATGGTTAAAGAAATGCTGATCCATTTCTTCTCCTTCATTAAATACGTTTCTGTAGTAAGAGTTTTACAGGAACTTCTCATAAACGGATTAAAAATGAATGTAGTCGTAAAGGATGAGGAGGAGATTTGTGTCATGACGATGGAAGGAGTCTCAAGTAACAGTTTCAAGACATTTGAGATAACGTCTTAAATCATTAGTGGAACTTGCTTTGACGGCTTTCCACAACATTAAACTATAAACTGTATAAATGCAGTAATGCATCCGTTCATTTAACAAAAAAAACTTCTAGCTTAGAGGTTTAGAGCTCTAGGTTTAAGATTAATAAAAGTTTGCCTATTTAAGTTATTAAATAACATCCTGTTGTTGATTATTTTTCTATAACTACATGCCCCGAGGTGCTTTATACCTCTACGTTGATTTTGTTGCGTGACTGGGTTCTACACAGACACTAGAATAGAATAGAATAGAAATTTATTGTCATTGTACAACAAAACTGTGGATGTACCCCAACTACAGTTCATGATAAGAAATATAAACAAGAAAATAAATATATATTTCGTCAGAGAAAAGAAAGATGAGAATATAAAGAAAATATTTACAACACATCTAACCGATATCTGTAAACATTTTCTTTATAGCCTCATTTTGTTTTGACGCGTATTGTACCATTTCAGAGAAACCGAGTGGACCCAAGTCCCGAAGAAGCCGAGGTGGAGCAAGAGGTGATGAGAAGAAGGAAGACGGCAGTTGGTGGTCTCGCATCCTACGAGTAAATATCACTCTAATAGGTTCAGTCGCGCCTTGCATTTTTCTATCTATGCTGAAGCTCATGCTTATCATATTGTTTTCTGTGAATATGGACTCAGTTATGGACACGCACATCCCCTTCTGTCCATCATTGAAGCTATAGAACAAAAGAAAGTTCCTTTTTCCTATAAAGTATTTTATTTTCAGAAACCTTGCATGATAATTTTACAGTACGGAGAACAAACAGACTGGATGTGATGTTCTTCATCTTTGCTAACTTGAACTCCGAGCGAGCTTCCTGTTTGTAAGAGCAGACAGATAATCCCCGAATCTTCCACTTGTGTTCCAGACGGACATCCCATGGGACGAGAAACGTTCCTGGAACGTTTTTTTCACCGGAGCTGGAATGCTGGCGACTTTTCTTTATTTATACCTCCGAGATAAAGGAAGAGAGATCTCCTGGAGAGAGTTTGTTAATCACTACCTCGCTCAAGGCCTGGTGAGAGACGATTTCTTCAAAACTTGGGTTGTGAGCTATGAAATTATTGACACCCCTTCAGTCTGATGATTAGATGTGATATTTCTTAAAGCCTCCATTTTCATACTATTTTTTTTATTTTTAGAATATAGCTGAGGGTTTGACACAAATGATTGCATGCTTTGCTGGGATTTGCATGCTTTTTTTTTTTTTTTTTTAAAATAGACTTTGAAGCTGTAAAGCACAGTCATTTTTTTATCATTAATTTTCGTAATAATAATTTTTTTATCTGTTTTTTTTTTGTTACATCGACTTAGAGCAAGTTTTCAAGTTTGTGGAAATTGTTAGAACTATTTGAAAGTACACTATATGGTCAAAAGTATTTGTTTATTTATTTATTTGCCATATGTGGTTCTCTCTATTTGTTAGCACAGAAAGCGGAATCCCACAATTGTGTAGGCCGTCTCTGTATTTGTTAATATGAAAGTCAGACGAAATCCAAATCTGCAGGCATTGCGCATAAACGTAAAAGAGGCAGAGGTTGTTCGCTGTGCGACTAACTGATAGAAGGCAGTATAAAAAGAAGAATGTAAAGAACCGGGAATGCAAACAACGAAAGTTAAAATGCAAATAGAAACATGGGAGTATAAATACAGTATAAAGGAGTTTAAATGAGTATAATGGAGTATAAAGCCACCCGATGCTTGCTCCTCAGGGTAAATACACATAAATCACCCATATAAATAGTTAATGTTCTGTAATTATCCCATTCTGTAAAGCTGCTTTGTGAAAAGTGCTAAAGAAATGAAATTGAATTGAATTGAAAATACACAAAATTATCGCAAGTGTGGACATGATAAAGATGCAACCAAGGACACACATGGCAAGTTAAATAGACACTGCATAAACACACAAGGACAAATATTGTCTTTATAGGGGCTTATCCAGAGCGACTTACAACTGAGCATTCGAAGGTTAAATGCCGTGGCAACTTGGGCTTGGTATGGTGGTATTTGAATCTGCGACCTTCCGGTCCAGAGACCATTGCCTTAATCACTGACCTCCCATCTCCTCTGAATAAATACCATCTAAATAAAATGATTCATTTTGGAGTCGAGTGTAAAAAAAAACGGGAGTTTGACCCGTCACCCACACCATTGAGTTTATTGACCAATGAGTTTATTGATGGATTATAAGCGAGTCAATGTTATTTACGTGCAGGTCGAGAGGCTGGAGGTGGTCAATAAACAGTATGTCAGAGTGATTCCTGCTCACGGTGTCAACACATCAGACATGGTGAGTGATCGGCTGTAGCTTGTGCATACGCAAATGGTTCACTAGTATTCCCTGCATTAACTCAAAACTGCATTAATTTGAGTGGTAAACTTATACTTCCTGTCGAAACCTAAGGAATTCTGTTCTGTCTTGGAATAAAAAAAAAAAACAATTAAATGAAACACTCTTGAAGTGTTTTTTTTCTGTCAGACAATTTAGCACCAAACAATTCATGTTTGATTGATTGTGTCTATGGTTCACATGTATTATTTCTTATTTGGTTGATATATAAGGTGGTTCCAAAGTTTTGCCTTCAAAATAGCCTTTTTTTTAATTTGTTTGACCCCCTCAAATCCGCTGCATCCGTACCTGACTTCACTAATTATTGAATAAGACTCCACAAACATAGTGGAACATCTTCCCAGAAGAGTGGAGATTATTATAACTGCAAATAGGAACTAAATGTAGAAACTCAGGTGGCCACCAACCTTTGCCCGAGAAGTGTGTATTATAATGACATAAACTCTGGGTTGTATTTGTTTTTCTTTGTATATTAAAAAAAAAAAGTTAACAATTTCCCACCGTTTTATAGATATACCGCTCCTCACATCTTTTCTTATCAGACGCTTGATTTTTACTCATCCTTATTTCTTTGATCTCACAGAGCCACGTCTGGTTTAATATCGGTACTGTCGACACATTTGAGAGGAATCTGGAGCAAGCGCAACAAGAGCTGGGATTGGAGGATCCACACAAATTGTCTGTCTTGTACAGCACAGAGAGAGATTGGTGAGTTTGGTCAGTTTATTAGGCATGAAGCAGTACAGTCACTTGTCAGTTGATATATCTTACTGCTGACCATCAAAACAGATTTGTCCTTGTTTTGTTGTACTTTAGTATACATCAGGACTCAGTTGTGTGTTTACTCTGCACAGACATGTAATGAATGCTTTGTAGGCTGTTTTAGGGGAAGAAAATAGTGTCCCAAGGGTTTAAATTCAAATTTAAATACACATACATGCAGTGAAATGCTTTTTACGACTGTCCAGCATATAAACAAGAAAAAGTAGAATAGAAATAAAAATAGAATAGAATAGATAAGCCACGTACAGCATATCTTTATGGTGCTTGTGAACTGGGTGGTAATTTCATTCTTTATAATTGTCATTATTTACAATTGTGTGCTTCCAACTCTGTGGGAATGGATTGGGAAGAACCACATATGACTAAGAAAGTTGGGTGTCTCAGTACTTTTGTCCCTGTAGTGTAGAATATGGGATCCCCTGGAAATGTTAGTGTTCCAAGGAAACACATATGAAAAATGACTGAATAGAAAATCTTGCAAAAGAACAGGACATTTTGACATTGTAACATTCACTCATTCAACTTCTACCGCTTTATACTCTTCTCGTGGGTCACAGTGTGCCTATCTCAGTGTGCTTATCTCAGGTGTCTTTCGGCATCAAGGCAGGATACACTCTGGGTGGAATGCCAACCCATTGCAGGGAATACACACTCATATTCACACACATATTGATACACTGGGGACAATTTTTCCAAGGTGCCAATCAACCTACCGTGCATGTTTTTGGACCGGGGGAAACTGGAGAACCCGGAGAAAAACCCCCTGAAGCACGGGGAGAACATGCAAACTTCACACACCCATGGCCGAGACGGGAATCGAACCCACAGCCCTTGAGGTGTGAGGCGAACGTGCTAACCACTAAGCCACTAATTGGAACGAATTATTTTGATGAAAATGCTTTCTTTTAACTGCATTTTATTTAAAACAAATATATGCCTTTTGCAGCAATTACAGCCTGGCAGACCTTAGGTATTTAAGCTGTTAATTAAACCTAAAAAATAGTGGTTGTAATTCCAAGTGCTGGACTATAGGGGGGCACATTGTATGCTTGCCAATCCCCCCCCCCCCTCTTTAAAAGTTACTAATTAAACATTACAATTGATTAGTTATTTCTAGATTTATTTAATTTTTAGTTCTATTTTGTTTTACCAGACAGCAATTAATGGGTTTTTATTAATAGATATAAACAACTTGTATTTATATAGTTATATAAGAACTCCTAAATTATGATTATTATTTGATTTCTGTTTTTTGTACTTTGGTTTTGTAATCTTAATATTAAATCAAGGTATCGTATCAAAGTCAAAGTTTTGGCTTCGTGACAACATTAAATCTGATCTAATGTACTATAATGCAGTATGTAAAAATGTAATATAAATATTACATACAAATGTATATTTAATACAAATGTTAGAAAAGCAAAGATTTTTTTTGTTTTTGATTAACTACAGATTTATTATTTTTCCATGACTTATGTCAGTCAGAGATTTGATTATATTAAAAAAAAAGAATTGGAATCTTCGTTCAGGGGATTTGCTTTATTTAACTCTTGGCCTTAGTTAAAGATGTTGTAAGCTCTGTTTCTGGAACTGAATCGTTCGCTTTAGATACGTTTCTAAAGACAGTAATAACTTCTGGCCTCGCCCAGAAACACTCGTGCATCTTGGGTGAGTTTTCCTGGCAGGCGTTTTTCAATATAAATTTACTCCATGTGCAATACAATTGCAAAAGGGTTTTCTCATAATCAATTAGCCGTCTTAGCAGCCATACCAGGAGATTGAAACAGAGAACTGATCATTTCTAATGACCGGCCTCTATGCAAAAATATTTTATTGTTTATAAATGATCTGACTAACCTTAATTGTTTGTGAAATGGATAAATTGTTTGTGAATTGCATGGATATGTGCAATTCACAAGTGATCCCAAACTTTTGAGCGTCTGTCAGTTTTTTTGCATATTTAAAAAGTCTAATGTATTATTCCGTGTTGATTGACAAACATTGCATGTATAAAATGTATTACTTACCACATCTGTCTTCATCTGCTCTCTTTGTCCAGGTCGTTCCTCGCGATCATACTCCCAGTGGTCGCGCTGCTCGGTTTGCTCGTATTCAGTTCGAAGCAGTGGAAGCCTGGAGGATGGCAGCCCAGGTCAGGAAACAACATCTTCAGGATGAGCGAATCCAAAGCTAAGCTAATCAGAGACAACATTAATATCAGGCTGAAGGACGTTGCTGGCTGTGAAGAGGCCAAGCTGGAGATTTTGGAGTTTGTGAACTTCCTGAAGAAGCCCAAACAGTACCAGGAACTTGGCGCTAAGATCCCAAAGGTATATCGTGTGAAAATGTGTAAGGATGATGTATATCTTTTGTTTGTTGTTTTGTTCTGAGATGTGTGTGTGTGTGTGTGTGTGTGTGTGTGAGAAATTGTCCTTATGATGCCGTTCTCTTTGGAGAATTTTGAAGAAGAATGTGTAAGAATATTAATTTGACAAAGCTGGAAATGTAGTGCAGTAGAACGGCATTAGAAGTTCTTATCCATGTTCTGCTCCTTCATTAGTGCTAATTGTGATTGGTAACATTCTTGCAGGGTGCAGTGTTATCAGGTCCACCCGGCACTGGAAAGACCCTCCTGGCCAAAGCGACTGCTGGGGAAGCAGGAGTTCCCTTCATAACTGTCAATGGCTCAGAGTTTCAGGAGATGTTCGTCGGTGTTGGAGCAGCCCGGGTGAGAGAACTGTACTGTTACTTTTGCCGCACTAGGCTGGTTCACTTCTTCCATATATTGACTATGAATAAATAAATAAGTGTTTAAATTGTTGTTTAAGCTATAATTCAATTGGTCAAATTTGAGCATATTTAACAATTTCTTTTTTAAATATACTGTGCAAATCCAGAAGCACACTTTCTCTGACTTCACAGCGACAAACGAAACACTACGTATATAATTAATATATCACTTTGTTTCAAATTCAATTAATTCACTATAGTTTTATTAAAATTGCTCAACATTTGACCAAAATTTTGCGAAAATGAAAAACTTTTTCTTTGAGATGCTGTATTTGAAGTCTTTTACTTCATAATTAACTTCTTATATTCATATAAAAGTCTTATTTACCTCCATATAATTTGTACATTCATTATTCTCTAACAATTTCATTGTCTTTATGAACCTGATTTTTGAGTATTCTGCTTGATATGACGTGGTCTAGGGTAAAGTGTAATTACCACTGTGAACCCCAAGAGTGTTTTCTTTGCCTTATACAGCAGCATTATCTCTCTCTCTCTCTCTCTCTCGCTCTCTCTCTCTCTCACTCTCTCACTCTCCATCTGAGCTGTTATAGAAAATTCCTTAAAAAAATCTGTCAGCAAATCTCCTTATTCATGTTACTATAGTTTTGTATTGTTACTAACCCATATGTCTTAGAGGTCCGAAATTAGGTTGTAGGTCAGGGGTGTCAATTTTTAATCAATATTGTCTTCAGAAACTGATACAGATATCAAGTATGTTGTGATCTTTAAGCCTATGACTGTCAGGTACACTGATCTCTCCTGTTTTTGTAAATCTTGTAGGTGAGGGACACATTTGCGCTGGCCAGAAGACACGCCCCCTGTATCCTCTTTATTGACGAGATCGATGCGATGGGCCGGAAGAGGGGCCAAGGACACTTTGGTGGTCAGAGCGAGCAGGAGAACACTCTCAACCAGCTGCTGGTGGAAATGGACGGTACGTTTACCTAATTTTCAAGAAGTAGTAATTGAGTTCCCTCTACTGGTCAGCGGATGAACTGCACACTTTTTTTTGTCTCTTTTTTTACACCCCACAGTGTACCTGTAACAATCTCCCAGTTTTATATTTCTCTCCATTGTGTGTGGGGAAAAAGTTGTTAGAGTAGTAGTTGTTTTTGCTAGAAAGCACTCATTGATTATTATTTATTATTGGGGAGATTAACCCCTCCCTTATGATCAAGATGGGATATGCAAAGAAAAAAATTTCACTGTTCTGTAATATATATGTGAAAGAAAAAATGCTCTTCTGTTCTATTGAACATTTTTTTCCTCCTTCCAGGCTTTAACAGCAGCACTAATGTCGTGGTCCTGGCTGCCACAAACCGCGCAGACGTTTTAGACCCGGCGCTGTTGAGACCTGGACGATTTGACAGGCATATTTATATAGGTACTTTTTTCCCCTTTCCTTTTCACACCAGGGCCTGTTGTAGAAAGAGGGATTAGCGAGTAAGCCAGACAACATGCTTTAAAGGTCTACTTTAAACTAGAAGTCTAATTGAACATCCCATTGCACATTTAGTCCCTATTTGCTTTTATAATATCCTCCGCTCTTCTGGGACGATATTCCACTGTATGTTGTTGTTTGTGTGGTGTTTGTAAAGTCAGGTACTGATGAAGGAGAGGTGAGGAATTGTGGGTGCCTTTCAAATTCATCCCAAAGGTGTTCAATGGAGTCTCTTCATCGGGCTGTTTAAGATCTTCTACTCCCGCCCATGTAAAGCATGTCTTCTTAGAGCTAGTTTTCCACAACTGGCTTCAGGTTGAAATGAAGGGAACATTTCATGCTAAAGCATCCGAAAGACAATACATTTTGGTGTGCGCTTGTGGAGATTGTCGTCGTTAGTAAAGTCAGGTACTGATGTGGGGGAATAGGGTACAATGGCTTAGTGGTTAGCATGTTCGCCTCACACCGCCAGGGTCGAGGTTCGATTCCCGTCTCCCGTCTCGGCCATGTGTGTGTGTGTGTGTGTGTGTGTGTGTGTGTGTGTGTGTGGAGTTTGCATGTTCTCCCCGTGCCTCAGGGGCTTTTTCTTCGAGTTCTCCGGTTTTCCCCCGGTCCAAAAACATGCACGTTAGGTTGATTGGCACCTTGGAAACTAGTGTGTGTGTGTGTGTGTAGTGTGCGTGTGCCCTGCGATGGATTGGCATTCCATCCAGGGTGTATCCTGCCTTAATGCCCATAGACGCCTGAGATAGGCACAGGCTCCCTGTGACCCGAGGGAAGATCGGGAAGATCGGATATAGCGGTAGAAGATGAATGAATGATGTAGGGGAAGAAAGGAGACCTGTGGTGTGTTTTAAGTTATCCCAAAGTCTTCAGTAGGGTTGAGGTCTGAACTCTATAGCCCAGGTAAAGCATATCTTAATGAGCCGAGCTTGGAAAAGGTTGGGGACTCGTAGTTCATGTGAAGAGAGATTTTAAGTCTAATGAGTTAAAATATGTGTGAATAATAACAGTTTAGAATTAAAAATGCCAAATGCTGTATGTGATAAATGTAATGTTAACAGTTTTGATAATAATAATAGTGTATAATTTAATCCAGTTAATCCAATATCGCGATACCTTGCTTTTAAAAACGATACTTTTATTAATTTTATTAATACTGGTACCTAAAAAATAGTGGTTGTAATTCCAAGTGCTGGACTATAGGGAGGGCACATTGTATGCTTGCCAATCCCCCCCCCCTCTCTTTAAAAGTTACTAATTAAACATTACAATTGATTAGTTATTTCTAGATTTATTTAATTTTTAGTTCTATTTTGTTTTACCAGACAGCAATTAATGGGTTTTTATTAATAGATATAAACAACTTGTATTTATATAGTTATATAAGAACTCCTAAGTTCTGATTATTATTTGATTTCTGTTTTTTGTACTTTGGTTTTGTAATCTTAATATTAAATCAAGGTATCGTATCAAAGTCAAAGTTTTGGCCTCGTGACAACATTAAATCTGATCTAATGTACTATAATGCAGTATGTAAAAATGTAATATAAATATTAATACAAAAGTTAGAAAAGCAAAGATTTTTTTTGTTTTTGATTAACTACAGATTTATTATTTTTCCATGACTTATGTCAGTCAGAGATTTGATTATATTAAAAAAAAAAGAATTGGAATCTTCGTTCAGGGGATTTGCTTTATTTAACTCTTTGCCTTAGTTAAAGATGTTGCAAGCCCTGTTTCTGGAACTGAATCGTTCACTTTAGATACGTTTCTAAAGACAGTAATAACTTCTGGCCTCGCCCAGAAACACTCGTGCATCTTGGGTGAGTTTTCCTGGCAGGCGTCCCCCCCCCCACCCCCCCCCCCCCCCCCCCCCCCCGCCGATCCATGTACAACTGATTTAAAGAGCAATGCGCCACAGCTGTATTATGTCAGCAGGGATTGCTGCCGTGTCGTGGTGTTGGAACTGATTTATCTCTCGCTGCTGAGAGCTTTTTTTTCCCCCTCCACTTCAGCACAGCTGGCTCAGTGGAACATTCCTCTTACGGATACGATGGAAAAAATGGAGGGAGAGAGTGTGTGAGAGAATAAAGGGAGAGTGCGGGAGGTAGTGAGAGTACATCTGCCGTTCCTGGAGGAGTTTTTGTAAACACCGGGGCCCTTGTGGTCTTCGGAGCGAATGCTTCTCATCAGCTTCATCTGGGTGGTATAAATTTTCCCTCTCTCTTTTTCTTTTTCTCTCCAATTTCATTATCCCTCTCTCTTGCTCTCCACCTCCTCCTCTCTTCACTCGCAGGACCGCCTGATATTAAAGGCAGGGCTTCGATCTTTAAAGTGCACATGAGGCCATTGAAGCTGGATTCCAGGTTGACCTCAGAGAACTTGGCGAGGAAACTGGCTGCTCTCACACCTGGCTTCACAGGTAAGAATACAACACACGCAATTTATTTACTCCACGTTTCCACATGCTCATGAAACAAATGGATATTTTTCATATATATATATATATATATATATATATATATATATATATATATATATATATATATATATATATATATATATATATATATATATATATATATATATATATATATATCATATATATATATATATATTTCGTTGTCATCTTTTTTTATTATTTTGTATTTGTATTTCATCATTCTTATTTTCTTAATAATAAATATATTTAGTAATATATTCATCTGTAGTAGGTAGCATTATTACTGAATATATGATTGTTTATTTTATTATTACCATCCATAGATTCAGTTTTAGAAAATGTTTTTAGTTAATGAATATCATTACTGATTAAATTTTTTTTTTATAAATACAAATATTTTATTATGCACATATTGATCCTCAAGCTATAACTCTTTATAAAGCATTATTCAGGGTTTTCTATATTCTTTTCAAATCATACAATTTTGAAGCAGATTTCATTAGTGTTTATAATTTTCTTCATTTATTATTAAATAAAGAAAATGTAAGTAAGATCAGTATCTTTTTCCCAGTATTCTTTCTCATATGCTCAGTGTGTTAAAATAAACAAACAAGCAAAAATTCTTCATGCTGAAAAAAGAAAAAAGAAATAGAGTTTTTATAAAAATATCAATTGATTCCTTAAAAATAAAAAAAACTCAAATACATTTTTAATAAATGTACTTATAATTTTTCATGATCAAACTGCACGAGTTATCAAAAAGAGAATAATAAAACTCTTGTTATGAACATAAATACAATGCTGTAATTTTAATTATGTAGTCATTTTATATATATCAAACAATCAATACCGTGCATCATGTACAGTTTTAAACATGAAAGAAAAGACAATATTTTATAGTGAGAGTGAAAAACTTTCTTTAAATAAAAATGATCTTTTCATAAATTGATTCTTATTTATATTCATTCAGTGGATTTTCTTCCAGAAAGTATTTTCTAAAGCATATATATTTTTGTTTAAGTATATATTTAAACCTTGATATATATATATATATATATATATATATATATATATATATATATATCTATATATATATATATATATATATATATATATATATATACTATATACATAATGCTTTAGAAGTAAATAGATCTGTGAGAGAGCATGTGTAGGATTATTTTTGTTTGTTTGTTTGTTTATTTATTTATTTACGAGTATAAACGGCTGTTTTCAGGAGCCGATATTGCGAATGTCTGTAATGAAGCAGCTCTCATCGCGGCGCGGCACCTCAGCCCGGGCGTGACCTCCACACACTTTGAGCAAGCTGTAGAGCGGGTAATCGGAGGGCTGGAAAAGAAGACGAGGGTTCTGCAGCCTGCTGAGAAAACCACCGTAGCGTACCACGAGGCCGGTCATGCCGTCGTAGGCTGGTTTCTGGAGCACGCCGACCCTCTGCTCAAGGTACACGCTCAAATTTACATAGCTCCGTTTTAGTCGTTCTAACTTTTCATTAAGTGCTTTGTGTACGATGAAATGTTTCCTCAGTGCAGTGTAAGTACAGTCAATTATTACTACATTTTACACCGGCCTTAAATAATCATTCAGAATTAAATAATTATGATAATTATTATAAAATAATCATTGAATTATACATTCAAATATGTATTGCATTAAGATGAACATCTTCATATTTATGTGTATTGTTTCAGTATCATTTTTTAATGTAAATCAATAAAAATGATTTCTATTCAAAGATTTTGATCAAGATCTACATTTGCAAACATTTCAAATTAAATGCAAATTCACTTTCATTCAAAATGAAAAATCTATTTTTTTTTTGGATCTTTAGTTCTTTTTTATTTTTTTTATTTTACTTTAATACAGTTAAGGAGGGGCTTATCAGGGGGCTTTCTTATGGGCCCAGCAGTGGCAATATATTGGTTCTGGAACACTTATATTTGTTTTTCCTCATATTTGCACAGTTGGCCATCTATCCATCCATTTTTAGTCCACCACTAAAAATTAAAAGAAATAAATGAATTATCAAGAAATTCATTTTAAAAGAATTCACTTTCATTCAAAATGAAAAATCAGATTTTTGGCAGACGTGTGTATACAACTTACAATTAAGTTTTGCAAAGTGTTTTTTTTTTTTTTTTTTTTTTTTTTTTTATCTTTAAGGGGAGGGGGTGTGGGTTATCAGTGGCCCAGGAGTGACAACATATTGGTACTGGAATTGAACTCTATTTTTCCTCTTTTTGTGCAGTTGTCCATCATTCCACGAGGTAAAGGTCTGGGCTACGCTCAGTACCAACCCAAGGAGCAGTACCTGTTCTCCCGTGAGCAGCTCTTCGACAGGATGTGTGTGATGCTCGGAGGACGGGTGGCGGAGCAAGTGTTTTTCGGCAGGATCACCACTGGTGCTCAGGACGACCTGAGGAAAGTCACCCAGTCTGCGTATGCTCAGGTAACTCCTCGTCTAGCATTTCCGCCTCCTCGTTAATTTGAATTTTTTTTTTGTATAGCACTGTGAGTGTGTTTTCCCTTCCTACACACAGATCATGCAGTTTGGAATGAGCGAGTCGGTGGGTCATATGGCGTACGACGTGCCGCAGCAGGGTGAGCCGGTGTTGGAGAAACCTTTTAGCGAGGCCACTGCCCAACTAATAGACGAGGAAGTACGTTCGCTCATCAACAGAGCCTTCGAGAGAACGCACCGACTCATCACGGAGAAACGAGAGCTGGTCGAGAAGGTACGACACACGAGCACAACCTCAGTCACAAATTTTTATTAACATTTCTGTTTGACCCTTTTTTGTAAGAAAAAAAAAAAAAAAAATATATATATATATATATATATATATAATCACTTTAAATGCAAATTCACTTTAACAGCACTACAGTTTTTAACGTGCGATTAACGCATTACCATCTGCCGATCTGCTCCATCACTCTGAGTTGGCCAAGGAACAAAATCCGGACAAAAGAACAAATGAATAAACTTTAGTCTGTGTGCTTACGAGATAATTGCACCATTGTCTTTTCCTCAGCCATGCTTACCGCTTAGGATGGAATATAAAAGAGGCGATAGATGTGTTTTAATAATAAAAAACAGCCAACAACACTTCCTAAATTTCCCCAAATTATACCTACAAGCTGCTCATTCAAAACCGGTATGAGCTCCTCACTATATTACAGTATGGAATCTAAACGTATCACCAGTTTATATGGAGAGCAACCAAAACCGGAACAGAATTCTTAAAGGAGCCACGTACCATATTTAATAATAAAAAAAAAAAACACTAAAAATGTAAAGAAATTGAGTTAATTTAACAAGAAATTCATATTAAAAGAATATTTTCCAGAGTAAAATATATATTAAATAGCTTAACATAAACAGTTAGTAAGATAAATAATTCTAAAAGAGGTGACATTGTAACCTTTGACGCAGCGCACATTTATTCACGGGGTCCATTGTTTACTCTGATTTTTAAGAAAACAGTAAACGTCAGCAAAAAAGTTTTTTTACTCACTAAACATTTGTAGTACTGATGCGCTTACAGAATCTCAAATCGAGGACCAAAATCCACCGTGACGCACACATGCGCCAATCAAAACCACCCGTGTGGAAAACAAAAGCAAAAGTTGCGTAATGATGTACATAATTTTTTTTTAAACCACTATCATTACTTTTACAAGAATAAGTATTTATGCTCTGTGCTGAGTTTGGTTTCACTACTAATCATACATTTGCATAGCGCGTCTATATTTGTCCACGCACATGATTTAAAAAGTATTCGTTTAAGGTACATTTAGAACCGATTAAAAAAGTGCTATTAATTTTCGATGAATTGTGCGCTAAACATAAGTACAAAACATTGCGTTGCCGTGGTAACCGTGCTGTTTCTCATCATTAACGTTGAAATTCGGTTTTGTACCTGAAAATGTTCACACTTTTGATTTGGATCTGTATAATCACAATCTGCACACCCGTGCTTTTACTGTGTGAGGTAATCTAATGCCCTGACGTGTGTCTCAGGTGGGGAAGCGTCTCCTGCAGAACGAAGTCCTGAACAAAGCAGACATGGTGGAGCTGTTGGGCCCGAGGCCGTTTGTAGAGAAATGCACGTACGAGGAGTTTGTAGAAGGGACTGGCAGCATCGACGAGGACACCAGTCTTCCCGAGGGCCTGAAGGACTGGGACAAGGACAGTGACGCGTCTCAGCATAGTGGCTCTTCGCAGCAGCACAAAGAGTTCATATATCTGTAACGTGAACGTTGTTACGTGGAACTGGAAAGGACAAAAAAAAACCACAGCCGAGACGAAGGTCCAAGCTTAAAACGTCAGTAGAGATGCAGAATTCTGTCAAGACACTGCATGGTACATTTTTATGCATGCAGCGAAAGTAACGGAATAGCGCCTCTAGTGGCAATTATTTCATCCGAATTAATACATATTAAGGGAAATCAATGTGTTTGTGCTTCTTATTTGCTTCAGACAGTTTCTAACGTAGCACAAGATTATCTTTGGGGAAAGAAGTAATTGTTTTACGTACGAGATTTTACGTACAACAGAACGTCGCTGCTTTGCTAACACGAGCCAGCGGTTGTGATCTATCGATCTCCAGATCACCGCATTAGTCACATTGATTTATTTTATTTTTAAAAAAATTTTTTACACATTTTTTTCTACTGACGGAAAAAAAAAACCTAGACTTAAAATAAATAAATAAATAAATAAATAAAAGAGTAGGTCAGTATTACTCCTGAGGATCCTCTTCAGCCTTCTGTAAAGCGATGATGGATTCTCTCTCAGCATGAGGAATATACAATGTATGGACAAAAGTATTGGGACACCTGACACTTCCTGCCAATGTGTTACCACAGAGTCAGAGGTGCAGAAATGTATAGGATGTCTTTTGGATGCTTTAGCATGTAACATCCCGTTCGTTGACCACCTTTGGGATGAGTGTGAAAGGCACCCACATTTCCTCACCACTGTCATTATTGATTATTACGAATGCCACACAAATCTCCTCAGGAACAATGACATATAGTGGAACATTGTTCCATCGAGTCTTATAACACTTAAATGTACAACGGGATGCTGAAAATGCTCCCTCTGTTCGGCGTCCACCGCTTTTTTTTTGTCCTTATAGTGTATTTGGCTTCCGATTGCATACCATATTGGTGCTTTTTGTATTTATACACAAGTTTACAAAGTCAGACCAAGTGAACTCGCATCTCCTGAATGAAATTTTTTTTTTGCCGCTTTAGTGCGTGAATCGTGAAGTCAAATCAGAAGTGTTGGCCAATAAAACACTGGGTTTGTGTCGCACAAACCGTCTTGTGATTGGTTGCTAAGTTTTATCGACAGTCAGGGTATTTTTTAGGGAGTAACACGCATCAGGATGATCTACTGATCCTGTATATTCCTTCCAAGTAGCAAGAGTGCAATACAGTTTTTTTTTTTATTAATATTTTCTAAATGTACCAGGGTGCAATTCGGACACAAATCTATGGCACATTGTTATAATTGCACTAGACATGAATTTTTCTTCTAGAATGATATTTTGATATTTTAGGATTGACTATGCTAATTTGCCTGGTACAAGTGTGAGTGTGTATGAGTGTGTGATAGTGTGATATGGGGCGTTGGTGTGTGTACGCACGCGCGTTCATCTTGGACGTGTTCCCATTTCGGATATCCACCTTGAGTTTTTGAATACGAGTTGGGGGAAAAAAATATAATAAAATTATGAATCCATCAAACACATGCAAGATATTGATCAGGGATTCAAACTTTTGGTCTGATGGTGTAACATTTTAGGTTTTGTAAATAGAGTCAATACATCAAAACTTTTGTACCCGGCTGTATCTTTCGATACGATTGTCGTCTGTTTGTTTCTAGACTTTATATGGGATTCTGCGGAAACACTGAAACCAATACAAATGTTTTGTGCATTGTAAAACATGGTTGTTTGTGCAGTGACCTATTTACTGTAGCTTTTACATTTTTTTTTTATTTTTTAAACAATGATGCCATTGTACCAAATAAACGTCAGAATAAAATATGAGGTGGTATCAAAAAGTTTCGAGACTAGTTTTCTAATACACCAACAGATGGCAGCGCAAACCTGCACGCACAGTCACAGGGAGCACCGATATTCATGACCACGTTTATGATTCTTCCCATGTGTGCACTGTGTCTCTAAATTGTGAGTTTCTCGCAACATGATCTGTACTTTATTGATTTATAGGTACAAGAACACTTCCCGAAGCTTTAAGGTCGCTGTTCACCATTGAGATCCAGTGCGAATTGAAGAAGGTGTTTGACTTCCATAACTTTCCAGGACCCATTCCAGAAGTACTCTGGGAACTTTGTATTGCTGTCTAAGGCGACTACGTAGAAGGTGTGTAAATGTAGATAAACAGAGCCTCGAAACTTTTTGATGTAACATATATAATGGAGTCATGTTGCTACTCCGGGTCAATAATGCATTCATGATTAAAAGACCTGTTTATTTCATTATTGTTTTTTTTTTTATTGAGTAAAAGAAATGTGACAGAAAATTGTCTTGATATTGAATTTCTAATGACACAGATGTTAAGACACTTTGAACATGTACAGGGTCGTTGATTGTGATTTGAAGAATGTGATGCATTAAAACCATGTGATCAAAATACCGAAAGTTTTTTGTCCTTAATTAATGGCTGTAGATGTAGATTACTGCCGCACATACAGGTACATTCAATATTGTATATCTTGTCCATGCCATTGGGGATGATGTTGAAAGGTAATTACCGGATAGCTGGCCTATATAATTCGTAGGAAACCTGATCTGAGCCTTTATAAAGCAACTATATGGGCAAAAGTATCGGGATGCATAACAGGGTTGGGTATCATTTTCATTTTAATCGATTCCCAGTTTCGATTCCAAACCGTGTTAGATGCTTAGTCATGACACCTTCCTTGCAACATATTTGTTTATCTATATACACACACACATACATATATATATATATATATATATATATATATATATAGATATATATATATATATATATATATATATATATATATATATATATATATATATATGTATGTATGTATTAGTTTATATATACATATTAGTTTATATGCCACACTTTTTGAGTGCTTCCCACAATCCATCTTGTAAACCGATGTTTAGATTACCAAATAAGGTCCTGGCAGATTGCCTTGTGGAAAAAATGCATCTAGGAAATGCATAAGAGGAATCTTAATTGTCATTTTAAACGAGTATCCGATTCCAGAATATGAGTCGATTTTCAATTCCCAACCCTACACATGACTCATCCAGTCATATTTTTCTTCCCTAAACTGTTAACACAAAGTTGGAGGCACAGCTTTGAATTTAAGTTCAAAGAGGTGAATTTATACATTTACAGCAAATATACGGGGGTATAACTTGGTATAACTGGGATTTAAACTCATGCCCGTTTGATCCGAAGTCCAACCACTAAGCGAGCACCACCACTTGTATAGGACATCTTTGGATTTGATAGCATGAAATTTTATTCTAATGAGATCCAACGACCCTGTGCACAAAGTCAGCACCATGAACATAAAACCTGCGATAGAGCTCTGACCTCAACCCTATCGGTGACCTTTAGGGTGTAGGTGAATGCTGACTGCACCCCCCATGCCTCTTTACCTCACCTACCTGACTTAAACCTTATAGCTATAACTTTTGTCCATATAGTGTATCTGCTCTTAGATCGAAAGGTAGTACTGATCACATCAAACCTGAATTAGATTTTCAGTCCAAAATCTGGTGAGTTGATAAACTGGTGATTCTATTTGTAACGGTTAAAATGATTAGTACATAGTGTTTAAAAAAAAAAACCTTTCTTGGCATCTCGTACGATAGAATGTGTGTGTGCAGTACCATAGTTAATATACAGGCCTTTTTTGCCTTGCGTGATTACGTAACATATTCCACTCGCGTCATCCTGTTACTTTTTCAAAAGCAACAAATTACACGTCACTCAAAACACCATCTCCTTCTAATTCTACTATGCGTTATAAAACGAACGCAGATAAAGAAAAGCCCTTCAGAAGCCTCGGTAGAGCTGTTTGTGTTGCTCTGTATTGCTGTCGTAATCTTCTCCCTGCGACATGAAAGCAGTAGATGACATGTTATTGTCTGTAGCACCGCCGGGGCTGTGTGTTAACGGGGCCCAGCTGTGTGTGTGTGTGTGTGTGTGTGTGTGTGTTTGCGTGCATCCTGGGTGTTTCTCTCAAGGTTTTTTGGGCCGTTCCAGTTTGTGGTAGGACTCGGTGCTGTCTGAATCGCTATGGTGCTTCCGCTCGTGTGGCTGCTCCGGCTTACTGCAGCGAGTCCACGAGGGAGAGCGAAGGTAGCTTCCTCTGCCTGGGTGATGGTGAAAACCTGAAAACACACACACACACACACACACACACACATAGTCAGACTCTTAACTAGCCAGTCTCTCTCACTCTGAACCTAATTTTTTTTTATCTCATCAGCCTGACTGAGTCGTTCTTATTGTTTACCAACAACGCGTTAGACTCCTGTGGTAACAGTACAGGCGTGTAAATGAATATCGACGCATTTTACATATTATCACTCGAATACGAAGGTAGCTAATAAAAGCCTGACAATTCCACCTTTAGTAAAGTACAATCCAATTTTTGTGTTTGTGTAAAAAAAAAGTTTTGATCAGATACAATTTTCAGTAAAACTTTTTCAATAATATTCGCTTCGTTTAAAGATGTTTAACATCAGCTAAGGTTGGATTTGGACTCTTTTTTTTTTGTTTTATTTGAAAAAAAGAAAATGGATCTCCTTATCAAAGTACTGTGATTGTTAATGTTTACTAATATATGTTTCATAGAATTTAATATCTAATAATAGGCAATAAAACCAAACTTTGTTTTGTATTTGTTTTTTGTTTTTTTTTTCCTTAATTCAAGTCATAAATTTATTGGTACAAGGAAATAATATGCAGTATTACCACAAGATGGCGCTTTATACCAAACATCAATAGTGAGGCTGGCAATTATTTATTTATTTTTTCATTCAATTCATTTTTTTCACTCCCTGTTTTACATTTTTTAAAACTTTTTTTTCAAATAAAACAAACAAAACATAGTCAAAATCCAAGCTTAGTTTAAGTTAAAATGAAAATGATTGAAAAGGATTTGATCACTGATCAACAAATTTGATCTGATCCAAAAAAAAAAATTATGCAAACACTTGTAGTTTACTAAGGGTGAAAAAAATCAGGCTTCTTTTGCTATCTTAAATCTATTTATTTATTTATTCATTTAAACAAATAAACTCTTGATAAACTCTCTCCACATGGTTTCCTTTCTTCACGAATCCCATCATATACATACCATGGGTCTTCTTTGCCTTCATCCTTACTGCACTGCTTTGTGGGTTTTTACAAACATTCTCAATTTTTTTATTCTTACTGTTGTTTTTACTGTAGAAACAATGATGTTTTTCAGGTTTCGATTAAATTCAGATCAATCAAGAATAGAAAGGTAGTCTTGATAGAAAGGCTTTTGTAGAGTGATGGTGCAACTCATAGCTGGTTTAAATTGTAAAAAAAAAATTAAAATATATGTTGTAATATATTATTATTTCTGTGCAAGTTTTTGTGGGCATATGACTCACTTTTTTGACTTTGTTTTGTGTTACACTTTACAATATCCTGTGCAGACAGTTGATCAGGTATCATTTGGAATTCTGATCAGCTTCAGGTTCATTCAAGTATGCGGACGAGGAGACGTTTAAGTGACGGCTCATAAATATGGATGCTATAACGTCCGCTCCTGTACCCACACTCACTTCTGTTTCTCTTTCTCTTTGGGGGCCATTTCACGTTCTCTCTGTCTCACTCTGTCTGGCACATGATTCCTCTCCAAGATCAAGATTAACTCAGATAATTTGACAGTTGAATGGAAAAGTTTGAATCCCCTCTGATCCTAAAAAACCCTTTATTTTACAATTAATTTGAATGTTAACTTAAAAAAAAAAACATATATATATATATATATATATATATATATATATATATATATATATATATATATATATATATATTATTAACAAGCCTCACTATTAACATACTGCCAATAATCATGTCAGCTCTGTTTCATATGTGTCTATAAACTTACAGATGCTTGTTACAGTTTTTTATGCATTTATGGCACAATAGTAACCATGCTTAAGTCTTAAGTTTCACACACACACACACACACACACACACACACACACACACACATATATATATATAATGTAATACATAGTAATGTACGGTGAATATACAGGGTTGTACAACAGCATGTTACCACTGAAATGGGATTGACTTATTTTAATAACACAATAACACACACTATGTACAACACAAGTGAAACTAGTGCACTCCTTCAGCCTGTACTACACACACACACACACACACACACACACACACAGACAGATAGATAGATAGATCGATGTCGAGAAGAAACTTCAGTCTGTGTCCTACCCAGACAATTTCAGCATTGACCTTTCCTCAGCCGCGCTTACTGCTCGTAATGTTAAACAAAAAACACCCAGCAATGTGCATGCACTCACGCTTCCTAAAATCCCACAAATTATACCTACTAGCTGCTCATTCACAACAGTTATGAGCCCCTCACTATATTACTGTATATTAAATGCAACAGAATGTTTTTTCCTTTTCTATCATTTAAAGCACCTCTCATAGGACCAGCCTCATGACCGTGATGCCATTTTGGCTCTTCAGAAAAGCACCGTACGCAATCAAAGCCGTGCGCGTGTTTGATTCGGATGGCATTTAATCTGTCAGGGAGAACGATGAGTCAGACTTCCAACTGATCTCAAACACTCGTCATACAGCGTGTTGTCTGTGTCTCTGCTGCTTTGTCCCATATGACGGCCGACAGACAGCCTGCACGCTTCAGCTGATGCGTAGGATTAGAAAACGCTGCCATAGTGATGGACAAGCGCGCTAAACCGCAGCTCTAAAAAGACCATTTATATGACTAGAACTGTGTTTGAATTAAATAAAACATACTTTTCCTTTGTATTTTTTTACAACACTGTTGACGTGGCAACAAGAAGGTGTATTTGTAAAAAACAAAACATATTTTGTACTGTTAAGCATAGTGATGGAAAACTGTATGCAACTCGTATAGCTTACTTAAGTGCGAGTTCCCACTAAAATAAATATAAAATATTGATTACCTATGTATGTATGCATGTATGTATGTATGTATGTATGTATGTATCTATCTATCTATCTATCTATAATATCTATCTATTGATATATGTATATACACATATGTATGTGTATGGTGTAGATAGATAGATAGATAGATAGATAGATAGATAGATAGATAGATATACTGATTGATTGATAGATCGTATCTGGATCGTAGACCATTAATGTACATTAAACATGATCTTAATAACAGTGTGGAATAAAACCTTCTGCTGTCATACATTTTATATATGTTAGTTTTTCTTATAACAGTAATTTGAGGGGTTTTATACAGTACTCCTTATACAAGAGCAATTTGTACAGCAATTATGATTGTTCTATTAAATAACTATAAATTTTTAGTTTAAAATTACATACAATTCCATGGACGGTCTAGTTGGGATTAACCACATTTTTTCTCTCGCTATGCACTATGAAGATTCCTTCTATAAAGGTTTTTTTAGTCGACTCCATTGAAAAAAAGTTCACCACCTGTCTGCTCATGTATGAGTCGTAGAAACGATAATGTATTAGAGATAATGTTAGTCCCAGTGATTTGCATCCACAATTTCTGCCATCAGGTTTTTGCTTCACTGAATTGAATATTATCAGAATGAAGAGCCTCTGGAAAGAGTAAAACACATCAATAGAGTGATACGCTCATGCTATTTGGATGACTGACTTTGAGTCTGGTTTGGGTCTGAAGTGTTAGAGTGGTTGTTCTCACACAGACACGTTTCCTAGACAAGGTCACATTCATAGTGCCTTCCGTGAGACACTCACCAGGAAGAGCTTGATGCTGGCGCTCTCATGGATGTCCACTTAATCCCATTAACCATTGTGTAAAAATGTCTATATTTCAGTGGCCTGGCAGACTGTCACCGTTCCAATAAAACCATCTGAAGTGCGCAGTGTGTAGGCGATTTTTGGCTTCATTTGCCTGCTTCCCGCCCTTTCCCACCCCCCTCGTCCTCATCCTCCTTTTCTGCAATTGCACCTGTGCAGTCAGGAGCTGCCACATTACTCTAGGCTCATTATCAATGCATCTGGTTTCTCGTGAAGGAAGGAAATACGCTACATTCGTGTCCTTGTTTAGTCTGGAGACGGACCGGTCGTAATTTATGCACAATGAGAGAGTACAGATAAAGCCATGACGGCTTTCTGAATATATATATATATATATATATATATATATATATATATATATATATATATATATTATATATATATATATATATATATGTGTGTGTGTAGTATTTACACTGTATAGCTCAATAGTACCGCTTAACTATTGCATTCTATTGCTAATCCTGCGTGTGCTAATTCATTGGCACTGTTTCCACAAGTTGACAGGATGATGCACGGCTAACTCTAAGAGCTAGCGAGGGTGCTGTGTAATTAGGCGAGGATAAAACCCCTCTTCATTGAGCCTCGCTACTGTAAAGTGTTTGTCTGATGGCTTTTCCACTACCGTGCACCCATTTTAACCCCTCTCCACATGTCACATTCGGACCCCGTGCTGGGCAACAAAGCTGTTTATGCTTCCACTGCATGCTGTGTGCTGGAAAACCTTCATTATTAGCAACACTAGCAGACAGAGAGAGAGAGAGAGAGAGAAAGCTGTAAAGCATCTGTGTTGTCACCACCGTTAATAAGAATCTGTTTTCGCACGTTTTGTTGTCTTGCGTTCTATTGCACATTCCCTGAGAACCCACATCCCATTTCAATAATAACAAATCTCACTAGACAAACTATACATTTCGGCCACGCCCACAAAACTCCATTAAGGTGCACAATTAATTTTTCGGAGATCTGAAAATAACACATTGGAGGCACTTAAACAGTGAAAGAGCACTTTCGATCTTTCTTTTTCTAGATGTGCATGAACTCTGAACTCTTTAATAGGCCGCCATTACTCTTGTTCTAACTAATTTACTATTTCTTTTTTTGCCTAGTAATGTCAGTACTTACAATTTGAAGAGTTTGAAACAAAACTGGATTGTCATGAAAGCCATTCTTATGTATGGTGTATTATGTATGGTGTTACGGTATGTATGGTGTATTATGTATGGTGTATTATGCATGGTGTTATGTATGGTGTATTATGTATGTTGTATTATGTATGGTCTATTATGTATGGTGTATTATGAATCAGAATTAAGAGCCTCTGGGAAGAGTAAAACACACCAATAGAGTTATACGCTGATGGTCACATGTTTGGATGACTGACTTTGGGTCTGGTTTGGGTCTGAACTGTTAGGGTGGTTGTTCTCACACACACACACACACACACATACACATACACGGTACAGATGGTAGTTGTGTGTGCAGTGAGTTTGCTACAAAGCTGTTAGATTTTCTCAGACACAACAGGGGGTTATCTAGAGTTTCCAAATTGGACAGTTCTCAATTCAATAACTATTTCAATATATTCTATATATACACACATATATAATATCCATCTTCTTCATCTTCTATCATCTTATTTCTTGGGTCCTTGGGTCGCAGGGAACCTGTGCCTATCTCAGGTGTCTTTGGGCATCAAGGCAGAACATACCCTATATTGAATACCAAACCATTGCAGGGCGCACACACACTCACATTCATAGACTAGGGACAATTTTTCCAAGGTGCCAATCAACCTACCGTGCATGTTTTTGGACCGGGGGTAAACAGGAGAAGGCACGGAGAGAACATGCAATATATATATATATATATATATATATATATATATATATATATATATATATATATATATATATATAAATAAAATGTAATGTTTCACAAAACTGACAGCATGCTGAAAATGGCAGCATGCTAAAACTGACAGCATGCTAATTGCTGAAAGAGAGAATGCATTTAGTGCTTGAGGGACTTACTTGCAGGTGACTCTGGGTTTTCTTCATCCGAATCGACAAATACCTCAGCCAGCTCCTGGTCGGACATGTCCGTGAGCTCTGTCAGGTCAAGCAGGTCGAAGTGAACCTCAAGAGAGGAAACGCTGCTCAGAGGCTCTGCAATGCAAAAGTATCACGCAACAATTACGTTTTTTTTTGCATTAAAAATGACAGAAATTATTATTTTTTTAATTTAAAGCTCCATTTTATAGTGTGGCAAATCTGCAAAACAAGTTCATGTCCCTTTCTCCCTTTCTTTCTAAAAGCTTCACTGAGAGCATCTAGCACTGCTCGCCTGGTTCCACCATCTCTCAGGGTAAAAGGTAAGACCAGCTCAAGGCTCTTCTCTGTTCTGGCACCGAGGTGGTTGGAACGAACTTCCACTGGATGTCCGAACAACGGAGACACTGTCTACCTTCAAACGTCGATTGAAGACCTACCTCTTCCAACAACACCTATCCTAACATTCCTTTTTATTCTCTTATATATCTCACTGTCCAGAAATCCATTAAAAAAAACTGTCTATCCTTGTGTACTTAAGTTTGTATTTACCCTTCTTGAATGAATCTTATCCTTAGAGTGAGACCTAAAGCACTTCTTGCTAAATACCGCAAATGTAAATGTAAAAGCTATAAAAAGTAATTCTCTCACCAAGTCAAAGAAATAAAGAGTTGTAAAACACTCAAATTCCCTTTGTTCTGAAGAATTGTTTCTATTCACTCATTCATTCATTCATCTTCTACAGCTATATCCGATCTTCCCTCGGGTCTCTGGGAGCCTGTGCCTATCTCAGGCGTCTATGGACATTAAGGCAGGACAAACCCTGGATGAAATGCCAACCCATCGCAGGGCACACACACACACACACACACACACACACACACACACACACACACACACACACACACATTCATACACTAGGCACAATTTTCCAAGGTGCCAATCAACCTACCATGCATGTTTTTGGACCGGGAGGAGACTGGAGAACCCGGAGAAAAACCCCCTGAGGTACGGGGAGAACATGCAAATTCCACACACACATTGCAGTTTCTATTCATATTTCTATAAATACAGCTGTACAAAGCACTGACAATGGAGACAGTGGAAATGCTAAATAACATTAATGGCAACAGAATTATTATATTTATTATTAGGACTAGATCATATAAAACCAATAATGAAAAAGAAAGAAATTATGAAAACTTTTGAACCAACCAGAATCAAGAGCCTGATATGTTTGTCTGGCTAATTTGCTTTCTGAGCCTCCCCAGAATCCTTCTGTAAATTTTTGAGGATTTTTTTAATGGATACTTCTATGCAGTAAGTTTCTGCATAATAACTACTTTGAAGCCACTAAAATTCTGTGTCCTGTCTTCAAGATTGAACGCCTTTCATGTTGTGTGGGTGAAAAAACAAGTAGACATGAAGACAGGTATGGAAACAGACTGACTCCCCAGGCTTTGAAGTCTCCCCTGAGTCTTCATTCCCTGGGGGTGAACCAGACATAGAAGATGAGCCATTAGAAAAAGATATTATGCTTTTAAAAGCTTTCCTTCTTTACAGGCATGCATGTGGAATGTGTTATGGTCTGTTAAGGTCAGTCTTAATGAAGGCCAGGCTCTCCGATTAGCAGAAGGTTGACCACAGCTGGCTGTCCTTTTAATGATTGTAGGTGAACATGGGAAGTCAATGAGACACGTGCTTTTCTCTGAAAGTTTAATCAGCTCCATATGTCAGGATCTATCTATCTATCTATCTATCTATCTATCTATCTATCTATCTATATTTATATATATGTGTGTGTGTGTGTATAGATAAATAAATAGATAGATAGATAGATAGATAGATATGTAACAGTGTTATGCAATTTAATTATAAAATAAAAGTAACAGTATTCGTTACAGTTACTGAGAAAAAACGTGTAAATTAAATTCCAGTTACTTTTGAAAATTGAAAATACAAATCCCAAAGACCCCCGTCGAGAAAAAATTTCTCCCGCACTAACAATCCATTCAATATATCCACATATAACAATCCACAATATATATATATATATATATATATATATATATATATATATATATATATATATATAGAGAGAGAGAGAGAGAGAGAGAGAGAGAGAGAGAGAGAGAGAGAGAGAGAGAGAGAGAGAGAGAGAGAGAGAGAGAGACACGCGCACACACACACACACACACACACACATATCCATGTTCCTGTTGAAGCAGAGTCATCATATATCCATCAAACACACACTTGTCTTATTTCTTAAAGAAGTAAATATATATGTATATATGTGAGAGAAAGATTTTTGTGCTGTGAGTTTATGAGAGAAAGAGAGAAGACAGTGAAAGAGGGAGAGCAGGGCTTCCAGGAGGTGCCCACCCACGCCTGTCTTTCTCTAAACCCCCTGAAGAGGAGAGTGGGGTGCAAAAGATGAAGATAAAATGAGCTGAAAAACAACAACTACAACAAAATAATCTAGTCGGAGAATTCAATTGAGGGAGAATTTGGATTTATGCAGTGGGCTTCATTATACCTTTCTCTTTTTACAGCTTTAACCAAATTGCCTACATTCATATAACGCACGCACACACACACACACACACACACACACACACACACACCCACACACACACACACACACATACACACCTCTCATTATTTCCCCCCTCCCCTGCTAACACACTCAGCTTCTTCTTGAATAATTAATCCTTAACACTTTTTTTCCCTTTCCAGGTATCTCTAATTTGGAAGAGATGAGAAATGGAGGCTGTTTCTTTTAGAACCGCTTATTATATTGCAAAAATAAATAAATAAACAAACACAGTGCACGCAGACACCATGATCGCATTTAGCCAAACCATATAAAACACACAAACAGACCTCATTATACCAAGCTTCAACACTGGCAACTCCTGCTGATGTTGGCACTCTCAATAACGTACCTATTTCAGTATTCTCAGTAGGGACTAAAAAACAAACAAACAAACAGATGAAGAGGCTTAACAGATCTTTGTTCTATCTTTTTATGTATGTATGTATAAAGGCCAGGCTGTTTGATTAGCAGACGGTGGGTTCGATTAGGATCTAGGTGCATTGTGTGTGTGTGCATGCAGTCCATGCTGCTGTTGACGTATGGAATGGAAGCCATGTTGGTTCAAGATTCCTTTCACTCCAATATTCAAACCCCAAACCATTAAGCGTCCAAAACCATTATTCGACTGTGGGGGTGAGATTATCTAGTCGCATCTCCTCTGTCTTACACAAGATCTTTCAGAGACATTAATGTTAAATTTGAACTCCAGAGAGCTTTCTTACACTTGTGCACATACCATTTTTGACTTTTACTGATGCAACATGTATAGTGTCTCAAAAACCATAAAAGACTCCAATTGTCAGATGTCCAAATAGATTAGGCACACAGTGACCCATAACTATAAATACTGGAGTATTTGTTCGAGAGGGTAATGAACAAGAACGGAGTGAATTTTGTACAACATTCAAATCACATACATTAAAAGTATGGTTGGACTGCTGGTGTGAGACGAACACAGAAGAGCTAATCTCATTAATGAGGTTTCCACCACTTCCATCTCAAATAATTTTAAAGAGAAACATGTTTTAGAAAAAAAAAGAAGAATTCAGATTTGTTCTCATTACCAGATTAACAGAGACTTGATGAAGTGAAGTGATAAGGCACTGTTTAAATAAAATAAAGGTCATTTCAGAGCTAATAGGATCTAGGGAGCTGTGTTTTGGATCTCTGCATCGCTGCATCGTTGAAGAGGAAGAGCTGTGCAATAGAGATCAGAGAGATGATAATAAACAATAATGAGACGGGAGCAGAGCTGAGAGGTCATCATCAGGGCAAGCATTGAAACAGGAACCACACAGGATCAGCTTTGTTACTACGGTCGTGAAATGGAACCGGTACGCGTTACAGGTATGTATGAGCTAAATGCTACTATGTTGTCTATGTTGCACTGGCACACATTGCCACATATTTAACTGCACAACATTGCTGCACTGCTATTAGTCATGTGTCGATCTATTTACCGCTCATCTATCTATCTATCTATCTATCTATCTACCTATATATCTGTCTAAATATGTCTTGATGACAGACAAGGACGGGGACATTTCTCATGCTTTCTGCGTTTTCTATTAAAATAACAGCTAATTTGGCATAGTTAACATTAGCCGTGTTACAAGGTAGCATTACCTGATGGAGCTGTGGAACATTACATGGAATCGTTACATCTGTAAAATCTTAGTAAACACTTAGGAACACGGATGAGGCTGTTAATAAAATGGAAATCCAAATCAATGCGGAAAAATTGCTCGCTTATTTCCTAAAATAGCGCAAGCGCTACGTCTCCGACGGCGGTGCATGGCGGGTGCTGGTGCCGACTCGATTGGACTGGACGAGGAGATAAAGCCGGGCTTGTTGGTGTTCCTTTGCTGTATGTGTAACATCATCAGAGGCTTGTGCTTCTTCTGTAGTCATACAATGGCTCCTTTTAGCCCTGGGCGTTGGATGACCCAGACACTGTGGATAGTGTGTACAAATTTGGCTCAAGCGTGTAAAGCCTTGAGGCAGTTTTCTCTTTTTACTGCACTGCTCCTTTACTCCAACCTGCTTTATATCTTTGTGTAGGATAGAAGGATTGAAGATGATGTTATTTGCTGCATGAATGCTTGCTCTGGCAAAAAAGGTTTTTGGCTCTGATTAATCACACAATCACAAAATCTGAGTGTGTATGTGTGTTTTCCCTGGCAATGCATTTGGTTACATATTGGGCATGTATATATAGATTAGTGACCAAAGACCAGGGTTTTGTGGTGGTGTGTTTTCTTCCTGTTTTAGTTTCAATCAAATTACTTAAAGTAACTCAATTTGATTTAACCTAATCTAACCAAGCATGCTAATGGGTTTAAAATGGCTAGCTACTTTTGAGTTAATTAGCTAGCTAGATACCCAACACGGATAATGCTTCTGTAATAAAGATAATGAATCTATGAGTTAACACCTACACCAACATCTCTGAAAATTCCAAGAAAGAAAATCGAATCTTTCCGCTATTTACCCCGGAACTCACGCCGTCTGTCGGTGACATGCAGCAGGCTTGGGGTGTGTCCGGGAATGACTCGGCCCTCCTCAGGACTCCGGGAATGATGGGAAGATTCCTTCGACAGTTCTTCCGATGCTGAGGGCTTCAGCAGCTTTGGGCCTTTTTTAGTCTCGTCTGGAAAAAAAGAAAGCGATAACAAATGTATCAAAGTTATATTAAAAGTAGTATGTTGTAATTTCATAGCTGTATTTAATACATTTAGACAGATTGGAATATTTAAACCCACTCCTGGGTGCTTACACATTTCAATCCCTGCCGTTCAGGTAGTCTTATTTAATTTTTTATTTACCTGCTGTGTTTATTTGCTGTGTTTATTTACACATGGTTCATCAACACATGATCAACACAAATTTCTACCAGCACACTCCAAAATCCAGTGGAATATCTTCCCAGAGGGAATTATAAGAGCAAATTGGGAATAAACGTGGAAAAGGACATACTATATTTATGACCAGGCGGTCCCAACTTTGGACAATATAGTGCACATTAACAATACAATGAATTATTTTTTCAGTTGACTAGTTTATCGACTAATAATCTGCATTAATGTGCATATTGGTGTTTGCATTCTTTGTTTACTGAGACGAACACATTCACATACAATAAAATAAATAAAGGATATAGCTTTGGCCTTGACTAGCAAGAACAAATAATGATGCGTCATGTACACAAGACAAACTCGTTCATTTTATCAGCCATGTTATTGCAGATACAAATGGATCTTTTTTTCTCTCTTGAACCGCATGCGTCATTTTTATAGAGAAATATAATAAGTTATTTACTACAATACAAATAAATATGCAGTGCATTGCAAAAGTATTCATACCCCTTTGAATATTTCCACATTTTGTCACTTCATAAATGTCACAAAATGGGATTTTTATGTGATGGACCAACACAAAGTATCATATAATTGTGAAGTGGAAGGAAAATGATACATGGTGTTAAAGATTTTTTTTACAAATACAAATCTGAAAAGTGTGGTGTGCATATTTATTCAGCCATCTTCACTCTGATACCCCTAAATAAAATCCAGTGTAATCAACTGCCTTCAGAAGTCCCCTAATTAGTCATTAGTGTCTACCTGTGTGTATTTAAATCCCAGTATGATTGCAGCTTTTCCATGAAGGTTTGTTAGAGAAAACTGCATCATGAAGACTAAAGGACACACCAGACAGGTCAGGAATAAAGTTGTGGGGAAGTTTAAAGTAGGGTCCGGTGATACAAACATATCTCAAGCTTTGAACATCAGCAAATGGAAAGAGTATGGTACAACTAGTAACATTCCAAGACATGGGCGTGCATCTAAACTAAAACGGGCATGGAGGGCATTTATCCAAGAAGCAGCCAGAATGTAATGCTGGAGCCGCAGAGATCCACAGATCAGATGGGAGAGTCTGTCCACAAGAGTATGTTCAGTCTACTGAATATTATGGAAGAGTGGCAAGAAAAAGCCATTGTTCAGCAAAAAAGTAACTTTTTGGCCTACATGTAAAAAGCTATGTATGGCAGAAACCTAACACCATTCACACCATGAAACATGGTGAGGGTAGCATCACGCTGTGGGGATGCTTTTCTTCAACAGGGACAGGGAAGCTGGTCAGAGTTGATGGGGAAATGGATGGAGATAAATACAGGGCAATTCTGGAAGAAAACTTATTAGAGGCTGCAAAGGACTTGAAACTGGGGCGGAGGTTCACCTTCCATCTGGACAACAACCCTAAACATACAGCCAGAGCTACAATGGAATGGTTGACACCATAAGTGTTAGATTCATGTGTTAGAATGATCACGTCAATGTCCAGATCTAAATGCTATTGAGAATATTTGGCAAGCCTTGAAAATTGCAGACGTTCTCCATCCAATCTGCTTCAATTGGAGCTGCTTTGCAAAGAAGAATGGGCAAAAATAACAACAATCTCTAGATGTGCAAAGCTGGTAGACACATACCCACAGACACTTGCATCTGTTATTGCAGTGAAAGGGGGTTCGACAAAAAGTATTGACTAAGGAGGGCGGAACACATTTTATTTATTTTAAAAAATTGCAATCATGTATGATTGTTCTTGCATTTTATAATTATGCAGTACTTTGTGTTAAAATACAGATAAAATACATTTAAGTTTGTGGTTAAATTATCTGATAAAATCAGAAAATATTCAAAGGGTATGAATGTAGTGTATGCAGTCTATGGATTTTATAGTTAATCATAATCCAGTATCCATCACTGCCAATAAATAAATAAATAAATTCCAAAATGAAAAAGAAATCATACAGTAAAGGTACTTTCTGGTTAATGTTCCAGCACGGAAAGTGCGATGAGGCTTACAGTGGCATTCAAAGGCTTATTTTTAGCTGAGGGAGTGTATATATGAGTTAGGAAAGCATTTTCCAACACCTGATTTTGCCCTGGAAACCCATTTAACAAGAAAAGAGCAGTATAAATGCCTATTTTATTCGTTTATCCCGGGTGAAATAATTATTCCAACATCCAAGCTGAAAGCATCTTGTAGTGAAATAACACTCTGGCTAATCAGATTCCCAGCTGAACAAATCCTTTTCGAATAATAAAGTCATTACAATTTCAGAAGGATGCTTGCATAAAAAATAAAAGACACCATACAGCACACATGAAATGGCTTGAAAGAAGCTTTTTGTGCAGTAGTACAATAAATATGTGCACATAATTTTCTGTACATCTAAAACAGATGTGACACAAGTTTGACAAACATTTCGAAAGGACAGAGATGCTCCTTACCTGGGCTACCTGCCCCTCCCTGAGCCTCCATCCAGTACACCGGGAGTCTGACGCTGCTGTCTACAGCAGCTGCATTTGTCTGTGTGCTAACGCTAAGGGATAATAAGCATCGGCTCCCAACGGATTATTACAGGGAAACGCCACAGGCTCTGTTTCCTCCACCTCTTGTACGCCAACTGGTCCTCTTTTCAGCAATCATACGGGGAGGGGGTGGGGGAGTGAAAGAGAGAGAGAGATTCATGGGGTACAGCCAAATAAATCACAGCAACGCATTGTGAACAGTGCTGGCTTATGCAGAATACAAATAGCTTTAGAAAGAAAGAGAAAGACTAACACGCTGAATAGAGAAATGATCTGGCAAGTCAAGAGCTTTTGTTTGGTGTTCACATGTGTCAAAATTAATGTTGTGTCTGTATTAATGTTGCCCATCTTTACCAGTTAAACAATACCATTAGCTTATACAAATAAATTCGAGTCGAACTGAAATGCGAGCACAGAATGTGTATCTATTTTCAAATGTATTTATTTTTAATATCTATATAATTATATATGGTGAAGTGAATAAGACTGATTATCTCTTCATTATGGCACCTGTTAGTGAGTGAGATATTGTTAGGCAACAAGTGAACATTTTGTCCTCAAATTTGACTTGCAGGAAAGGATTTGAACAAGTTTCGCAAATTGCGATGCCCGGTACAGACGAGCTTCTGTACATCAAATTGATGGCGAAGTTTATGCTCGATGGGTCACGTCTATTTTGGCAGCAAAAGGCCTTTGAAATAATAGACTGTGTACTCTTTCACTGTAAGACACATACAAAGATTCAAAATTAAATCTTTACATTTTTTTTAAAGAGCGAAAGTGCTTCAGGAAGGGTTTATTTAGCAGAAAAAATAAAAAAACAAATAAAAAATATATGGGGACAGTGGTTTAGTGGTTAGCATGTTCGTCATACACCTCCAGGGTCGGGGGTTCAATTCCCGCCTATGCCGTGTGACTGTGTGTGTGTGTGTGTGTGTGGTTTGTATGTTCTCCCCGTGCCTCAGGGTTTTTTTCTCCGGGTCACCTTGTTTCCCCCGGTCCAAAAACATGCACGGTAGGTTGATTGGCACCTTGGAAAATTGTCCCTAGTGTATGAATGTGTGTGTGAGTGTGTGTGTGCCCTGTGATGGGTTGGCATTCCAAACAGGGTGTATCCTGCCTTAATACCCATAGATGCCTGAGATAGGCACAGGTTCCCGTGACCCGAGGGAATATAATGACGGATATATCGGTAGAAGAATAAATGAATGAGTACTCTAATATTATACCATTGTATGCATTTGTGTTGTCTTTATGTGTATTTGTGAATATGATGACTACCAATGGACTGCGGATGAAATCTAGACAGTGGCTAAATTCACTAAAATGCATGAAAAGGAAGCCCTTATGCTATCATATGTTATGTATGTTAAGTTATATGTTATATATGTTATGTTATGTTGTTATGTATGTTTTAGTTAGCGAACCTCCAATCCATTAGGTGGCGCTAGTGTACCCGAAAGCTGGTTTTGCCTCCCTTCAATAACAATAGACAGAGAACAAGAATCCCCGGAAAAAGAGCGTGTGTTGTCATGACAACGTGATTGCCGCACGCACAACCGTGCTGCACGGAGACACGGCGTTTTGCTAAATTCCGTGATTTCGTTTCGCGAATTGCAGCAAAATAAATCATGGTAAATAAACGGGTTAAACCGCGAGTCAAGTTAAATGTGACGAAATAAAGCGTTAAAATGATAACAAAGCGTTGGCAGCTAACAGGCTAACTCCAGCGTGTTAGCCATGGAACGGGAAAGTGTCGTTTAGTTGTTGAATGAATGCGTAAGGTGTAAATATGGACTAAAGTTATATTTAGATTTATTTATATTTTTTTCGTGTTTCAGCCTCCGAAAAAGAAAGCCCCAAAGGCTCCCAAGGCACAGGGCGGTAAAGCCGTAGATGGACTCCCTACCGACGAAATGTCGAAGGAGCAGGTAAAGTTTTGCCAATTCCCCTTCAGGATGAATCTAAAATGTCACCTTAGGCTTTTTATTTGCAAGTTAGCTTTATTGCAGTGTATATTTGCACGTGGTCTGTGTGGCACAAGCTTCCAGTTTGATATAAAAATGCACAGAAATAGTAAAACAATAAGCGTTATTGTTATACTATTTTTTTTTGGTCCAAGTTCTTTTCTGTTTGTCCTTGTGGATTATATTTTTCAGATTGTTAAAGCATTTTTCCATACATTTTTCTGATAGTTGCAGTGTTTCAGTGCCATTTTTATTTCCCATCCCGCTCTTCAACTGGCAATCGCTTAAGTCAAATACTATCACCATGTTGTACCTGTTACTAAAGCAAACATGCCAAGAAAATGTACATTTCAGTTTTTTTTACCCACACACTGCTCAACACAACAGCAGCCTGTTTTTCCTTCATATTAAGTCGTGGAAATTCAGCGTTTAATTCCTTGAACATCAGGGAATTTGGGTTAAAGTGGGAACCCTGGTCCTGGCGCTTGGTCCTCCGTAGCATCAACCAGATGGCAAAAGTTGTATCCCAACTAGTTTTGTGATTTTCTTATCACTAATGATAGAAACAATAAAAACTATAATGTAAGGAATAAGTTTTGTCTCAAAAGGTTTCAAATTCTGCAATTCACAATTTTGATTCTCCATCAGCTGGAAGAACACATTGCGCGGCTGCGTGAGGAACTGGACCGCGAGCGCGAAGAGCGCAATTACTTTCAGCTGGAGAGAGACAAAATACACACCTTTTGGGAGATCTCAAAAAAACAACTGGAAGAAAAGAAAGCTGACTTAAGGAACAGAGACAGAGAGATGGAAGAAGCCGAAGAGAACCACCAAACTGAAATCAGGGTACTTATAATCCTCAGCAGCTTTCTGTAGTGACTCAAAGGATGTGTCTTAATGGGCTGTTTTGTTGTTGTTGTTGTTTTTTTTCAGGTGTACAAACAGAAGGTTAAACACTTGCTGTATGAACAGCAAAACAGCATCACTGAGCTTAAGTCAGAGGGAGTGGTTGCTATCAAACTCTTGGAAAAAGAGCAGGCAGAGCAGGAGAACAAGATGCAGAAAGGAATGCGCGGCCTGAAAACGGATCTGAGGGAACAAGAGCTTTCCAATGAGAAGCACATCAAGAACCTGAAACTGGTGCGTGCAGGATGAGGTTTGCTCTTTGACACAGCACGGGTTAATGCCACAGCTGGACGAAGTACACAAAAAGTGAGATAAAGGAGAGATACACATGGTGTCGCTTGTGTCACTTCTGATGTATTTAAGTATTCCAAAAAAACAACAACAAAGTACTATGGTTAATAATGGCCATAATGAGGGTTTGTTCGGTACAAATGTGTCCTTTATGCAGTCCTCGTTACATGCAGAACGTAGTTAAAATTTCCCTCAGGAACGTATTAAGTGATTAAGTTTTAATCATTAAACTTGAAAACGTACACGATACTGCCAAGTGTATGAAAAAAAGAAACCAGAGTTAGTGCAGTGTCAGTGTCACTTCTTGTACGTCGCCCTGGATAAGGGTGTCTGCTAAATACTGCAAATGTAAATGTCAGTGTGAATATTTATTCTGTACCGCAAATATAACTCGTATTGCGCATACGTGAAAATGCGATTGCACCAGCGTTAGCTGCTAACCAGGAAGTAGCTAGCAGCTAACACTAGTGATGTTGATTCTTTACCATTTGATGTCCAGTTTCAAGAATTTCTTAAAAAGAGAAAATCCTGATGACACTACTTATCGAGGGAGGGAATGAATGAATGAAGGATAGAGGAAAGGAGGACATTCCTTAAACTATTCTGAAATGAATAGAAATGAAATGTTAAATTGAAATCACACGCACATATATTCGTAGTTGGGTATTTTTCCAATTCATTTTATTGTATTTAATCAATCAATGAAATTGCCACAAATTAAATTGAATGAATTTAATTTAAAAAAAAAAGTGAGCATTCATTTGATTTATTCGATTTTATTTATATAAATTATTTAATTTATTATTGAACTAAGCAGGCATTTTATTTAAAATTCGTTAAAAAATAAAAATTTGAAAAAGTTTAAATGTTAATCTTATTAAACTAAAGTAATAAGAAACAAGCAATTTTTATGTTTCGCGCATTTCTTCCCTGTAACTGGACCGAAATTCTCCGTAAATGCAAAATCATATCTATTCAAAGAAATCTTCACTGTGTTAGCACGATATTTACATTTTTAGATTTACTTATTTTAGTCCATTTGTCATTAAACATGGATCACAATGTTTTTCCAATCTCACAGTGTGGAACATCAGGGCAGAGTGAATTTGGATCCAGAAATCCGTCCTCAAGTGTAAAGACAAGAGACATGACAGACCTAAGACATGCATTTCTAATGTTTCAAAAGCATGTCTATGTATATAAAATAATGTCTCCTAAGACTACTAATTCATAAGGTTAATGATGGTAACAGGGCTGTAATGATTCGTCGAGTAATTCTATTTCAAATTAGCAGAGATAAATTAATGTTCCTCAATGATTTATTTAGTCCATTTAAACAAACACGTTTCCCACAGACCATTATTACTGATGCATCACCAGTGGCCAGATAAAAAAACGTGCTCCACTACCTGCTCTACACGCCACTGCGGAGAGACTTTGTACATAAATAATACTCACGGTGGATCCCTGGTCTGTACGGATCATGACTCACGGTTCGGTTATGAACGTGACATGCAGATGATCTTTTACAAATATAATTAAATTATTGCAGAATAATTAAATTCCCTTACTTTTTCATTCTGCAGCCTGTGGACAGATAACAGAGGAGGCTGCAGAATGAAAAAGTGGCGATCACTTCGATTAGATTAGATCACTTCAAACTAAAACATAAGAAAACACTGTTTTGTTTTTTAATATATATATTTTTTTTATCAGTGGAACACAAAACTCAACGGGAAAAAAAAACGCATTTTTTTTTTCAAGTTTTTGAATCATGGATCTCTGTGTAATTAATAAATGACTTAAAAAGCAATATACTGAGGAAAAAAGTCTTTCTGCAATACTTAAATAATCTATATTTGTAAACAATGATCTGCAGTTTACGTTCAGACCAGGGATCAACCGTGAGTATTATTTATGTACAGTGTGTTCAAAAAGTCTCTCTTTTCTGGAGACAGGAATACCACATCACTATACTGTGCAAGATTTAATAAGTAAATACCACTTTGGAGGAACTTTTTGAACATGCTGTATTTGTATTTATGTGATATGGCAATTAAATACACTAAATGGGCTTCGTTTTCACTGATATACTTGTATGCAATTTCAGCAATAAAATGCAGATTTTTCTAAAAAGAAAAATTTTATTTTCTCTCTCTTTTTTTTTTTTTTTTTAGTATTGCCTTTTAATAAAGAAAAAGTATTCCTCTGTTACCTGTCCATAGTGCTCCAAATTTAATACCAGAGGTGCTGTATCACTAATTATTGTCCATCTGAAAGACAATTTTTGTAATTGAATTACTCTGGGAGTTGTTTCAGCCCTACTAGATGATAAGGTTAAATTTAGGGAACCAGTCTAGATCCAACTCTGACTTTTGGTTGTACAGCGAGGAGCATTATGGTCTGTACAACACTGCTAGAGTAATACACAATACCATCATCATATTCAACCCCTTTGTTGTTGTTTTTTTTCTTATCCCAGGTCCACGATGAAGAAATCACCCAGCTGAGAAGTGAATTTGGGGAAAGATTACGAGGTATTAATGGCCCCATGACATGCAAGTGTCCATAGAATAACTGTAGCACATCTCAACACTCTGTCTACACTCTGTCTACAGAAGTCGAGGCTGCGTATCAGAAAAAAATGCAAGCCCAGCAACAGGATCAAGACCTGAGGCGCAAAACGGAGATCCATGAGCTCGAGCAGAGGAAGAGCATCCACATCAACGCAATGATAAAGAACCACGAGAAAGCATTCAGTGATATTAAGAACTATTACAGCGATGTCACACTCGGGAATATGAACCAAATCAACTTGCTAAAGGTAAATCCATCCATCCATCCATCCATCCATCCATCCATCCATCTAGCAGTTTGTACTTGCATTTCACTTTATGCTTTGAACCTCTGTTCTGATCCCTGTGCATCATATAAGCTTTTTGTTCTCTCTCTCTGGCTGTGTATGTGCAGGACCAATTGGCTGATATGAAGAAGAAAGAGGAGAGATTGGAGAAGGAGATGGCCATGGTGGTGCATCAGAACAAACTTTTGAATGAGCCGCTACAGAAAGCCACCCAGGAAGTGTCTGAGCTGCAGAAGCAGCTCACCAACTACAAAAAGGACAAAAACTTACTGGCGGTATGTCTACGTGCCTTCGAATCTCGGAGTGCAGCAAAGGAGAAGTGCATCATCACGTTCGACATTAATGTGTATTCAGCTGTTACTGGCACCACGACGAGCCTGCCAAGCATTACAATGCTTCCGTTTATGAAGGACTCGAACACTAGTGTTTAGATTTGATGTGCTCTCGAAGATGTTCCACTACATTATGGAGTGTGCCTGTGAAGATTTGTGCTCATTCAGACAGTCTCAGGCACTGATGTAGGTGAGGGGGCATTAAGGAGGTCAGATAGCAGGAGATTTTAGGCTCTTTTACACTTTAGACCAAAAGTGGGCAAACTTTTTGGCTCACAGGCCACATTGACTTTTAAAACTGGAAAAACGGGCCAGAAATCCACCCGTTTCTTCCCTGCCCGCTATGCAGTTACACCTGTCAGCCCAGTGAACCCAAGTTCAGATTTCCCATCATATCGTGATGCGTATACACGATTGTATACCCCTCATACCCCAACGAAGGGGGTTTTCATGGTACGTGTGCCGTGACTTGAATCGTTGCCACACGAGCAGGGATTCTACTTCAAGCTCTACATGCACGTCGCTATATTGCTGATCTATATTGCTATATCTGCTATATACAATATAGCTATATCTATATTGCTATATTGTGAAATATTTGTGGTTGTGCTTTGATTTAGACAATTCTGTACTGATATTCGGCAGTCCCCGTAGTTTGCCTGTAAAGCACATCTTTATGGATCTGTGCACAGGAACATGTCTGGGTGAAGGGACAAGTTTAAAATTGATGTTAAACATAGTTTCTGTCCATTTAGAATAGACAATGTGGTTTTAAAGATTCCTGAGACATCATGACATGTTAAAGAGGTACTGTGTGTGTAAGCAATAAGCAGACCACATCTTCTAAGCCACCCTGTTTTATTTTTCCTGCCAGGGAGTGAAAGCACATTTCAAAGTGGTAGAACAAGAGCTGAAAGACCTGAGATGGGAGCATGAAGTCTTAGAGCAGAGATTCAGCAGGGTAAGATGAGAGACTTTAGTTAAGGTATAATTTCTATAATATATATATATATATATATATATATATATATATATATATATATATATATATATATATATATATATATATATATATATATATATATAATAAAAATAATTCTGTTCATTTTCCACACTTCATTTCCTGGTGGTCAGGTGCAACAAGAGCGTGATGAACTGTACCAGAAGTTCACCAAGGCTATTCTGGAGGTTCAGCAGAGAAGCGGATTTAAGAACCTGCTTCTGGAGAAGAAACTGGACGCTGTCACGGACACCCTGGAGAAAAAAGAGGCGCAGCTTAATGAGGTCCTTGCTGCCTCTAATTTAGAGCCCAGTGCTCTGAATGTGGCTGACTCACAAACTGGAGGTACTGCTTAATTACCACAGCGCTTAAAAATTTCGAAGGGTCACAATTCTGTCTGGCCCAAACAACAAAATGGACGAGAAACTAAAATAGACATAAGAACACGCACACGTTGTCCACACAAAGTAGCATTTGAGCATAATTTGAGCACAACACAGATTGTGCCATAATTGAACAATGGTTCAACTTTTTCGATCTTATAACGATGATATTAAAATGAAAACATTTGATAGAAAACTATTTTCTATTATGGAAATCTGAATTTAAGAGGACTCCAATCTGAATTTCACAATCAATTATGGCCAATAATGACTATATATATATATATATATATATATAGTTTATAATATATATGTATAATATATATATATAATATATATATATATATATATATATATATATATATATATATATATATATATATATATATATATATATATATATATATATATATATATATATATATATATCTATTAGTAGTTTTTAGTAGAAGTAGTTCAGTTCCAGTTTTTAAAATATGATGAGATGATCTCCCGAGCTACATGCGGCTCTTTCACGCAAGTTTGTGTTTTTTTTTTTTTTTTTTTTTTTTTATATATACGGTATTTTCATCAACTGCGCGCATGTGCTTGAGATACTGTAAAGTTTTCCAGTGAGAGCAAGATCATCTAAGTCAGTGTTTCTCAAATAGCGGGGCGCAACGGCGTAAAAATATAACGAAGCACATGTAGAGCTTCAACCCAGGGTATGGTGGGTACGAATAATGGAGATATAGTGTTTGTTCTGATATTACGAACAATGAGTTGTACCAGTCCAGTGTTAAAGTAAAAGTTATGCAATTGTGCAAAAGAAGGAAAGTTAGAGAGAGAGATGTCCAGGCACTAGGTGAATTTTTGTATGTTATACCTTTTCGTTATAAACTTTCTGATTCATTTTGTCATTTTTTTGTTTATAGGAAGTTTTGGACTCGAAAAATGTTGCTATTAAAGATCTTCAGTATGAACTGGCTCGTATGTGTAAGGTAGGTCCATCAGCAAAGCCATTAACTCTGATATATCCTTTACATTCATCAATATTTAATATTTAGAAATATTTAAATATTTATTTTTTTATATATCTTTTTTTAAAAATATATATTAATTTAGATCATTTAACTCCAGAGATTTTCAGCTCCCTAATCATTTATAATTCAAATGAAATGAAATCATTTTTGGAGGCTATCTTTATTAGGCAGCCCTCTGTGTACACTCGTGAAGGACAGTGCCACAGCGTCATTAGTACACTGTGCGTTTGTTTGCAACATGGAGTTGTGCATCTGGCAAACACAAAACTATTTCCTATTTATTTCATGAGTTATGAAACGATATTAGAATCCACTATATTTCTCAATAATTTTTTTCCCCAAATTTTTGTAAACCTAAGAAGTTTAGGCAGTGTGTCAGAATTAAAGGCACATTGTGGGTTTTCCTTGTTGTTATTGCAAAACATTTACTGTAGCATTTACTGTATAAAAATAATGAAATCTAAAATCTCTTGTATACCTTAGATACAAAAAAAAACAACACAATGGTTTGTGTGTGTTTAAGCTACTACAGGTTGGTTTTAATAGAATCCGGAAGAAAAAAAAACAGATCATATGTGGTTAAAACACCTACATAAGACAAACAAGAACTATAATGAAAATGGTAGAATTTGCTTACCAATTTCACACCTAATCCTCAGATCTCTAAAAAGACCTTTTGCTTATTTTCTTCCCCCAGGCGCATAACGACCTAATGAGGACATATCAGGCGAAACTGAAGGCTTTCGGCATCCCACAAGATGAACTAGGCTTTAAACCAATGGAAAGCAGCCTGGTGAAACAGAGCCTAGGTCAAGGACCAGCCGGCTTGGTTTCTTCCCCTCTCTAACCTCACTTCTTTAACATGGCTTTTTCCCTTCAGCCATATGTGGTCCTAGAACTCTGAACCCAAACCTGGAATGAATACAGCAGAAAAATGCTGATAGCTCTTGGTCACTTAGTTTATTATGAAAAAAAAAAAAGATTTCTCAATCAGTTCCAGTAAAATGTTTGGAGAAAAAATACTTTGTTAGTTATCTTTTGCTTACCAACATGTTTATAAATCATGGGATTCACATTCTGCTAGACGAGTATTCAGGACTTTGGTGTGGGGTTAAAAAAATTCCACACACAAATAAAAACCTGAACCAGCTTAAACTGTTAAGCTGAAGGCCCTGAAATGCTGAAATGACTGAAAAGTGCAATGGATTTATGGAATTTCTAGATTTGTTTTTCAAATGTTTAATCCGAGTATGCATGTAAAGTACTATACAAGTCATCATATTTTATCTTGGTTTTATAATAATTACACCTCAATGTGCACATGGTAAAGTTTCATTAAAGCAATTGTAGTAGACATTAAATTTGTTTCAATTATAATTTCTATTGCAGAAAACAGACATAACAGTATATATATATATATATATATATATATATATATATATATATATATATATATATATATATATATATATATATAATATATATATATATATATATATATATACATATACATATACACACACATCTCCAATGATCACGGATTTAACTCGGTCTTTGGCGCCACCTGGTGTCCACATTTTTTCAAAACTCGGTATTCAGATCCCAAGTTTGTAATAAAAGTCTAACAATTCCTAAAGGTCTGTAAAAAATTTGAAAATTTAATACTAGAGGTTTTCGAGGTAACATTTTATTTATTATTATTATTTTATTGACGTTGCCTTATAAAATATGCAGATTTGAATAAAAAAAAACACCACCAACAACAACAACCTTTCACTCCTTAATGACAATGTTGTGCTTATTTCCTGTGTTGTGGGATCAATTAGGGATATAATAATAAAACATAATAGTGACTATATATTGAATATATGAATTTATTTCCTTTCATTGACTGTAATCCAAAAGAATAATCTTCTACGGAGATACTAAAATCGTAGCCGTTTTACTTACAATAGCGTCTTTAAAATATGTTTAAATTATACAAATAAACTACAATAAAGCCTGTGTGGACCACTTTCTAAATGAAAACAAACAAACAAACAAACAAATCGCATTTGATCTTTATAGAACACCGTAGAGAACCAGGAAGTGCGCTGTGTTTTGGTAGGCAGTAACAGCTGGAGTCGGCGTGCTGTTGAAGAAACTGTTATGCTGCATGCAGTAGTGCATTTCATTCACTGTCATCGCCGTTTAAAGCATAATTATCTTCTAAACCATGGAAAACTCTATAATTGTTCCTAACGGTACGTTAAATTATATTATTCTTTTTTATTTTCATTTTTGAACTTGAGCTTGAGTTTAAATCTATATGTTTTAATCCTACTTTCTCTTCCTCGGTGTAGAAGCGACTAAATGGGATATTCGGCAGAAAGTGTGGGATTTTCTCGAGGCTGAAGATCTGGCCAAGTTCCCCCGACCTGTGCACCACAGAATCCCAAATTTCAAGGTCACGTGATGCCCTAATAACCACCTAACCACATCCAGGTTTTATTAGCTGACTTTATGCCCTATTTTTTCTATTATTTGTGTTACGTGATCGAGCCATTGGTCAATTCATAGCTCTGTACTTAGGTGGTATTGTAAAGTTTCAAGACTCTGTTTACCTTCAAAGTAGTCCCCTTGCACGGCAATACGAGGCTCCTATGTTCCTGCCACTTCAGGCATGCGTCCTGGAAGCTCTTGTAATGACGTCATAACAGAGATCTTTCTGCTGGATCTTCGTCTTCTAGCAATGTGTGTGTGTGTGTGTGTGTGTGTGTGTGTGTATGTTTTGTGTGACAGGCGGCGACAACGGCCTGTGACAGGCTCCATGTCCTGCAAGAATTCCAATCCAGGAGCGTTATCAAAGTGAACCCGGATAAACCACAGGAGCGAGCTCGCTTCCACACTCTGCATGTAAGTGACTCATCGCTTGTTTGAATGCGTTTCCTGTGTCTTCAGGGAGCTCCAGGAGCGTGCAGGAAGATCGAGGACTTTTTCTTCAAATCCCGTGAGGTCAAAGTGGATCCTGATAAACCGCTAGAAGGGGCTCGATTAGCAGCTCTGCAGGTGAATTTGTGTGTAGGGATTGGTTTCTGTACGTTGTGTGAGGAATAAAAAAAACACCAGGGGAACGATCGTTAAAGGTGATGTGATGTGATGTAGTGATGTGATGTTTCAGTCTTGTTTTCTTATAAGAAAAGCTCTAAGATGATACCTGCTGTTATTGAACATAAATCAACCACATTCTGACCAATCAGAATTGGTGCGGGGCAACAAGATCGTTCCCTTTCCATTTTGCATGTTCATTGCAGACTCGCCTCACCTCGAATGTCCTTTCAAATGATCGTCATCCATTTTGGTGGAAGCTTAATTCCTATATTTTTGTTCTTCAGGCTGGAAAAACACTGCTGGTCCCGACGCCGCGTCTCCGGACAGGACTGTTTAACAAAATCGTTCCTCCTCCAGGAGCCACAAACGAGGATCTGCGAATATGTTCTACGTCTCAGGTGACTCATATTCTCTCATAAGTTACACAGATTTGTGAGAGTTGTTATTAATTGATGATTTGGGTTTGTTTCAGGGTGTGAAGGAGTTCAGTGTCCCAGTGGGTCTAGAAGCAAGTGTTCATGTGGACCTTGTTGTGGTCGGATCTGTTGCTGTATCTGAGAAAGGTGAATTGCTATTTACCTGTCTGTCTTTCTGTCTATCTGTCTATTTATTTATTTGTTTGTTTGTTTATTTATTTTAGGTTACAGAATTGGAAAAGGTGAAGGATATTCAGATATGGAATATGCCATGATGGTCTCTATGGGAGCCGTGAATGAATCCACAGTGGTCGTGACTGTTGTTCATGACTGCCAGGTCAGAACTGCTCTCTGCACTGTTGACTTCTTGATTCTGATTGGTCTGCACATGGTCTGTTAATGTTCTGTTATAATAGTAATATTTTTTTAACACCGCTTTATAGAAAATGATTGATTGCTTGATTTAATAGGCTATTATAGCAATTTTACAGGGAAAGATGTTGCATGGCCCAGTTGTTGCGATGGTCATGCTTCCTGTATTTATTTATCATCTTTCCACTTTGTAACATTCATAGATAAAGCTGGTAGGCTTATAGTGGAGGTCGACTGATTCATCGATTTTACCGATTAATCTGCACAGATAGTTGGTTGCTAGAACTACCGAATATCATCAAAAATCCATACCGATAGTTTTTCCAGGTAGCATCTGTTGCTGGAGCGGCTGAAATGAGAGCGGCCTCTAAATGTGAATCACTGATGCCACGTTCTGTTTGTTTTTACATTCGAGACTGCATACTGCATAGAAAGTTATATTCTATTTGTATAATTTGTATAATCATATTTCTTGACCCAATTTGCATCGAGGACATTTTCATGATTCACTACCCAATCAATTTCTGTACCATGTTATATTGAGGGTGGTTTTGTTTATTTAAAAAATTGCTTTTAATTGGTTGATTTATTGGTTTGTCATCAAGTACACATGGGTATCAGTAAAATCCACTATTGTCCTTCTATATTATAGCTGCTATTAAGTTTTTTTTATGCATGTTTCAAAATATTTAATGCAACTTAAGTTTAAAATTAGAAAAAAATTACATCACCTTGACAGCTTTTGCTTTTTTTTCTATTGACCTCTTCAGGTGAAAATTTTTCTGAATCTTATCTGTGACAGATTACGTTCGAAAAATTGTCATAACATATCCATAATAAGAATGTTCCCAGTCTCTGTTCCATTTAAAAAAAAAATAAAAATAAATGGCTGCAAATATATTTGAAACATGATCAGTATTATGTGTTCAGGTTGTTGACATTCCAATGGGATTAATGGAAAGTCACGATCTTACCGTGGACTACATCCTCACACCGAGCAGAATCATTAGGACTGAGTGTAAAATTCCTAAGCCAAAGGGTATCATTTGGTATAAGGTAAATCCGAGCTTTATTATTATACACTGAATTACAAAGGGTTTAATCTCTGGAGGCCTGATGTACACAACTGTGCTAGTCTGAGTAAAAATGCATGTGGAAAAAGTGTAACTTTTGATTAAAACTCTAATTAAACATATATTCAAAATACCACCCTACTATTGGGATGTTTATGCCTCACAAATCTGGCAACCCTAATTACAGGAACGACAGGTATGTGCTTCGTTTTCTAACAAAGAATTTGACCTCTTATATAAGATAAATTAATATAATATAATGAATTAATATTAATATATGGTGAATTTCCGTAACGGACCACTATATAAATAAATTCCAGTTTACTACACACGCTTACACTAAATCTTTGTCCAGTTATTGATCTAATTGTGTTCATGCACTTTTGGTGCAGCCAAAAAAAACCCTTCAGGTGTGTGTGTGTGTGTGTGTGTATGTGATGTATATATATATATATATATATATATATATATATATATATATATATATATATATATATATATATATATATATATATATATAGATAGATATAGATAGATAGATAGATATATAGATATGTATTTGTATATATATGTGTGTATATATCTATATATATATATATATATATATATATATATATATAATATATATATATATATATAATTCCACATATTTTATGGTTTTTGTTTTTAATAGATAGACTGAAAACTTTTTCCGCTTATACCGTTGTACACTGGTATCTACTCCCCAGAAAAACCACCAGGATCTCCATAACAATCTCTCTAACTTATTGTTTTCACAACAAACAAAAAACTATCGAAAGACTTTTTTTTTGTTTTGTTTCTGAGGTAACCGAGTCAGACATATTTATATGGACGTCCTTATAAGGCACTTTTGCTTATGTTGAGTGAATTAGTGGTTGTGTTTGTTATCCATATCTCTGAGTCATTTGATTCAGCTGGAATCCACAGCTATGTAAAGTTGTGGGCCGACGTTCAGAAGATGAATGTCTTTTTTCTGTTGTACGGGAAAAAACAAAAGTATCTGCCGTAAAGTTATGCTTTATAGAAACATAACTTGAGCAAAAAAACATGGATTGATGATTATTATACAATGTATTGATGAAACGCTGTACACAACTTTTTTAAAATTTTCTATTATTGCATAATTTTTTTTATCCAATATAGAAACTAGACTAGAAAAGGGTTGATGTACAATCTGATAAATTCATCCTGTTCACAATTCCAGTTAATGTATATTACAGAGTAAGCAGGTGAACATTAACTAACCTGTAGTGTGTGTAATGACCAAATTGTACATAGACATGCGCTATTAGGAAAACTATATAATTTCTTCAAATGTTCTTAAAAAAAATGTCTGGAATCGGATACTTTAGATTAAGAATCGGATAATTGTTATAAAATTATTATTTTTTTTTTTTTCACCTGGCAATCTTTCAGGACCTTACAATCTGTCAGGACCTTTTCTGGTAATCTAAACATCAGTTTAAAAGAAGGATTGCAGGAAGCGCTCAAAAGTGACTTACACTTTGTAAAAACTGAAGACAAAGCTAAGTGCAATTATTGTAATAAACTAATATGTTGCCCACAAGGTGTCACGACCAACATGACTAAGTGTCTGCGGTTGGTTCCCGTTCACGTCGAAATAAAAGAATGCACTGTGTTTGATGTGTTGCGCATCCCGAGTGCTGAGTTCCCTTCATTAGCCGGCACTAGTACGCCAAACTAATGGTACAGAAAATAAACGTTTGATATAGTAATGTTTGTCTTTTTTTACTACATTGGATAAAATTAAAATAATACCCAACCCTAGTTCTGTGTGCATGCGGGTGTTAAAATGAGGTTCATCATCGATTTAAATGTATTTATATATAGATATATATATATATATATATATATATATATATATATATATATATAAGATTCTGCCAATCGCCTCACTCTCAAAAGCTACATTTTCTACATATCTGTAGCTAGAAGCAGAAATGCTGGAGAAAATCCCCATCCTGAAAAACCTGCGAGCCTTGGAGCAGAATGCCGGAAAGGATGTAACATTAAAAACGTCCAAAGCTGATATTGTGAAGACAGAACAGGAACATAAACCGGAGCCTGAGCCCAATCCGGATCCACAACACGACCCAAGGCATGATCTTCGAGCGCTTATCAGCTTGGGTGAAGAAGCCCAACACACTCTGGCTCCTGTAGACACACTTTATTTAGGTGGCCTCCCAGCTGGGCTGCGTGTGAGTGAGCTGAAGGGTTTCCTGAAGCTCCGAGATGCTGTACCAGTGCGGCTCACTTGGCAAGGGGCGCAGCGCCGGGCTTTCCTCCAGTACGGTGACGAGCGAGCCTCGGATCAGGCTCTGGACTCCCTGCAGGGACTCTGCATTAACGGTCACACGCTGAAGGTAGAGCGAGCCAAAAGGCGAAACAGCTCCCGCAATCCAGGCACTACCAGAGACCACTTGAGAACCAACTCGAACATCAGCAGTGTCTCACAGGAGGGGCTGGAGGAAAAATCCAGGAAGGTGACAGGAGCAGGAGAACCTTGAAACATGATCTTACAAATGTGATTGTTCCTTGAAAAATCATTCAAATCCCTGTCATGACTAAAGATTATTTATTAAAGTAATATTTATAGAATTGTGAACATTTAAGGCTCAATAAAAGACAACCAAAGATCAAAGATCCCGAAGTGTTTTGTTGTTCTTATATCACACCACTAATTACCTTAATATATTTTTTAATTAAAATAATATATATTTATTGTGTTTTTATTTGTATTAATATTTGGGAAAATGTATTCCCTGTTATTCTTTTTTTTGTAAAAGCAATGACAATGTAAGCAGAATTTCTTTTTTTTTTTTTTTTAAACATTTTTTGTGGACATTTATCAAAGAATCTTACTTATAAATTCTGTGCTGTGGAAAAGATGCTCTATTTCCATTTCAAGTTGCTGTACATTTTTTTCCAGCCTGGAAAATATCTTCACCCACAGAGTTTTTTTTTTTTTTTTTTTTTTTAGAAATCAGTTTGAAAGAATGTGAAGGGTGGATTTATGTGTTTATTACAATTACATTTTGCCTTGGAATATTGCCCCTTGTGTATTCCTAAATCCTGGAATACACCCTCTACTTGAAGATAGTAAGGTATGCTTTTCTTATCATAATTAATTGTCAGGATTTAGGATCCTGTAGATTTCCCCTTTTTTTTTCCGCCTTCAACAGCTCTGCTCTTTCCCTGTTCCTCCACCAGATGTCACTAGTGCATTCTTGTTCTCTAATTAGATACCTAATGTGTCTACCTGAGTCCTCGTGTTAGCCTTGCGTGTGTGTGTGTGTGTGTGTGTGTGTGTGTGTGTGATTCTATCTATCTATCTATCTCTCTCTCTCTCTCTCTCTCTCTCTCTCTCTCTATATATATATATATATATATATATATATATATATATATATATATAAAGTTGTTTCTGTTTTTGTTAAAGTCGTGTGGTCTTTTCCCAGAGTTTCCCTGTTTACGTCCTTGTTTATGACTACAGACTCCAGAAAAAAAGACTTACATTTTTCTTCTTGAGTTGCGAACAGATTTTTGATCTTTCATTGTGCTGTACGTTTTGGAGCATGATTTTGTTGGGTCGATTTTTGTTGGGTTTTCTATTTTTTGGCTTTTTGGACTTTCTAATCAATTTCCAGCCATACATACATACCATTGTGCTGCAGCTTAATCTGAGTACCAACTTCTTGATGCCTCCAAAATGCATAGTCATGTACTGAGGGAAGTTTGAAATCTGTTTTTGGTCTTGATCTCGTTCTCTTGTCTGTTTTACACAAGCCCGCTGTTTGAGAGGTTTCGAGCTTTTGCTTCAGTTGTGCAACCTGCAGATCAGTGCCTACAGTGTTCTGTTCTTTATACCACACTGAAACGTCCTCTAAAATATTTCGAGTTTGGTACTTTCTTTTTTTAATTACTATTGAACAAACCTCAAAAAAATTACCTTTAAGTAACCATTGAAATGTTCATAGATTTGTTTTCATTTGGACTTTTTTCTAATATGCATGAAATGCATGAAACTGGATCATTACAGCGTTACATTTTTCTTTTCATTTCAGATATAGACTCATCTGGGCTCAAATCAAATGGGAATCAAAACAGTTTTGTTTAGGGCTGTGACTATTTCTTATATATTATCCTTTATTCTATTAGCTGTAGTGTAAAACAAAGTGGCACTAAAAAAACCTGATTTAATAATTCTACAAATATTTTTACTAGTACATTATATTCTCTTCACCAAATAAAATGCTATATGCACAGTACTGCTATAGCATTTTATAGCATTTTATAGCATTTATAGCATATTCTGTACTCTAAATCTGTCTATTGATATAGATATTTATAGATATGCTTGATTAATTTTACATGCCGAGGTGCGAGATTTTGGCAACATCTGTTTTTCTTCCTTCATTTCCAGTTCCTGAAGATTTCACCTCAACATATTTGCTGTTTTCTTATGTTTTGGAGCATTTGTGAGTCTAATTTTTATAAGTAGATAATTTATAATGATTAAAAAAAAACAGCATAAAATAAGTACAGCAGGCTGTCCTTTATAATTTCTCTAATGTGGTTAGAACATTCTGTTTTATTTCTGTATTAACAATAAGGAAGGCGCTAAGAAAAAAAATTTAATAATGGAAATAAAACACATTTTTGAATGTTTTAATATTTAACAAATATAAAGGAAACATTAAAAAAAAAGAATCATTAATATGAATATTTACTATTCAGATGTCTGCAATATCTTAGCCTGGAAAATAAAATCAATTATATGATCTGTCATGTCTTATCTCTTCCCTTGTGATCTCAGGTCAGGGTTTGGGCAAACTTCATTAAAGCAAAAGAGAAAGAGAATCAAGTGTACTCACAATCTCACCATGGAATTATGTAAGTATTAAATCCGGCGTGTTGGCTTCATCCCAGACTCGAAATACTTTCCAAGTTTTGCGTTACTCTTCAAGTGAATCGATACAATAACATGATTCATAATGTGCTCCGCTGCTTTGCATGGTATTGAGTGAATCGGTCAGGAATTTGATTCAGCTCTGTTTAACAGCAGCAGATTAATGTGTGGTCCGGAGGCGAGGAGGCAGCATGCCCCAGCTGCCCTGTTGAACATTAACCTATACGGGTGTTAGTCTGTCAATTTCACTCTGCAAAATAGTCTTGAAAAATGACAAAGATAACGCACGGAGATGATATGGGGAGCTTGTTGCCTTGCTTCCTCCCTCGTTCCCTCCCTCCTTTCCTACTTCTCTCTCTCTTTCTCAACTCGACTCCAGGGACATCTGGGCCCTACACTGCATTTCCTTTCGTCCAGCACTAAGCTCCAATGTGCCTCTTGAGCCCAAAACGACTTTTATTTGCTTCTAGTGCAAGTCGATGGCTTGTAACAGCTGTTGTTGGATGAAAATAGGGGAAACGTTGAGCTACTTCTCCTGTTTCCAGATTTATGATGTCCATACGTTGCAGTCCATAAAACGCTATAAACATGGATTATGGATTTTACTTGTCGACGCTGACTAAATATGTATTTTACCCTGGTTATCCGTGTTAGACGGATAGCCTGTTTTTCATTTTGTCCGTTTTATTGGAAAAATGATGCGAAGTCAATTTTGGCTGAAGTCTAAATACATTACACTTGGATACACTTTTAAAACATATTAAAAAAACCCTCTCATCTGATTTACATTACGGCACTGCGTTTTTCGTTAGATTCTTATTCTCATTATTCTTATCGTTATTTTTTTGCGCATTTTGAACTTTTGACGTCGTTAAGGATACATTATGTTTTATACTCTTATTTGTACGTGAACTTATCTAGTAATGATTGAAAAATTCGCACGGAACGTATTATTATTGACATATTTATCGTCACACATATTTTCGTAATTACGGTTAAGTCAAAATCCCTTCTGCACATAGCCATTAGGTGGTGCACATACTCTAGCAAAATAATTGACGCTTTATTCCTTTCTGTCAAAAACGATTAAATTGTGAACGGTTTGTCTATAAAAAAAAAAAAACACATTTTCGGACGTGGGCTACATGTTCTCTTTAAAAAAAAAAGAAAGAAAGAAAAAAATATTCTGGTTAACTTTTTATTGATTAGCGTCATGAATCCCTAAATGGTCTGAATATTTATTTAATAAATTGACATGATGTAGTTAAATGAAACAATAAATAAATATAAACAACTCATGGTGCTTTCATGTGTGTGCTGCTGAAGATGTGAAGGGCCAAATAGGTTAATTATAATAAGAAGAGTTCGAGCTTAAGTTATCCCTTGCGTGAAATTGCATATTTTTTTTCCGACGTTTTATCCAAAACTACAAAAAAAAAACAGATTGCTGTTTTCACTTTAATAACTCACGCGCCAAGTAGGATATCTGCAAAAAAAAAAATAGAAACTGTACACATGTGGTACACACTCGATTTCTTTCTGTGCATTTGCATTTAGCTTTCTGACTAATGTAAGTTCATATTTACCTCCCATCCGAATAAAAACGTGAATAGGACATTTCTATTAAAAAAATATTAAAGTATTTTTGTTTATTTTTAGGACTGTTTGTTTTTTTCCATTAAGAAAAGAAATATTCCGTTCGTGATATTTTGTTTATTTATATCTCTGAACGAAATCCCACTACTGAAAAAAAATAATAAATAATTATCTCGGAAAGCCTGCAAATTTGATGCGTGTAGTTTTGAACAGTTTAATTCCAACTGCATGCCATTATTGTTTTTGTTGTTTTTTTGTTTTTTTTTACACAATTTTATACATAATGGTGCGTAGATGACCTAATGTCTAAAGACACGAAAATAGAAAGTAAAAGATGCCTACTAAAAAGAAATGACCTACAACATATACAATTTTTACAGTGCTGGAAAATGACTTGTGTCAATACGGATATACAAACGAAAAAAACAAACAAACAAACACCAAACCAACAATAAAACAGTGCTTACATTAAAAACCTTCATTTTCTGTTTACACTGAATAAAAACAGCGTCTGGGCAAATATTGCCGATAAAGCGTTCAATACTGTGGCTATAATTATACAATCTAAATATAAACAGAATAAATAAAAGTTGCGCTTTAAGGTTTTAAAAAAGTGCCTTTGTTTTCCTTCAACGTGATCGCCTAATGATCTTTTCAACTTTGCACTGACTTTAGACGGAATTCTATTTGACTACTATCAGATTGCGAACAGCTTGTCCTGAATGAAAATAATATATAGGCCTATATTAAAAAAAAAAAGAACATTAGAATATTTTACAACTTTCACTGAAAAACTAAATTCGATCCTGATTCCTCGGAATGACAACACGGAAAGTCACTACACTCAAGTGGTATTCCATCCGCCAGCAGAGTTAGTACCAAGCGGTTTTTTTTTTATTTATTCTTTCTTCCATTTCTTGTTCTTTTTTTCCATTGAGATGCAGATTGGTTAGAATTCGTTCGCAGTTTTGTTTGGAAATAGCTTAGAATAAAAAAATGGCACACATCACCTTAAAGGCTGTTTATAACATGGTTAAGGTACCCGGCTTTTCTTCTGTTCATGGTTTTTGTACCGAGTTTGGATCATTTCTCTTTTTTTCATATTGTTGCAGCCTGTCATTCTGAGCTGTTTTTTTTCCACCCAGGATTCCTTTCAGGTCTGTATTCTTCTTGTTTGTGTTTTTGCTTATTTGTTTTCCCACCGCAAAGGCTCAGTGGCCACTTCATCAGTGTTGAGTCCTTTATCAGTCTTTAATTCATTACCAGTGCTGTCACATCACGCAAGGCTTGATGTCCTGGTAGGCGACCTGTTGGTGATGATAATAAGAGCCGCTTCCAGGTGAATGCATAGTCGAAGACGTCATGGCGTTGAAAGAGAAGACGAACTCCTTACGGTCGCACATGCTGGGAGATTGGGAATGGTACCTTGGAATACCTACGGGGAAAAAAACAAGAAAAATCTATTTAAAAAAGAAAAATTATAAAAGTATAACTTTCTTAAAAGAGAAAGCTAATTTTGGGTAAGAAAATCTGCTAATTTAAAATGCACTTTTTCATTGTTCATGTAATTCCTTGCGACATTCGAATGAGCTAAATATACTACTATTATTACTACTACTACTACAGCTAATAATAATAATAATTTTGCTTATTTATTTTTCTGTCACTATTATTATTATTATTATTATTATTATTATTATCATTATTATTATTGTCGACATTTCCCCTCAGCGACGTTACCGATTTATTTTAAACAAGAATGTAAGCAATCACAATTTCGTAATCTGAACAATTCGACCAATATTAAAGCTATTGTTTTAGTCATCGCAAACTCGTGCCAAAGAGAGAAAAAAAAATAATAATAATAATAATAAGAAAAAAACACGTGAGAACTGATCCCAGTGCTGACGGTCTGAAGCCGCTGGTTTCATGTAGCAGTTTAATGACACCCGTATCTATTTTTGTGAGCCTGATTACCGCCTGCAGGATACAGGCAGTACACCGCCTGCAGGCAGTAAGTGTGTGTGTGTGTGTGTGTGTGTGTGTGTGTGTGTGTGTGTGTGTGTGTGTGTGTGTGTGTGGTGTGTGTGTGTGTGTGTGTGTACGGGCTGGATGCTTGATTTCAGGGTGGGAGATATTTCTCCTAATTGACAGCGCCGTGCTCGCACGCTATTCCCACCGGACCCGGTGCCGCGCCGTGCCCCGCTGCAATGTCTGTAAATTTGCACCTGGGTCCAGGAAAAGATATAAGCTACAGGCTTCCTTACTTCACTACCCACCCTCAAGAGATCACATGCACATGCAAAACAACTGATTTAAATATTTTTGGACAAATATCACATTGGGATAAATATTTTTATTTGTAAAACATGATGTCGGTACCTTTAAAGCGGTGGTGTTCATTGAACGGTAGCAAATTGCAGGGATTTTTTTATTTATTTAAATAGTATACATTTTCTAAAATATCTGTGATTTTTGCATTTATTTTTTGGTTAGTTCAATTTACCTTGAAGGTCGGTCGTGCTGTGTCCGTTCTGGTGCAGATAGGACTGGTCCAAAGAGTGAGTTGGTAAGCTGGGCTGTAAAGGGTTTGCCCCGGGGTTGCACGGAGACAGCGGCTGCTGCTTAATGTAAGACGCTCCGTTATTAAGGGACGCCGACGGCGCGGGCGCCCACGCCGAGGTCGTGCTCGAGTAGACGGGATGCGGCTCCATGACTCCGCCGCCGGACAGCAAGGGCGAGGCTGAGTTGTCGTGATGGGGATACTCGCTCCCCGTGGACCCCGTACAGTTTCCCATGTACGAATGGCCACCGTTGGCCGACAGATGAGACATGGAGTGTCCTGCCAGGCCCATTCCTTCCATGTTGCCTGCCAAATGTCCGTTCATCATCCCAATCCCGCTCTCTAAGGACAAACTATTTGGTGGGCAGGACAGGCCTCCGCCGCTCCCCTGGAAATTGTAAGAGTCGGGTAAATGGTTGAACCCGAGGCCGTTCATCATGCTGTACATGGACGGCTTGAGCGCTTGACATTTGCGCCGGAATCCGCGTGGTCTGCGGCGAAAAGAGCCCTCCTCGAACATGAACTCGCTCGCAGGGTCGATGGTCCAGTAGTGGCCTTTCCCTGGCCGCCCAAGCCCTTTGGGCAGTTTAATGAAGCACTCGTTTAAGGACAGGTTGTGGCGCACTGAGTTTTTCCAGCCCTGGTACGAGCCGCGGAAGAACGGGAAGCGGCTTTGAAGGAACTGGTAGATCTCACTGAGCGTCAGGCGCTTCGTCGGCGAGCTCTGAATGGCCATGACGATGAGCGCGATGTACGAGTAGGGCGGCTTTTCGGGACGCCGAATACCGGCGTTGGTCTTTTTGGCTTTGGTAGTGGAGGAGGCCGCGTCCATGGCCGCCGATTGAGCGTTCGCTTTGTCGGGTGCTGACATCGGGCTGCTTTGGGCAGGAGGCTGCACGGAAGGCTGCTGGACCTCGGCCGTCATCGGTTCTTTGCGCGCGACACGGCTTTGGTTTCTATCTATTTTTAAGAAAGGAAAATCCTCCACTTGTAGCGTTCGGAATCCAACGATCAACCAGATTATATCATGACCCACAAAAAGCGTAAAAAAATCCTGAAATAATCAAAAAGTTAAATAGAAAAAACCCTGCGAACGCACAGTGGACGGTTAGATCAGTAGCGTCACTGTCCTTGAGTTGGAAAAGTCCTACAATGGTTCTGTCCGCGATGAATACAAAAACGGAGCTTCTTATACGGCTTCGGTTCCGTCTGGTCTCATTCGCTTTGCAGATCGCCCTTTACTTATCTGTGGCCATCAGCGCCTAACCAAGCTCCTGACCATCATGAAGACGTCATGAAGCGCGTAAGGAACCGCCCAGTCCCCGCCCACTTTCTTCCCCGAGCCACGGGGTGGATTCACACCAACATCTGGCATATCTGCGCAAAGTTTTCTACTGTTAGAAATCCGCTTGTCTCTTCGCATTTATATAACGGTATAAAATAAAGTGAATGTTGTGCAATTGTTAATCAGAGAGAATAAGTTAAAGGTTTTATTCGGCGTTATAAAAGCAAATCAAAACCCATAACTTATACACGTGCCATAGTTTATTATAATATTTATTTATATAAAATTATTATATTTATATTATATATTATATTATATTTATATTTATATATATATATATATATACATATATATATATTTATAAAAGTATCATTTTTGTTACTCACAACATATTTTCATATGTTCATATGTAACGATAAAAATATATTTATATATATATATATATATAAAAGTGTATTACTGTATTAAATATGCATAAAATTATATATGAAAAAAAAAAAGTAATACATATTACGCATATTCACGGGAGCGCGAGGTCCGATTTCTTTTTAAGACAGACAGGAACATGGGCAGGATGTTTACACTGTCAAATGTAAACATTTTCTCTGGCCTTCTTTAAATAAAAAATCAAGCAAAAAGCCCCACAAGAGCCGCTAATACACGTTCTGAGGCATGCGTTGCGTCCATGCGTCCGTTTTATGAGGCGCAAACTAATTGTGAATCTTTTTTTTTTAATGTGAAAGTGGAGATGAAGACGTACACCATTCTGCCAGAAGAACATTTTTGAAAAGCCGGAATTCGGGTCTGCACTTGCTTTGAGAAACTTCGCAATATGAAGACGAATAAGCGGTGAGTCAATATAAGCCAGTTGTACTTGTCACCTTCGGACTCAAAATAGACTGTATTCGTTTATCTGAATATGAAAATTAATGTTAGAGACAAATACATTTTTTATGAAATGCAGTAATGCAGATATATGCAGATAAAAACTAAACAATAACTAACCAATATAATGGAAAAATAATAATAATACTAATAATAACAACAACAATAATAATAACAATGATATTATTATTATTATTATTATTATTATTATTATTATTATTAAGCATAGATATTTTTATATAGTTCCCCGTAATCAGGAATATGCTGAGAGAAAATAAAACATTTAAGTTATTTAAATATCTAAAGCGTGAACAATCTTTGGTCTTATTTCGGCAAAAATAAAAGCAGCAATGTAAAATCCTAACCTTGAAAAAATGTATAATAATAAATTATGTAATTATAAACACAAATACATAAGTGAAACGGAATATTATCACTTCACCAGAAAACACTTTAATTCTAGATGATCGATTTTATATTTATATACAGTTTTACATATTTTATTTCATAGTCTTTCCATGAATCCTTTTTTGGACAGTAAACGGGTGCATTTTTTGGCTTCTAGAAAATTCTTTGCTCATTTTACACCGAGCATGACGTGGTTTAGTGACCCTCGATTATAATGTCGGGTTAAAATAAAAAATATACAACCCTTTGTCCAGCGACGACAGGCCATTAAGGCTGAAGTGAGCCTTGGGGCTCGTTGTAGTGACCGAAACCCAAGTAACGGAGTGTATATTGATAGAACCGGGCTCCACGTCCTCAGCGCAAGGGCGCATTTATCAGCGCGCAGGACCACCCAGTGTGCAAAACTGGGATAGACGGAGAAAGAGAGAGAGAGAGTGAGAGAGATAGAGAGAGAGAGAGCCGTCCGTTCTCTACCCCGCTGCGTTTAATTAGGGTTGATGACTTCATTCCTCGAGGAACCCTCTGGTTTCTGCGCTGCGTCCAGGACTAAGCACGTACTTACCGCAAAATATCACATCAAAACTCCCTCACCTGCCCTAATATCTGTCTGTCTCTAATGTTCACACACACCCACACACACACACACACACACACACACACACACACACACACACACAGGTGGTCAAGCAATCAATTAATTTCTTAATTTAAACATTGCTCCTACATGTAAATATTTATTTGTTATATTCACTGCTGCCAAAAAAGAGAAGCGTTAAATGGTCTTAAGGACAAAATTAGCAAGAATTAAACAAATGCATTCCTATGACCTCATGTACCATCATTTACTTGTTTACTTATGCTACAGGGAACTGTTTGGTGGGGGGAAATCTCGAAACATTCACTTCTATTATCTTCTTGTACGCAAAGTGAAATTCACGATCATGATTCGAATGTTTGATGGACCTAAAATAATTCAAATGCCTCATTAACACAATTACTATGCTTTTCCTGAATGGTTTGACGTGCCTAAACATTGAAAAATATGAAAGATACATTCAAATAATAATGTCAACTTTTGTAATAGACTACCAGCCTGTAAATATTAATACTAAACCTTTACATCATATATCCTCTTAATACTGCTATACATATATATATATATATATATATATATATATATATATATATATATATATATATATATATATATATATGTATATATTATATATATATATATTATATGTTATATAATAATAATAATAATAATAATAACTAATAATAATAATAATAATAATAATAATAATAATAGGTGCTTTTGGTATCTCCATGCGCGTTGGATCAGGCGCACACCCACTTCATCCAGAGCGCGCACATTTTCCATGACGTTCTCCAGTGAAATATTTGACAGCACTTGGAGATTCACCTCATGCTCAATCTGAAGTCCTGCATGCTCGCCTACTTAGTTCCTGAGCAACCACAAGCTACGCAATTCAGACGCGAAATTCCGCGCTCAGTGCATCAACCGTACAGCTCAGCCAAAATACCTGTATCCTGCGGAGCAAGATGTGTTTCCTTGATGACCCCCCCCCCCCCCCCCCCCCCCACACACACACACACATCAACGATTCCTGTATCACCACAAAACATTATGTACCGATAATATACTCACTATGAACTGTATCTGAACCTGAAATCTAGGAAAACAAATAACCCGATATTATAAGTGTTTCTAGTCTAATCTTTTCTCCAGTCACAGTGAGTGCAGAAAAACTCCGCTGTCAATCCTGACTTTTCTTTCTTTAATTTTACACGCTCGCTAAACATGACACTTGGGTTTATAGCGTGTAAAATGTACAAACTGTCAGACAGACAGACAGACAGACAGACAGACAGACAGACAGATAGATAGATAGATAGATAGATAGATAGATAGATAGATAGACAGACAGACATACAGATTGATTTAATGAATGATAAACCAAACAATTGAGTGGATTAAATTAAACAGGGGAAAAAATTCTCGTGTACAAAAGCGAACGTTTCTTTAATATATATTAACATGTTACCTGGTTTAATCAGCAATCTGCAATTTTGATACTTAATTACAGCAGAATTCCGGAGAAAAGTGAAAGTCACGTCAAAAAGAAAAGCGGTGATGCCGAATGTGCGCTCGGAGGGCCGTTAGGTTCACCAAGAGGGTGCAATGGAAATGTTTGAAAAGTCCCATGACAGACTGATCCGTCAAATAAATGTCTGCTTGCTGGGCCACAAGTTCATTCTTGTTTGACATTGTGCCCAAACGCAAACTGAAGTAAAAAAAAAGAGAGAGACACAGAGAGAGAAGATACGTTTAATTAATAGATGGAGCTTGCAGGAACATAGCGCACAGAATGATTTCTTAATTATGACATGAAGAAAACTCCAACATGTGTTTGTAGAGCGACTCATCATCATGCAAACGTTTTCCATTTGCCTCATAGGCATGTAGAATTTCTGTAATAGGCATGCAATGTACATTTTGCACCCGCAACTGGATTCCAAAAGTCCATATTTGTTGCTCAGTGCATCACTGAGGTGAAACCAGAAAGGAGTTGGAGCAGAAGGTGCCCACTCCTGCACCTCCACCAACCACCTCCACCACCTCTACTCCTCCTCCTCACTTTCCCTGGCGCAGTAGGTGGCCGTGTATATTTTCGTTCAAGCGGTGTTTATGTGAATGAAAGAAAGAAAGAAAGAAAGAAAGAAAGAAAGAGAAAAAAGAGGGCGGAATTGCACGCGCGCGCGGCTGATTGCGCTTATTGGGCGGCTGGACTGATGTGAAGAGCTGCTCCACCCATCCGAGCAATCAGCAACTGAGCCAATCATCCCTGAATGGCTTTTTAATTTTCCTTGGCAGGAGCCTCAGTCATTGGCCTATTCTCTGTTTTTTTGGCGTCCAAATATTGAAAGACAAGCTGGCGGTTCCTGAACTGTGACCCATTTAGAGCGGGGCATCATCCATTTATCACAACGTCGAGATGGTGATTTGCAGAAGATGGTAGAATATAAAAATCGTAGGAACGAATCCGTTATGTAGCGTCACAGAGAATTTCTGGACGATCTGCGGCTTTTCACGGCCGAATCTGAATTCGCGCTTGGAAGTTAAGAAGCTCTGTCAGTCTCAATAGATCAAATGTGATGTAACAATCGATTGATATAATACAATACAATATAATATAATATAATATAATATAATCATTTGCGAAAAATTCAAATAAAGAAATTAATAATAGAATAGAATAGAATATATGTAAACAGCAACGAAAACATTCAAAAATAACGACAAGCATACACATGGAAATCTAAATAGAGTGTGGTAATCTAATAATTAGATTAGATCTAATCTAAGATAAATTAAATTAATCTAATTTAGCGTCAGACGTAAAGCATATATTTTTTTGCACAGTAGCTTATCACTTCATAAAGTAATTTGCCACAAGCACGAACAAATAGCCCAGCCTGAGCCAAAACTAAAAAACAGACAAACAAAAAAATGTCAATAATCTAATTTAATAAATTATTTGCAAAACAAACATAAAACACTGCAAGTGTTGATAGTCAATACAATCTAATTTATTGTTATATGCTTTTTTTTTAAGTATTTTGTTTTGTATGCAGTTTCACTTTAAAACAGTAATTTGCAACAACCAAAATACCAAGCAAAGATCCTAAATGAAACCATAGCAATAATATATGGTACTAGCATGTAGAACAATATAATATAATATAATATAATATAATATAATATAATATAATATAATATAATATAATATAATATAATATAATACAGAATTCACAATACAATATAATACATTCATATAGTTTCAACAATAAAATACACATATACACACACAAAAAAAACTCAATAGGCTAATCTAATATAATTTCTGTTTTATTTTATTATTATTCTTTTTTTAAGTTAAATTTTTTTGGCAGCTTTTCATGTTCATTCATTTTGCACTAATGTTCCAGACATCCCAATCTCTTTTTTTCCTCCCTTATCAACACGTTCAGATTGAGCAGAAGGTAGTGTGAGGAGTGCAGAGGAGTCTTCAGGGTGGTCTAAAGTGGGTGACATGGCCATTGATCAAGATGTTGCACTAAAACATACACATAGTCTGAAGTGCAGAGATGACCCTCGAGTCCCTCTGACTGTCTCCACCCCCGAAAAAAAACTTCATTTTACCTCCCATGGGTTCATTTCTTAAAATATGACCAGACTTATCATTATTAGGATTTTTTGCTTAATCCAAACCACAGTTTGGTGATCTTACAGTGTGTATTTGCATGATTGTGACTTATCGTGATTATTGAATGTTTAACAAATATATTTTATTGTTTTAGATTTGAAATAAAAACAATATATAATCAATTAAATAATCAGATGACTAAATATATTATTAGTACTGTTATTATGAATATAATCTAATATAATTTCTTATGTCTTATGATTTCTTATACGTCTAAAAAATGTCGACATGTATTAAAAAAATTATTTTTATGCTTGTATCCCCCCTCACATTTAATTTCAGCCCCAAAAATTATTTTAATTAAAATAATATTATATATATATATATATATATATATATATATATATATATATATATATATATTTTTTTTTTTTTTTTTTTTTTTTTTTTTTTTGGTGTAAATAATACACATTTATGTCTTTGTTAAATGTCTTACCTCTCAAGTACTAAAATTCTTACAAGACTCTTAAATATATTAATATAATATTGAATGATGACAATATTTATATTAATATTTATCGTATTAGAAGCATTTCAGTCAACTGTTCAGAGGTCACCCATGAAGTCGTCCGTAGAATGATTTGAATCATTTATGAGAAAATGCGAATGACATCTTGATATGACAGAGTGCAGAAAAAAAAAATCTATGTTGAAGAAAGTGTGCTGGTGTGATATACTTATCTACTCATAAATACGATTTTCGACAGCAGGAGAATAAAACAAGTCAAATAAATACACATTTGTATTTGGCAGACTATTAGTAATAAATAATTGCAGAGCTTTAAGTTTGACCAAAAGGTTAAAATCTCAGAAATCTTTGTCAGTGAGATTCATGACAGACCAATGGCCATGGTGACGGATTAAAAGTCACAAATTAAAAGTATAATACTAAACTTTATGACATTCATATTAAGGTTGAAGTTGAGCAGTATACAAAAATGTTTTTATATGAAAATGCAAGAAAAACAAAAATATCAGTAAGTTTATTTAATAGCCTACATTATGTGGTCATGTTACAGAAACGTGGTAAAGAGTTGCTAATTGTTGTGAACGATTTTTTAAATTTTTTAATTAAATTACGATGTTCATATATAAATCAGTGGCAAAGACAGACATGACATAACCAATTACTTTGTATTCATAGTACATGTTTACGTCTCTTTTCACAACCTTGGCCTTGACAGTACGGTCAACATTTCCTGACTTGTCACATCGCGAAGAAAGGTGTATACTGTTGCAATCTGCGGCAAAGGATAAACACCACAAAGTAGACATTTCTCTTTCTCTGTGTGTCTTACTCTCTCCGTCTGAGACTGACACTTTTACTCGTTGTTTTGTTGCCGTCTCAACCCCGGCGAATAAAACACAGCCTTTCCCATGGCATCGACACAACAACACCGCAGGCGTGGATCTACTGTGAGCCACAACACTAGAAAGGCCACGAGGGAATGATGAGAGAAAGAAAGAAAGAAAGAAAAAAAAGAAGAAGCCTACGCACTTCTGTGGTGCAGGTTAGACTAATTTGGGTCAGACTGATTTGAGGCAGATGAGAGCAGCTCTCCATATACTCCGCAATTTCTTTCTTTCTTTCTTTTTTTTATAATTCAGTGGCTTGTCCCCGCTCACTCCCTCTGAAGGAGGATTTTCCTGCGGGGGAGGCGATTCGGAAAAAGCAATTAAGAATTCCCAAACAGTTCACAACAATAGAAGATGTCGTGGTGCGGTGCCTGTTTTCAGTCCCTAAAGGTCTTCCTCTCCAAGTTCGACTATTTTTAAACCCTCTTATAGAAGGAGCAACAGAGTGATTCAATGAAAATCCTGGAGGTGGTTGTAGGTGTGGTCTTTTTCTACGATAAAGCAGCTCCATATCTTATTTATCCAACACTGTTCATGATATAGTTATGAGACGTCGCGAATTATGTATTATATATATGTATATATATATATATATATATATATATATATATATATATATATATATATATATATATATATATTCATTCATTCATTCATTCATTCATCTTCTACCACTATATCCGATCTTCCCTCGGGTCACGGGGAGCCTGTGCCTATCTCAGGCGTCTATGGGCATTAAAGGCAGGATACACCCTGGATGGAATGCCAACCCATCGCAGGGCACACACACACACACACACATTCATACACTAGGGACAATTTTCCAAGGTGCCAATCAACCTACCAGTGCATGTTTTTTGGACCGGGAGGAAACCGGAGAACCCGGAGAAAAAACCCCCTGAGGCACGGGGAGAACATGCACAAACTCCACACACACATGGCCGAGACGGGAATCGAACCCGGATCCTGGCGGTGTGAGGCGAACGTGCTAACCACTAACCACTAAGACCACCATGACCTCCTATATATATATATATATATATATATATATATATATATATATATATATATATATATATATATATATATATATATATATATATATATATATATATATACATATATATATAAAACATAATTAAACATAGTTGGGGAGTAACTAGTTACATGATGTTATGTAATTTAATTACAAAACAAAGGTAACAGTAATCTCTTACAGTTACATCGAAAAAACATGTAATTAAATTATAGTTACTGTTACTTAAGAAAATGTTGAAGATTACAAATTCCAACGACTACCGCCTAACTAAACCACCCCCTTCGACAAAAAACGTTCCATCCGCAACCTCCCTAGCTCTCCCAACCCCCCTTAAACAATTTGATTCGGAAGAAGCTCAGTTCCGAAAATATATCCCACTTTTTCCGAGTGCCACCTAGTGGACAAATGAAAGTAATAAAAAAGGAATCAAATGTAATCAATTACTTTACTTTTATGAAGTAATCGAAAAGTGACACTACTAATAACATTTTGAATAGGGTCATTTGTAATCTGTAACCTATTACATTCCCAGTGTAACCTTCCCAATGTATCACAAATGTATCGAAATGTCGCATTTCATTATAAAGCATGTTTTATCTAACAAATTTGATTTAAAAAATTAAAACACATTAGTGTATTATTCAAATTAAGTACTAAAAGTGTTTAAGTATTTTACATGTAAACGTAAATGAAAATAACATCCCATGCCGAGATTTCGTTAAGTAATCTCAGCCAATCAGCAAGCTGTACATAGCCAAGGTCTGTGCTTAATCAATAAGAATACAGCCGACACAGTCTGACAAGCATGACGCGTTGTTGCGCAGTGAAACTTATTTCTTATTCATCTTATTCAGCGAGTTTACGGGTAATTTAACCGCTCCATTAATTGTTTATCACTTAATTGTTTTAAGTGTACTGTAAATAAATGTTATAAATGTTCTTTAAATGTGTTTTTATGCTTTATTTGGTTTTATGCTTTAATTAGGTCAAGTGGTATACATTACATTTACCGCATTAGGTCTGTAAAGTGACGTAAAGTAGATTTTTCACTTATCACGATTTTTCACAAAGCGAGAATGTAATTCTCGCAATATTCAGGGAATTACTGAAGGGATAAATAAGCTGAATTTGAAAAATCAAAACAAATAAGCATTTCATGATTCTATCAAATAAAGTTAAACGTAACTGCATTCTTTAAATCCATGACATAAACGAATGGTAGAATATTAAAAAAATTATATAGTTTTTATATATGAATAATATCAACATATGCTGTTATGACATCATAAATCTTTACAACATTTAAACTAAGAAAAATTGTTTTCATAAAAGTAGGAATTCTTTAGAATTAGTAATGTATGTAGGTTTGTAATGGCTGCTCCCGCAGCGGAAGGCCAGGGTGGGAATAAAAGGGGTCTGAGAGCATTTCCTGCTTCGAAGGGGGTCCAAGTGATGCATCAGACCAAACTGGCATCATGTAACACAGAGCACGCCAAGGCACAGCACTCCACATGCAGACAAATAGAGAGAGAGAGGCTCAACAGAGAGCCAGATCTATTTTCCTAAATTAAAGGGAACAGGCTAGATGAGGAGCTGAGATTTTCAGGACATACCACGGCTAAACATAGTAAATATTACTCAAAGAAGCAACAGAATGCTCTTCAGTTTTATGGGTGAGAGTTTGCAGATGTTGTTCAGCCTCCACGGAACATGATGTTCAATTGCATTCAGATCATTTCTGCATTTGCTTTACATGACAATCGTACAGTATGTACACGAACAGATGGGGTATTTTTGTACTCAGTATAGAGAACTGTGACTTTCTTTTACAGGAGAAATCACATCCATCTCACTGGTTAATGCCGGGAAAAATTGCAAATGTCATGATTTAAGTAGTCATCAAGTAAAGTCTAGTATATATATATATATATATATAAAGCAGAACACAAAACTTAACATAATGTGCTTGTGTACAAACAACACAACATAATGAGACAATAAGCACAGTGACAGGGCAACACGGACCAGTACAGTAGATGCAACAAATGTTCCATATAATAAGAAATACTGTACATTACATAAACATAAGGTGATTTTGTATATCAGTAAAATGTACATTTGTGTGAGTGTGTGCAACAATTTTAGTGTCTTTGCAGATGCAGCATGTTGTGCACACTAAATGTTCACAACGGAATCAAAATAGACCTGTATTATAGACGATTATTTCAAGTCAGTAAAACAAGACAATATCGAGAGACATACATAAAGAAAAATTATGTGCCATAGTGTATGAATCATGTAATCATACTCCATGTCCAAGGTCGTTTGTGAAATATTAAAATGTAGATGTAAGTAAACAAGCCTAAAAACTATGTGCAATTATGTACATAAGTAAAAAAAAAAAAAAAACTCACTTTGTATTGTGGGAAAATAAACATGTAAAGATCATTCACCTGGAGAGAAATATATAACCTTTAATCATTCATGAATGAGTTATATGGATAATATAATAGAAAATAATAACAATGTGGAAACATGTGAAATGCGTCAATGCACTTGAAAAGCAGCATGACTTGTATCAGTAAGAAATCAGGCGTGGTAAAAAAAAAAAGCACATAGATGACAGTAAACGAATCATGTGTAAATAAAATCCTATAAAAGTGTTTAAAAATAAAATCATTTGAAAAAACAACATGAAAATATCTCAAAAAAGAAAGTGTAAAATAAATAAATAAGGAAAGCACATTATGTAAGGGTGTACATACTTTTGCACAACCGCTTCTGCCTTTCTCATTCTGTGACTAGAAATAGGTGGTGGAACCAAGAACAGGTTCAGAGGCCAGAAAGAGTTGTGTGTGTCTGTGTCTGCTGGAGGATGTGTGTGAAAGATCACAACACACACACACACACACACACACACACACACGTCTCCAGACGTGTCGACAGCCTGCGCCTGCTCCCTGCCGTTTGTGTAAATGTCACATGGAGCACACGAGGAATCTTAAACCTGAACCCGTCAAAAGGCTTTTTATTTCCACCTGCTCCAGGCCTCTTTCCGCTGGCCTGCTCTATAACAATGGTGCTGGAAAAGCCGCGAGAGTGCTCTCTGACAGGAGCACGATTGATGCTGGATTATGTTTGGCCCCTCTTCAGATGGGCTCCGACTCGGGAAGCGCTTCCCTCCCCTTTTCCGCCACCACCGCTTCTCTTAAAACGTACGACCTGAATCTGAAAAAAAAACCAACCCGTTTGCTTTAACGCCTCAGTCTCCACACACTCCGAAGTCTGATCGAAATCCAATCCTGTCCCAGGAATAAGAGAAAAAAATTAATTTTCAATTCTCATCTCACCTTTTTAAAAATCTCTCTCTCTCTCTCTCTCTCTCTCTCTCTCTCTCTCTCTCTATATCTATATATACATATATATATATATATATATATATATATATATATATATATATATTATTTTTTTTTTTTCATGCTTTAGATCTATCTAATCACGGCGACCCGGCGCTGCTTCTCTGACCTGATCCCGATCCAGACGTGGAAGGAAATGCAGGTATGTGAAGTACCAGCACACAGGTTACAGCATCAGGTCACGATTCGGACCATTCGACCCCTGATCCCAGGCGTGTGTTTATGCCTCCGTGATTGATTGGATAAATAGTGATGAGTCATATCCCTGAGTGTGTTTATATTACAGAGTCACGCAAGGAAGGAAAAGAGCTACGACCCGCTAAAAGCCAGCAGGAGACAGATAGAGAGAGAGATAAGTTATTAAATGCTACCTATTAATGTTCAGGCTAATGTTATTCTTTTACAGCACTTGGATTAGAATATAACGGCATTAGAAGTACGAATGTAACCGAATACACTTTTAGGGAATAAAAGGATTGGGACACTTGACTTTACCAACCACATGTAGTTAGCACAAAAGTGACCCAGGAGACCCAAATATACCCGAACCCAAGTCAGCTCCAACAATACATAGAGCTATAAAACATACTGA
>JACRUU010000027.1:15698511-15763511 GCA_030449085.1 Kryptopterus vitreolus | reverse complement strand
ACACATTAAACCTCACACATTTATCACTAGACATGTTTTTACTTTTAAATCTTTCATTTTATTTGTAATTATTTTTTAATACTAGAATTATTATTATGAATTAAAGCTTATGCAATTTATTTTGTTTTTTTTTTTAATAATAAATTAAAATAATTAATGTTATATTATTAAAAATTTTATCATTTTGATCATTCTTTTCACACTTGTTATTTTGGAATAATTACTGAATTAATAATAAAGTCTACATAATTCATACATTATCACCAAAATTGATTGATAATTCATTCAAACTTTAAAATGGAATTTTTACCTGATGATTGTTTCAATTATCTGTGAATCTCTTAATTTAATCAATTACATTATTTTTTTAATCTATAGAATTATAAAAAAAAGAAGTCTTTTATTTTCCTATAATTTCGTGAAATTATTTCTTTTGAACGTTCAATTACGTTTTCCGTTTGTTTTAATGTAATTCTGGAAAAAACTCTTTAGTATTTTAGAACAAAGAAACCAAATAATTTCCTTTGTCGTGTGAATGAAAACTAATGTATTCATACAGCATATGTTTTTATTCTGTGATTTCTAAAGTGTGATTCATTTGTGTATACTTATGCATGTTGCCTTTAACTTTTTCCCCTACATATATATATATATATATATATATATATATATATATATATATATATATATATAGATATATATGTTAATGTATCACTATTTTGTAATTTTTTAATGTACTTTTTCCACAGAAAAAATTAAATAATTTTTACACCCTTCCTAAATAATAAAGCTCTTCCTTTACCATTTGAAAAAGCCCAAATTGCATATTTTACTTGAAATGTATTACGCAATGTTTACCCATTTTACCATTTGCTTACAAAAAGAAGATAGAAGGCCTTTTTTGACCTCAATCGAGACTGATCCTTGTGACACGGTAAGACTAGTTCTTTATCACGCATGACCTCCGGATAGATCGTGTACCTCTTTAGCATCCCGTGATTACGCTCCTTTCATTAGGTTGCATCACAGTGTTCTTATTTTGTGTGTAAGAATAGTAATTGCAAGACAATCCTGGGTTTGAGTCATTCCTCCGCACTCACATGCTCTACGTGTTTATCCAAATTAGTGTGACGTCCTCTGGAACGTCTCTATATGAGACTTTACTCGGGAAAAAATAAAAGAAAGGGGAAGAAAAAGGGGAAAAAGGTGTCCTGGTTGTGGTTTGGGTGATTGGAGGAATAAGAAGAGCTGTAGAAGAAAGACTGCTTCTTTTTTATTTCAGCTGGTACCTCGTATTGTGGCACTCGAGGGAAAGGTAGGCATGAGGGCCAGACGCTAATTGCAAAACATTCATGGTCTTGCCGTGGGCTCTGTTAAGGGGTGGGTTAGCAGGCACTTTGCCTGCAACCTGTTTGAGTTGGCACCCTGTGTTTGTGTGTGTGTGCGCGTGTGTGTGTGTGAGTGAAAGGAGTACTATGAAGCTTTGCTTTTCTGGAGGTGATTCACACTCGCTAGCGTTTTCTGTTCTCTCAGGCTAATTACAGTGATTAGCCTTCAAGGCCAACTCATCACGCCACATGACTGAGCACATTGGCATGTCCATTTGTGGTTTGGGAGGAGGTGTGTGTGTGTGTGTGTGTGTGTGTGTGTGTGTGTGTGTGTGTGTGTGCACCCAGGTGTATTTGATCATTTTCTTTCTTTTTTTCCTCATCAATTCCTCTCTAAATTACCACCTCATGCTTGTTCTTCAGAATTCAGTATTGTACTTATGCAGTGTCTGGATTCAGTGAAGAGACACAAAAAGCAGTTTCATTCTCCTTGCAAAGTATTACAAAAGGTTCAGGACTGGTTTCTTTTTAAAAGACAAAAATGCACATTTTCATATCAGCAATAGACTGTATATATATATATATATATATATATATATATATATATATATATATATATATATATATATATATATATATATATATATATATATATATATATATATATATATATATATATATATATATATATATATATATATATATATATATATATATAGATATTATATATATATATATATATATATATATATATATATATATATATATAAACAGACACAGACAGTATCGTGCAAAAGTTTTAGCCAGTTGTGAAAAAGTGCTGTAAACAAAGAATGCTTTCAGAAAGATAAATAATGATTTTTTATTTTTGTCAATATACAAAACGCAAAGTGAGCAAACAAAAGAAAAAAATCTAAATCAAATCAATATTTGGTGTGCGTGCCTTTTAAAGAACTAGAAGTAGTCGAAGTGATACAATAAGTGATACGATAAGTGGTACGACCGCCACAGAACCCTGATCTCTATATCATGGAGTGTGTGTGGGATTCCATGAAGAGAGAGAAGGATGTGAGAACGTCTACATCCACAGATCTGTGTTTACTTCTCCAAGATGGAACAACCTACCAGCCGAGTTCCTTCATAAACTGTGTGTAAGTGTATCTAGAAGAATTGCTGCTGTTTTGAAAGTAAAGTGTGTTCACAGCAAATATTGATTTAATTTCCATTTCTCTTTTCTTCATTCACTGCATTTCATTCATTGATGAAAGCATAACACTTTGATTTTTGATAGCATTCTTTGTTTACAGCATTTTTCACACCTGCCTAAAACTTTTGCACAGTACTGTATATATGGACAAAAGTGATCACTTGATCATAAGATTGATATGTGCTTCCTTTTGGGGAGCTCCCATTCCACATTTAGTCCTCATTCATTTTTACACTCTACTGGGAAGATGATTTTCTAGATTTCTGTGGCAATTTACACTCATTCAGCTACAAATGTGTGAGAAAACTCAGGTACTAATGAAGGCGAGGAGGTGAGGAGGTCTGGGGTTCAGTGTTCACATTCGTAAAAGGTGTTCAATAGGAGATCTTGCTGGAACCAAATCTAATAGACATTCTATACAATTGTGTGACTCCAACTTTCCAGTAACAGTTTGGGGGCAAACAACATAACGGCTACAAAAGTCAAGCGACCCTGTATTTTTGTCCAAATATTGCATATAACATATTATAAACTTTATAACGGGGGTTTTACTGAAAGCAAGCTAAAAATTGTGCATCCCAAATTTACTTTTGCAAACATGAAAACAATGTGTGACTCAACTGAACAAGTCAAACAAGCAAAATCAACATTTTGGTTTTTTTATAATGTTAAAGCAAGGGTGCACCAAGTTTTGCACTTAAACATACACCGCAACCCTGAGCATCAATCAGAATAAAAAAAAACAATTGTTATGCTTTTTACAAATCAAGGAATATCTATTATTTTGTTTAATTACAGCCAAGGAGCAGCCTGTGTGTCATCAGAACGCCTGTCGAGGCACTCAGCACGACGTCTTTATGTGTGTGTGTGTGTGTGTGTGTGTGGACACTAACAGCCTGCTTTGAAGTGTATGCTGATGTATGAATATGAGACATTTGGCATTTTTTCTTTGGTTGTTATGTTTTTCCGCTCACAGTGAGGGGAGCAGTGTTATTCCTGGCCTCTGCTATCTGAGGAAACTTACATCCATTTTTCAGCAGGTCCTTTCAGTAGTGTGGTTTTTTTTGGGTGTTTTTTCATGTTTGCCCTGAGGAAGGGATTCAGAAGCCAGCCACTGTTCTTCGGCTGGCTCTCGACTCAATTTCGTTGCTTTTGCACAGGGATGTAATGTGCACATGTATTAGAATGCAATAGCGTGAAGAATAAAGAGGGAAAATGTGCGAAGGAATGAACATATGTGCAAATAGGGCCGGGCACCGGATATGAAATCATGTGACATTGTTAACATTTCCCATTTGTTCCTGGTACATCCCAAACTAGGTAGCTTCTCTTCTGATGTTGTATAAAAGATGACATTAACAGACTAGAATAGAAGTTTAGTTGGGAGAACATGCAAACTCCACACACACATGGTGGAGGTGGTAATCGAACCCCCAACCGTGGAGGTGTATAAAAAAAAAATAAATAAATAAATTTATATATTATATATATATATATATATATATATATATATATATATATATATATATATATATATATATATAGAGAGAGAGAGAGAGAGAGAGAGAGAAGTACACAGTGAGATTGTACAGTAATATTTCATCAGAAAAGGTAGTTTTATTATTTTATTTTTGGCCCAGAAGATATTTGTTAGTCTGGTAGTCTGGGATTGGATTGAACTGAAGCGTCGTTCGGATGGCAGCTGGTCAAAAAGATGGCGAGCATGGTGTGAGGGGTGTTTCTTCTATCTTAGATTTTCATAAAGCGGCCGCATTGTTACGTATCAATCCATCACAGATCTTCACTTGAATTAAACTTTGCATTGACAGAAGAGCAGTGTATATGTGTGCCCCTCTAACAACGCTAAAAGATAAATACCATCTGCTCTCTTCCACATACATCCACTCACAGATACTTACAATTCACAAATGATACAAACCCACTCCTGAAACAAAAGTAAATAGTATTTTGTTTTACCAATCAGGAGACAAAATGCTGATTAACAGTTCATCCAAAAACCATCCAAAGTCGTTTAAATGCACCAATTAAATTCAAGATTTTTTTTGTATTGCATTCTAATAACAATAAACATTGTTGTAAAGCACCGATATTGCAAACATGTGTGATATAAATGTTCACTTCACAAATTTCTCCCTAATGAGCAAGAGACACGAACACAAACCTCAGTCCCATTTATGTGACACAGAATGTTCAGGCGTTACAATAGAGACTTGAGCACAAAACTGTTTATAGCAATTCAAGTCTATTGTAGCAATTCCTCTTATTTTAAGTACAACCCAAAGCCATCGTCATGGGTCCTAAGCATTTACCATGTCCAGTAATCTCAAGCTTTTTTCCCCCTAAGTGTTCATATGGAGATATTCTCAAAGCTCATAAAATTGCTAAGGGCTAAAATTGATCCAGTGATGGAGAAACATAAGAAATACGTAGGCACAGAAAAAAACCCTCATTATTACCTCAAGCATGCATTAAAGAACGTCTGGGTTTGCACTTAATAGTTTTTCAGTTCGCGCCGATTCCTGACGTGAGCGGAATAATCTCTTTTGTTGCTTAGGTCTTTAGTTTGAGGATATTCAATGTAGAATCTGACATTGAAGGCCAACCTTACTGTGCTTGCCTGTTATAGAATCCCATCCCACTGGACCATGCAACTAGTAATAATCATAAAAGCCTGCTCAATGAGCAAACCGGCTTTATTAAATAAGTCTTTTTGCCTGTCATAAATACATGCAGAACGAAGCATCTTGGGTAAATTATTGTAAAATAATAAGTAAAAGACTTAAGCAAAAAAAAAAACATTTGTCGAAGAGAGAGAGAGAGAGAGAGAGAGAGAGAGCGCTGAATAATTTTCGCAGCTGAAAAATGTAACTGATTTCGATTTGGACCCTTTCGAGTCCAAAATCTCTACCAGAGCCGAAAAGATGTTTTGTAAAATATTCCCAGGCCCGGGAGCCCCTCTCTGTGCAGCTGTACTGTAGGTCGGGCGCTGCGTCAGACTGTACACAAATCAAAATCGGCCTTTTTAATTCACATCTGCAGCCACCCGCGATGCCAAAAACACCGGCTTTCATTACCCTGACATCAGAACCTCGCCTGCCTCCTAACGAACGTGTCGCTAAACGAAGTGCTTTGCTTGGTAGGCGAGAGAGAGAGAGAGGGAGAGAACGCAGATGGAGAAAATATGATCGATTCGATATATTGAAAGAGCAAAGCAGATGGTGGGATTTCATTATGGCGAATTGAATTCGGGTCTACGTCGAGCGGTTATGTATTGGGTTTATGTATTTATGTACTGGTGGTTCCCGGGAATGAGCGCTCCAGAGAACGCTGCTGTCAATCAAAAAAAAAAAAAACCTCTCGAGGTTAACTCTTCCGCTTGCGGCTGCTTTCAGGGAGAAGCAGGCAAACCATCCCGGAGTGAAATGGGAGGAGGCTGAGGGAACTGTTTGGCAAGCAGTGCCGAGGAAATCTCTGCACAATATTCCTGCTTCATGCTTAAAAATCAATAAGCAGGCCAAACTCTGCACGCGAGACCCCACACGTCGCTTCCAGCGACTCGCCAGGGACCCTGCGTTGCTCAGAGTGAACTCTGAGCCGGGGCTGTGGGGAGAGAAATCTGTCCGAGATGAGAATTTTTTTTTGCATGCATGCATGCATATGTGTGTGTGTGTGTGTGTGTGTGTGTGTGTGTGTGTGTGTGTAATACAGATTACATTTTGTATGTGTTTGTATCCGGTCTCATTTTTGTTTTCCTGGTATGGAGCCAGGAATTGCCCCAATGTCCATGTATTTAAGTTCTAGGTATTTATGTGTGTGTGTGTGTGTGTGTGTGTGTGTGTGCTGAGCCCAGGATGAGTGTGTTGCAGTAAGGGAAATAGCTGTATAATGAGTCATCTTCTCCCTGGCCTTTTCCTCTTGACCATTTGATACAAGTGGACTCTGTTTATCCTTCCACTGCTGGTCTCTTGCTCATGATTCCCAGCCTCTTCATCTTGCCCATAAACAGAGGTCAGAGGTCAGGTAACTACACCGAGGCCACATAAACACCTGAGTCAGTCCGCTCACGCATATGCCTGCGCTTGTTTTATGCCGTCAGCTGTTACGGAAATGTAACGTGTAAAGGTAAATAGACGGTAATGAGGTCAGACACGTTGATTTGGCTGAGGAGAAACATTTCCTTTTCAAATGTAGGTAAAGGACCTGTATTTGTCATCTTTTTAAATGGTTGATATGTCTGACAGTAGCTTATTGTGTATTTTCAAGGGCAACTAACTTCTTATAAGGCTGTAATTACAATTCAGAAGTCATTCATGGAGCGGGTCATGCTGGCTCATTTTTCATATGGGCAAATGTGAACTTTCCTGCCACAGACCTTGAAGCGCACAGTTGTACAGGACGTCTTCAGATGTGGTATAATAAAATTTTAACTAGGAGACCAAAACCTGTTCCAGCATGACAATGCCCCTGTGCACAATGCCAGCTCCATGATGATCTGCTTTAGATGGGTTGGAGTGGGATCTCAACCTACTAAAGTGGCTTGCAATAGAGCTCTGATCTCAACTCTACTGAACACCTTTGGGATTTATAGTATCTGTTTACCGAACCAATTTTGTAATATATAGTGTATATTCTTGTTTCTTATTGGATAACTATTTTTTCTATTGTTGTAGCTCTAACAATAGGTTTACATTAATGTACCTATACAGTCCTATGCAAATGTTTTAGGCAGGTGTGCAAAAATGCTGTACACAGAGAATGCTTTCAGAAATATAAATAATGATTATTTACTTTTGTCAATTTACAAAATGCAATGTGAGCGAAAAAACAACTGAAAAAATCTAAATCAAATCAATATTTGGTGTTAGTAACTTTTGAAGAACTAGAAGTAGAGGAAGTGATGCACGACCTCCACAGAGCCCTGAACTCAACATCATGGAGTGTGTGTGGGATTACATGAAGAGACAGAAGGATGTGAGAACGTCTACAAGATGGAACAACCTACCAGCCGAGTTCCTTCATACTGTGTGTAAGTGTACCTAGAAGTATTGCTGCTGTTTTGAAGGTAAAGTGTGCTCACACCAAATATTTCTCTTTTGTTCGTTCACTGCATTTTGTTCATTGATGAAAGTGCATAATTAACACTTCCATTTTTGATAGTATTTTTTGATTACAGCATTTTATTAGGAACACCTGCCTAAAACTTCTGCACAGTAAAGATATCTGAGATGGTCATTATTTTTTTTTAGCATTCACGGAAGGATTCCGCAGTGTCAGGCTTCAGTGAAAGATATAAATTGATGTTGTCTAACTAAGTTTGTTAGGACAGCTGAGTTGAGCAGAGCTGTTTATAGCAGCAATAAATATATTTGAGAATATAAACCTTTTTTTTTTTTACATAACCCAGACCATTAAAAGGTATAAACCTGATGATGTGGGAGTCTTTAAAATTAATATGAAAAGTTGATGTGCTATTAGACTTTGGAATGTGTTATTGCTGGCAACTAAAACATTTTAGAGTTGATAACTGTCCTATAAATCCATGCCTCCAAGCGTTTTATTCTTTATTTATTATTTAAGAATCTGTGCTTTGGAGAAGCTCAATGGATAAGGCTCTGAGTAAAGGATCTTTAGGGATCTTAACCCTCTTAGCTCCGGGGTTTTAGTAGAATATCATTAGTGATCCTTAACTCTGAACCCAGGTTTTTATTTTTATTTTATTATTATTATTTTTTTATATAAAACTGGAATATGCAAAGAAATAATTTTACTGTGCAGTACACATGCCCACCGGAAACAATGACATCACGAAAAAATCTGATTGCACTGATTGGGTGGCTAAGAAAATAATGTAGGGTTAAATTCACTCAATTATAAAGAAGGCAAGCATTTCCATTAAGCTTAGCACTGGACTTCGTTCTCCTCAAGTGGAACTGGTGCCCCATTACCTCGTCCTATGTTGGCAGCTTATATTTAGTCTGGAAATTAGTGCAGAAAAATTGCCTCCATCTGCCACTTTTTGCCACCCGTAATTTCCCTCCCACCTCATGTTTCCACGGGCCGATATTTTCCTTTATTGTACTTCCCAGAAGATTGATGACAGAGGCTGATTTAATGCCTGTATAAATGCATCTCTGCATCCTCATAACTTATCCAGTCTGATGGAGGTTTCAGGACAAATGGACGATTTTATTAAACCTAATTATTTCCCTGATTAGAGCGCCATGGCTCCTGAGAAAGAGGAGCGAGTTCGGCAATCAGAGAACCGACGGAAAAAAACAAAAAAACAGTCTGGATCCTGTGGAGATAATGTCATTATTCAATAAGTCATCAAAGAAAATAATCGTCATGAAAATTTACAGAGATATAAACACTGCGTTGTTCAAATTTGCTTACTTGTTTACTAGCGTAAATGTTTTTTTTATTATTAATGAATTATTTTTTGGTAAATATAAAAACCTCCTATTATCGCATCATAAGGAGAGTATACCTGAGATATACCTGAGTGCTCGCTAGTATGGGAGTGTTTAGTGCTGAGAGAAAAGTATGTAGGATGGTATGTTTGGTAAGCCGTGATACAGGTGTTTCACGCTAATACAAATGAATTCCATGAGAACGAGCAAATTGAAGTAACATGGTAGCGGAACTACTGCTTCACTTAGTAACAGCAGTTTTTTCTTGTCTTTACTCTATATGCCGACTTAAAATATACTTAATGTTACTTATTGTTAAAAGAGGCTGGACTAAAGTTCTATACTACATAAATGAGCCTTCGAACGTTTGCAAAGCTTTTCCACTAGATTTTTGTTCTCATACAGCTATAATTGTTTTAGTAAAGTCACTGCACACCTTTAAATCTTTAGCTGTACTAAATGGGCATTCGGTGTCACAAAGACGAGGATGGGTTCCCTCTTGAGTCATGGTTTCTTCCTTATGCCAAATTAGGGAGTTTTTCCCTTGCCACAGTAACCACCAAACTAACAAGGGTGTAGATCAGTGGTTTAAGGCACTGGGCTACTGATCAGAAGGTTAGGGGTTCGAGCCCAGGTATCGCCAAGCTTCCACATGGCTGACCCTGCGCTCTGACCCCAGCCTCCAAACAAGCTGGGATACGCAATTTCACCAAGCTGTAATGTATATGTGACAAATAAAGAATATAAAGTCAGGTCCTTGGTGAGGAGGCATGGGGAGCAGTCAGCATTTACATTCATCCCAAAGATGTTCAATATGGTCTAAATCTATAGCAGGAGATACATTCAACCAATGTAAAGCAGATCGTCATGGACCTGGATTTGTGCACAGGGGCATTGTCATGCTGTTACTGGTTTGGGTGTTGTATTTGAAATTCTTAGGAAAATGGAATGCGTCCCATCCAAAAACATCCTAAAACCATATGGTTGGAAAAGTAAGGTGTACTATACATTTGTCCATATAGTGTATCTGTTTCTGTAGTTATAATTTTAAAGTGGGCGTGGCCTAAATTACAGGTAATTCATGGCAGATTTGCGAGTCTCTCACGAAAGATTTTGTGAGGTGCAACGTCTTCACTTAAATGTTCTCCAAAGAGAATGTACAATGGTTGTATTTTTCAGAATATATAAAAGTAAACCACGCAGGTACTACATGCAATATGGCGCTGTATGTTCCTTTCCTAAATGTTCTTTGTTTTTGTATGGCTTCTTTTCTTTCCACTTGCATAAAAAAAAAAAACAACAACTAAATTGCACTCGTTTTGCTTTACATTTCCTTGTGTCTCTCTAAATTCCACCTCAGTATACACATCAAATCTCACCCAGATGCCCCTGAAAATCTTTCTGGCAAAAATAAATAAATAAAAGGTCTCCTGCGCGTATCTGGATTTGTATCTGTTTATTTGGTCACATCCTTATGTTTTCTAAAGGTAAATGACATTTCAAAGAGAGATAAAGTTTCCTATTTAGTCCGTTTAGTCTCAGAACACTATAACATTTACGTTTGCGGCATTTAGAGGAGACGCTTGTATCCTCTGTCGTCGAAGACCAACATACGGGAAAAAAAGGTCAACAAATGCTTCCTTATACCTGTTCATTAGGACACACACTAAGAATGCCATCAGTCTATAATGTCTGTGTTGGGAGAGAATGTTGTTTAAATTTTTTTTTAAGATAATTGTAAATGTAAGATGTATAGTAGGTTTTTAAGGGCTGTTTGAAGAGTGCTAGTGACATCGAGTAGTTCTGACATTAAGTGCAAGGTTGTTCTTTAGTGCCAGAACAGAATCTGGAAGTATGTCTTTTTAAATCTATAGCAGGAGATCTTCCACATATATTCAACCAATGAGAAATGCAGAGATCAGTTGGGAAGAGGTTAAAAATTGGATGGAGGCGTGCTTTTCCTGAAAACAAAACAGACTTTTCCAGAAAATGGGCATTATAGGTTGTACATGTGCGTTTCATAACATTCAATCAGCAAGGTAACCTGAATGCACTCTCGAACAATTATTTCCACACATTCCATAAAATGTTTCATTATCCAAATTTTCTGAGGAGTTAAAAAACAAACAAACAAACCAAAAAATCTGCAACAGTTTGGCTAACGGGAAAGGTTTCGGGTAGAAGCCAATATGTTGAGGGAAATTTCTAACTCTAGTAGCCAATGGTGTTGTAAGTGTGCTGGTAATTAGCAAAGATATGCTAGCTATTGCATTTTGAGGAAATTTGTCAGCACATTACCTCATAACATCAATATAACAATAATAATGATAATACTAGTACTACTACTACTATTATCATTGTTATTATTGATATTATGAGGTAATGTGCTGATATTATGAGTTAATAATATCAACAATAATGATATACCACAGCGCTGTTGGTATCCTTATTCTGATTGGTCAAATGGTCTACATTAATATTCTCTTGCAGCAGGTCAAACAAGAAGCTTATATCAATACACTAAAAAGGGATTTTTATTACAATTATAATAGAGACAAATATAATGGATTATTTATTTTCTTTAGTATTTATATTGCCATAGCATTTTATGGGCGGAATCTCCAGTCTTAATACTTTGCAACAGTAGATTTTTAACATGGGGACAAGTTAAACAAGTCTTCGGAACGAAGAAAACAACGTTTTTAAAGCACTACACCAAATGTGTTATTCTTTATCAATCACTCTTTCAGAGTCCCGGCCCTGTGACAGAGAAATGCTGCTTCCCCACCCCACAGTGAAACCAGAGCTATCAGGTTAACTAGCGAGCCCCAGTGTGGCAATTTGTACATTTCCTCATGTGCAATTGTAGGAAAAATGGATCATTTGACTTGCTGCTCGGTGCATTGCTCACTCTGTCATTTTGCATATAGATCACTTTTCGTTGCTGTGTTGCTGAAGTCCTGAGTGATGATTTAGACATCAAGGTCGCACCGCAGAGACCCTTTGAAATTTCTGAATGTTATAATCAAAATAAATGAGTGCGTCTAGTGTGAGAGGAGACGCTCAGTCTGATTGGTTCTGTGATGATACAGTCTGTCGGGCACATGCGCACACGCACACACACACGCACACACATTTTACTCAGGTCCTGATTGAGCCTGTTCCACCTGGATCTTGTTAAGTAAAAGTGCCCCCAAGTGACCTTTGATTTGTTGAGTTGTGATACTTTACAGCTCTAAAGGATCGTTCTCTTAAAGCTCCTCGCTCGAAAAAAGAAACGCTCCCAGTCATGATCAGTTTCTTTTGGCCTTAATTATTTGGCACAATGGAAAACTAGTTTCTATACTCATATTATCCATAAATAATATAGATAGATGGGGCACGGTGGCGTAGTGGTTAGCACGTTCGCCTCACACCGCCAGGGTCCGGGTTCGATTCCCGTCTCGGCCATGTGTGTGTGGAGTTTGCATGTTCTCCCCGTGCCTCAGGGGGTTTTTCTCCGGGTTCTCCCGTTTCCTCCCCCGGTCCAAAAACATGCACGGTAGGTTGATTGGCACCTTGGAAAATTGTCCCTAGTGTATGAATGTGTGTGTGTGTGTGTGCCCTGCGATGGGTTGGCATTCCATCCAGGGTGTATCCTGCCTTAATGCCCATAGACTCCTGAGATAGGCACAGGCTCCCCGTGACCCGAGGAAAGATCGGATATAGCGGTAGAAGATGAATGAATGAATGAATATAGATAGATAAGATAGATACAACTTTAATATCATTGCATAGTACAGGTACACAGCAATGAAATGCGATGAAGATTTAGCATCTGCCATAAGTGCAAATAGTAGCAATGTGCAAATTGACATGAGTATATACAGTGAGTAATATAAACATAAATATGTAAAATATGTACAGCATTATTGGTCTAAGTAATTGTATATGTGCAGCTTGTGAATAAATATGCAAATGTATGTACGGCAATAGTTAAAAGTACAAGATAATGGCTATATATATATATATATATATATATATATATATATATATATATATATATATATATATATATATATATATATATATACTATATATATATACAGTACAGTTGTAGTAAAGCACAGTGTATAAGGAGTATATAAAAGGTTGTGGTGCATGATATGTACAATGTATGTACAGGAGTTATATAGTGATCTACAAAGTATATAGTGTCACACATCTGTTAGATATATTATATAGATCATATACACAAACAGTGAGGCACGGTGGCGTAGTGGTTAGCACGTTCGCCTCACACCGCCAGGATCCGGGTTCGATTCCCGTCTCGGTCATGTGTGTGTGGAGTTTGCATGTTCTCCGGTTTCCCCCCGGTCCAAAAACATGCATGATAGGTTGATTGGCACCTTGGAAAATTGTCCCTAGTGTATGAATGTGTGTGTGAATGTGTGTGTGTGTGCCCTGCGATGGGTTGGCATTCCATCCAGGGTGTAACCTGCCTTAATGCCCATAGACGCCTGAGATAGGCACAGTCTCCCCGTGACCCGATGGAAGATCGGATAAAGCGGTAGAAGTTATTGGTTAGAAGATGAATGAATATACACAAACACAACACAACTCCTTTGACTATCCAGGGACCTTCTGACTCTCATAGTTCTACAATTCTTTGTTCCTTTTTTTACCAATTTATTGACAATGCAAACATCATGCTCCAGCAAGATGGCTATTCACATTTAATGTGTGTAGTTGAATCCTGGAAAAAACAAACATCAGCTACACACAGCTAAGAAACATAGAAGCATGACAAATATTTCATGACTAAAAAAATCTTTGTTTAAAACGTTTTGCTGTTTCAACATGCCTTTGTCAGAAAATAGTAAAGAAAATACACTATCTGGACAAAAGTATTGGTTTCCAGCCATATTTGGTTCTTGCATAAACTGCTAGCACAATATTGGTGGCACACATTTGTATAGGATGTTTTTGGAGGCGGTAGAGTGAACTTTCCCCTTCAATTGAACTAGGAGACGCAAACCTGCTCCGGCATGATAATGGGGTTGGAGTGGATGATCTCCTGCTTTAGCTCTACCGAACTTGGGTCTGAATTTCCACAAACACACTCTAAAATCTTGTGAAACATCTTCCCAGATGATCTTTGAAAGATCTTGATTTGCCTTTGGGATCAATTGGAATGTTGACTTAACCCCAGGCCTTCTCACCTCACCTACTTCAGTGCCTGACTTTACTGACATCGTTATGACGGCAAAATAAATTGGGACGTCTTCCCAGAAGAGTGTATGTTATTGTAACAGCAAAAGGCTAATGAATGTATAATGGGAAGGTTAAAAACCTTGAGGTCATGTGTTCACAAAATTTTGTACATATACAATTTTTTTTATCATTATAACTCCAAAGCTGAGAGACAAAGGAAATTGAAGGTATTATGTTGGTGAAATAAGCGTCCAGAAAGCATAAAGATATCTAAAGAACCCATTTAAAGAACTCATTTTATCATATAATCCTTAAATGTTGTATATAAAGACGTAGAACTACTGAGAATTAGAATGGTTTCAGCGTACCAATGATGACAGAACAAGTTCTTCCTTTTTTTTCAGGGAAACAATGTTCTTTAAAAGTTGTTCTTTTGGTATATACAGTGTTGGGGAGGTTACTTTGGAAATGTAATAGATTATTGATTACAAATGACTATATTCAAAATGTAATAAGTAGTGCAACTTTTCAATGACTTTATAAAAGTAAAGTAACTGATTACCCTGATTACTTTTTGATTACTTTCAGGTTTCTAAAGGACATTTCCAACTAAATCATTTCCACAAATTAATTCTTTACAGTTAACCTTATAGTAGTAACACAACTCTTGTTTACTGTCAGAAATCACTTAAATTCAATTCATGTTAATTAAATTTTTAATTACATCAACAACAAAGCCACAATAAAAAAATATTTAATACTGTTTTAGAAATCAAATCTTTGCTTAGATTTGACAGGACACAATAGACGCAATCGACACAATAGTTTCCATTCAAAATTAGTTTTTTAATGTTTTTTAATGTTTTCTAAATGTCGATAAAAAAACGAAATGCGAAATGACGGCGTTTCCATTAACCATATCATGCGACTAAAACTCGTCCTCTCGCGATAAGTCGTTAAAAGAAAAAGGAGACAGATATAGGCAGGCTTACTAATATCGCAGCCAACACATTAGCTGTTTTTATTTTTAATCGGAAATGTAGGCACGTTATACAAGCATTAACGGCGAGGCAATCCCCCTATACCACGTATGCGCTTGTTCTGGGAGGCGATAGTGCATGATTTCATGGAGGACCTGTGGATTAATAATTTCCGGATGACGCGTCCACTTGATTTGAGCTGTGCAGTGCAATAGGGCGTCTTGTAGCACCTGCAGCATCATGCCCAAAGCAAGGCAAGGCAAATTATTCCTTTCTCGCATTGTCTAAAAAAACACCTCATGCAAGTGTAAAAACTTTTTTGCGATACATGTGTGTATTTTCAATTCGCTATTTCAATTTGCGCATTTTGAAGGGAATGGAAATGCGCTTACTGGCAAGTAACATGGGAGAGGCGGGAACATGGGTGTGAGTGGAACATGCTAACCACTAAGCCACCATGCTCCGGCAGGAGTGTAGCAAATGATTATAATTTTTTTATTAGTATTTATCATTTTTTTCTCAGTAGCTGTTACATTTATTTTTTAATTAAATTACATAATGCCATTACATGTAACTATTTACTCAACAACACTGGGAATAGGACTGCAAAAAATGTATGGTAGTTGTTTAAGTGGGTATGCCATGGTCATAGACAATAGAGCTATATGAATGTTTAGCTTAAAATTGAATAAACAGCATAATGGTCAATTCTTAATTGCCTGCAATGTCTTGTAGAAATATTGGATCTGTGAAAGACACAAACAAATAAGATGTATGTGACTAAAATCACTTGCAAATGTATGTAGCATCCACCAACAAATAAACTTCGGCCTTGAGAAATCCTTTCACTTGGGTTTTGCGAATATCCGAAGTGCTGATTAATCTCTTGAGCACTGCATTAAAGGTCTTTGGCAAAGGATTTGACCCCTACAGCTCCCTCTCAAAGCTGGTGTCGGATTAGCCGCTCGTTTCTGTAAGACTTTTGGCAAAGATGTTCCGTCAAGTTCCCTGCCATTGCGCTCCGAGATGACTGCTGTAATTCTTCTGACCTTCGGTGCTAATAAAGTATTAAGCCCTCGTGAAGTGTTTAGCGGTGAGATCTTCGCTTGGCAGACGCATCAGGTTCTGAAGTTGCAGATTATACCTTTGAGAGGAAGAGAGAGACCCAGCTGAGACGAGGTCAGGAAGCAGTGTTCGGTTTGAGGGATGGATTAGGAGGGAGGTGTGTGAGAGAAACAGCACACTCGGTTTAGATTGGGGAAAGTGAGCGAGAGAGGAAACAATGGTGTGATGTTTTTTTTTTTTTCACTTAAGTATGTGTGTGCATGACTAGGTTTTGGGATTCAGGTCTTGTGTATTTGACACACCATGAAGAAATTGATGTAATGAACAACCTGCTTATCATTTGTGATATGTAGAGTATCACTCCCTCCGGGTAATAACACCACACCATAGTTGTCACTGTTGGTTTCGTTGCACTTTCAAATCTTCACCAATACAACGATCACTGTCAAACTATACAAAGAACACAAAATACAAACATAAGTACACAAACCCACGAGGGAATGAGTTCACACAAAAAGTACATGCTGCAACATCATGTTGCGCGGAACACAATAATAGTTACAAACTGAATGATAAAAAAAACAAGTAACCACATAACAATAAATACAACAAAATAATATACACAAATAATAAAAACAAAATAATAATTATGCCAGTTACATAGCACATTTCAAAACATGCTCAAGGGCCCAATAGAGGCAGCTTGGTGGTGTTGGGGTTTGAACCCGTGATCTTCCAGTCCAGAGGCCAACACCTTAACCACTGGCTGAAGAAAATCTGTCCACATGAAAGACCTGGTTATGGTTTGTGATATATAGTGTTCTGAGCACATTTAAAAAAAAAAAGCTTTGGGAATTTTCCAATAAAAATAATTCTTCCCCAAACTGTTTCCCCAAAGTCATCTTTGAATGAAGCATCATGATATTTTCCCTACACTTGATCTAGGAGACCCAAAGTTGTCTCTTTTCTCCTGCATGAATTCCCCAATTCCCCAAAGCCAGCTCTATGAACATCTGCTATACATGGCTTGGAGTCCTCTAACTATGGAGCTCCAATGCAAATGGACACCTTTATGACGAACTCTGACTGCACACCTCAGTAGCCATATCACCCTGTAGCCCAAGACTGGTTACCAACTGAAGTTAAGCACGGTTGAGCCCGGTTAGTACCTTAATGTATGATCTCTTTGGAAAAACTAAATTGCTACTGAAAGGGGTGTTAATGAGGGCCAGCAGGGGGCACTTATCCTGTGGTCTGTGTGGGTCCAGGTACCTCAGTATAGTGACGAGGACACTGTACTATCAACAAGCCTCACTGTGGTTGAGCAACTGGCCCTCTGACCATCACGGCCCCATAACCATCCCAATAAATGAAACCTGAAATGGCCATGCGAAATCCCAAAAATCCCAATCCCAAATCTACTAATTGGCTTCATCATTCTGTCTCCTCTCCACCTGTAAGCTGGTGGGAGTTCTGGCGCACTATGGCTGCAGTTGCATCATCCAGGTGGATGCTATAAACCTGTGGTGAATAATGAAATTGCCCTCTCATAATGTAAAGCGCTTTGAATGTCCAGGAAAGCGCCATATAAATGTTATAAATTATTATTACGATTTCCTGCATCGCTACATGACTATGTGTAGCGCCCCAATGAAAAATCCAGAAATCTCCAAACTCTATTGGAACATCCTCCCCAAAGAATGGATACCAATCATATGATCAAGAGTTCGCATATAGCACATGTTATAAGGGAAGATTTCTTCTCAGGCAGTGTTCTTTTGGAAAGCCTTAGTAGCAAAACACCACATTTTTTCAAATATATATATATATATATATATATATATATATATATATATATATATATATATATATATATATATATGTAATTATAATATCCATATCCACATGGACACGTGGATACATTATTCCTAATTCCACCAAAGAGTTTTTCCTTCCCTTCTCTTTCTCGTCCAAGGTTAGGTGTAATGCATTTTGGATTCAGCGCTCAAAGACTTTGCCCAGGGTTGCTTCTCTATTAATCAGCTATAATAGGTCTGATTCCTTGGATCGCCGTTTAGCAGCCGAGGCCTCGATGCCTCGAACGTCTCGTTTTCCTGCTGAGCTCCAGTTACGCCTTGTGCTTGTAATTAACGTGCCTTCCCACTCAGATGTGGACACATGGAGACAGCTGATAGTGCTCCTTTTTTTCCTCTCTGTGTCTAATTTCGCGCTGTCTCTCCTTTCTTCTCATTGTTTCTGTGATTGTGTAAATGAGTGAGTGTGTGTGGGTGTACGTGTCACACAGCATTATGCTGGCATGATAAGGAATGTCAGACTAAAAAGTCACGTCGAGGCAATCGGGACGGTCATGGGGGTTACAAGGGCATCTCATTCACACCGGTTGATTTAGTGATTGTTATTTTTTCCCGTATTATTGTGTAAATGCGTGAATTTTGCAGTTGTAGAGACAGTGAGGACTTCTTAATTGTTTTTTTTTCTATTTTTTTTATTTGATCCAATGATGTGATTTGAAGGGTAGCATACCATCGATAGCACAGCACTTTTCTTTGTGAGACACTATAGAATAAAATAGCTTTTATTTATCGCATATACATTACAGAACAGTGAAATTCTTTCTTCCCATATCCCAGCTTGTTTTGGAGCACAGAGGGTGAAGGTGCCTTGCTCATGGACCCGAGGGTGGCAGCTTGGCGATACCGGGGCTCAAACCCCGGACCTACCGATCAGTAGCTATGCGCCTTAAACCACTGAGCTACACCCCTCTCACTACTACAACAGTCCAACCCTTATATTTTAATTCTTAATTCCCAGATCAAAGTTGACCTTGCCGCAAAGCGCATGTCTTCGTAGTGCGCTTTTCTGCTTCATTGGTGTCCAGTCTGACCTTTGTTATAGGTGGGGAAACAGAAACGGTGCCGTTTTAAGGTGTCTCAACTTCCTGGCAAACGCCAACGGCTAAACTGCGAATGCAGGCCGACGCTCCACGTGCCTGGATTTGCTCTGCACTTCACATTTCAAGCCGTCTCTTTCCTTACAGCTCTATTTCTGTTGAACATGCTTACATTACCCGGGTGTTAGAGATAGAGACTGTGCACACCAAAGAGTCCCCCTTTGTTTAAGTCATTCTGCCAAGTAGTATTTGTAAAGCAGCCCAGTCATAAAAGGACAAGCAGAACTCATCTTTGTGAGAGTAATTGGCCTGGGTGTAGATGCCAAAGTGTCCTTTTTTTCACTCCAGTCAAAGTTTTTACATCTTCTCTCTGTAGGACTTGTTTAGGTGAAGTTCAGGGAAACTTTTTAATTACATCTTAAAAGTAAGAAATGCAGCACATGAAATCTTCTGTGTACAAAGTCCCATTACAGAATCCTGGATACAGACCTAGCAAAACTTGACTAGCGCATATGCAAATACAAGACTTCTGGAAACGATCCTCTCTTGCAGACTTTTTTACATAAATGATTTAGCTGAAGGCATTGCATCAGACCAGAGACGAGCTACACGACCAGACACTTACAAAGAGACATTTTCCACAGAGCTCTATAGATTCCTTGTTTTTCATTAGAGATTAAAAAAAAACAAAAATACTGTGTTTAAATCAGAATCAATACGTCTTATTCCTTCAGAATCTGCTTCGTTAGTGTTATAAACACTGAAAATGGTCTTTTTCATAGCCAGAAAAGAAATATTACAGGACCCCCGTTCAAAGTTCATTACCTGGATCTTTGTAAAGACTTTTACTGTGTATGTTACTGGTCTTTCCTATTTATTTATTTATTTTTTTATTTTTCATTGTGACTTCTTTTGGTCATTAATTGAATTTGTCACCACGGCTCCTGTTGTTTTTACAGCAGTCACATCCTATTTATTAACACAAAAAAAACCCACACACAGTGAATCAGTTACAAATCCAGCCAGATGTGAAGGATGATTGAGGTAAAAGAAAAAAACAAACAAACACCAACCCGGTATCTAACCCTGACGATATTTACTCATTTATTTATGCATTACAAAACGTGAAAAGCACAGAGCATTGATAGTCTTGGTTGGAATTATGTTTAGTGTTAACTTAACATGTTCTGATGTGTGTTTAAAGGTGTCGTTATATCATCCCACCTGGAAGACTGGCGCTACCTGGTGACAAAGTGTTTCAAAAAAATATTTATGAACTTTTTCACTTATATACACAAATAATCAAAATTCTTAAGTAAACAGTCATATATCTGCATTTACATCATTTTTGCAGACTTATAGCTGTGCAGATAAGGATAAGGGCCATGGACAGGGGCTCAGCAATGGCAGATTGGTAGTACTGAGATTTGAACTTACAACCTTCTGGTCAGAAAATAAAGTAATTTCCATTACAAAATATAGACAATATAATCAAATCTCTTTGCAGTTTTTAACTTCCTGTTAAGGGAGGTGCCCATTCAAAGCAAACCAGCCAATGAGAGTAAAGCATTACAGTTAAATACTGCCCTTATCAAAGTTTTGCACTAGGCTCGTCTTTATTTTACCATGATCTCATAATTTTTAGTTTACTTTGAATATATTTAGTTTTATTTCTTGTGAAAAGTTATCTTCCGATACAGCTCATGAGATTATGATTTAAAAATACATTATCACATTACCTGGAAATGTTCTTGAAAAAAAAGGACTAAACTATGTGTTTGACTATAATTATGCCACACTCGCTCTATTACGTTATTAAGTATATGCGTAAAGACTTATACACTATAACGTTTACATATGTCTAGAAATATATCATAATCCCAAACAATTATAGTTAATTAAACATCTATAAATTCTAGGAGAAAAAGTGATTGAAGCGACTGAAAAATAAACAAACCAAATAAAATAAAGAATTAAAGCTCTAAGTCGGCTAAAATGCTTGTTTTCTATTAATGTCTAGATCAAGTCTTAAACAAATTAACATCGTCTAAACCTGATAATGTGTGAAGTCATTCAAACCTGATAATGTGTGAAGCTTTGTGGAAGGAGATCTCAGGAAGCAGAAGTGGGTGTAAGCGTTTCTATGACATAAACGATTATAGGAACTAGTTATTTCATAGACATTTTCAAAACTAACTGCAGTGTTGGGAAGGTTACTTTGGAAATGTAATAGATTACAGAGTGCAAATGACCCTATTCAAAATGTAATAAGTAGTAATAACTTTTTATAAAAGTAACTGATAACATTTGATTACTTTTTGATTACTTTCATTTGTCCACTAGGTGGCGCTTAATGTAATGAACAGTCTAAGTCTAAGTAACTCTAAAAAAAAGAATGATTAAATCTTTAATAATTACAATATAATTACAATGCAATTTAATAATATCAATATCAGTGGAAATGAGGTGCTAAATCATTCCACCATGGACGAATTCCCGGTTCTTAGTTTACTCCAATTGTGACTACGGTTGGTCATGTGATCAGTAAGTATGAACTTTTCCAGCAGATCCACAGAGGCTTCCGATGGATCTCTGAGAAAAGTTGAATGCCACTAACATGTTCCTTGAGCAAAAGTTCCTCATCGTGACTTGACCCGAGTGGAGAAATCAAAGCCGCCATGCGTGCGCTCTGTCAGCCGGCTTCGGAGTTTAACCGCGAGTTGGCAGCGGCGAGAGACGTGTAAACAATCTGCGGCCTTGCCGAAGCGCGTTCCCAGTAATACACCAGTAAGCCCTTGTGCTTCAGCGTTCGAAAATGCCCCCGGACTTTAGTGGAAGGATCAAGAGGCCCGACTCTGCGGAGGTTTGTTTTGGCCCTGCTCTTTCCATTTCACTATGGGCTGCAGCTGTTCACGGTCTGTGCGTGTTTCCCAATTAAAGCATTAATCCAAATCAGTTAAAATGATGGCACGCGGAGGAAGGACGCCCACGAAGTGTGCTCTGTCTTTCTCTCTTTCTTTCTCTCTGGTAATTGCTCACCAAGCATTCCTCAAAATGAGCATCAAAGCCAGGGGTCTGGTAAATGTGGAAAATCTGAACGTGAAGAGCGAAAAAAAGGGGGGAGAAAGTAGAGAAATTAAGTCTGGGCTTTCGGCTTTCTCTTACAGCGTACATTTTCCCCCCGCAGCTCACTATCTAACAAATGAGGTTAGATATGTTTTTTCGATTTGTCTCGGCCGTTTTTGTGGGAACAGGCCTGCACAACGGGTCACGATCAATAATTTCTTCTATCTACTTCTATCCCCTTCTTTTTTCCTGAGTTGACCTCAGCTAACTCTTAATAGATTAAGCTACAGTGTGAAAGCGCGATCGTCACACAGCGTGACCTGAGGAAAGGAACGGCGATGAAATTGTTTCTGTTTACGCGCGCCTCTCGCGGACTGCACACGTCGCCGAGGGGTTTCTAGCTTAATATAAACACATAGGAGAGAAACCCATGCTGCACCTCTGCCAAAGTCGGAGCTAAACATCCTCAATTGCGTACAAACACGTCACGCTACCCCACGCCGGTCACTCAGGAGGAACACCTGCGGCGAAAATGTGTATGTTTTTTTTTCCGCCTTCCTGAACTGAATACTACAAGCCCAGGACGTTCTATTTATAGACAGGAGCAGATAAAATCCCTCAAACACCAAGTGGCTGAATATGAATAAACGCTAAACTCCATATGTGTCTTGTCAGACCACAGATGATGTTGGATAAAGTTCGACATCCTTCACACAGTAATCCTCCTTCATAACACACGACGGCGGAATTCCAAACTCAAGGCTCTGTCGCTTTGTGTACCCTCAAGTACTTGCCAGCGTATAAGGTCGATAAGTCTGTTCTTTTGAAACAGCGCTGTATATCTTAGCATATCTTAGCCTCTTTTTTTTCCCTTCTTCTTCTTCTTCTTCTTCTTCTCCGGTCGAAGCTTTGGGAGGTCGGACCCGGTTAAGCTCTCGTGGCCCGTGTTATGCGTAGGAGGAATGTGATAGACAAAGCTTGGTTATCCCGCTCACCCCCCCACCTCCTCTCCTTCGTCAGACGATAACAGTGCAGATTGGAGAGAGGATGAGGGGGTGTTCGCTTGCCACAATGTGAAGCGGCGATAAGGAGGAATTGGAACGCCTGCGGACTGCAGAAAGAGTCCAAACTTCTATTGTGGAAGAAAGGCGAGTTCCTGAGGTAGGAGGGCAGGAAGGGCAGTGAAAGGTGAAGGCCGAATGCAACATTAATTACTCGGCCCGGGGTCATAAAGCACCTGTCTGAGGTGGGGGGAGGGGGGGGGGGGCACACCAGAATCTTTGTTCTTATCACGACGCTGAACAATGTGCCTCCATTTCTTCTGCCATAAAGGACACCATAATAACACGGTCTAATGCACAGTTTTAGCATCGTATAGTGGATCAGGTAAATAAATAAAAATAAGTAAATGAAATTTTGGACTGTACACATTACTGTTCTGCAAATGATATCATTGTTTGTGTTGTTCATGGAGTTCTAATTCTTAAATATCAAAATGATGATGTGTTTTTTTTTCTCTTGCTTATAACACAACGAGTACATCAAATCACAAGAGCGATACTAAACTGCTAACATATAATACAGAAATAAAATTAATTGTTATATATTATTGTAAAAAAAAAAACTTTGCTGTTATAATTACCTTCTGGGAAGACGTTTCACTAAATTTTGGAGTTTACTTTTTGTGGAGCCTCAGTGTCAAGTGTGTTAGTAAAGTCAGGAAGTGATGGAGGTGAGATGAGGAGGCCTGGGGTGCAGTCAGGGTTTAAATTCATACCAACCGTGTTCAGTAGGGTTCATAGCTCTATAGCAGGCCATATTCATTCGGCACCAGGTTTGGGTCTCCTTGGTGAAGTAAATGGAAAATTACATAATAAGGGATATAAAGACTTCCTATATGTTCTATACATTTTGTGTGCACATATAGCGATCAAAGTTCCAATATAATATATTTTTGGCAAGCAATTTCTTGCATCAGTGTAGGAATTAATATTGATGTGCAATTTAATTAAAGAAATATTTATTTTACATGGTCATAGATCTTCCACAGGAAATTGTTTTAAACGTTATTCTTTGTTTTATTAACCATAAAAAAAACACCATATATTTCTGAATGCGATTCAGCGAGAGCACTGTAAGTTAACTGTAACTAAATAAGCTTTAGCTGAAAAAAAACATTTTAGAAATTAAATTTATTATTATAAAATTTATAAAATTTCTTATTGTTATTTATCTGTTATTTATCTTATTATTATTTATCTAGACATTTACCTTTTTTAATAAATAAAATAAAATAATAAATAATAAAATTAAATAAAATTAAAATAAATTGTAATAAATAAATAAATAAATTAACTGAATTAAAAAATCCTTTTGTCCTCCCATAACTTTCACTTTAATGGCCACTTTAAAATAAATAATTAATAATTTTATTAAATAAATAATAAAGCGGAATAAAAAAAATAAAAATAACATTTGCAAATATGTCCTTTTGTCCTCCCATAACTTCAATTTAATGGCTACTTTTTTTTTTTTTTTTTACAAAAGAGTATTTTAAGTATTTCGATTAGAATCTTCTGCTAATGTCAGTAAAGAACTTTTTGTTCATTCATTTACCAAATAATTCATAAACAAAATAAACTATGAATAGTTTTGAGAATAAATTGTGAATTTCGTTTTATTCTTAAAACTTAAACTCTACTCTATTATAATCATAAACTTGTTTTTTTTTTTTTTATGTTTTTATTATTATTATTCTGGAAGACTTCATGTATTTTTTTTTCCAAAAAAAAAAAAACAAAACATTTTTTAGTTTTTTTTTTTTGCTTAGATTTTAAAGAAAGAAAAAAAAAAACAATTTACCTCCAAGCGCCTTTAAATAAAAGCATTACTCCTAATGTTGTAATTTGTCTATTTGTTTGTTTGTTTTGGTAAGGATTTTTTTTTTTGTGTGTGCTCTGTTTTAGACTTTACAAACGGAAACATTTATTGTGCTTAAACCCAAACACGTTCATTTTCCTGCACACAAATTACACATTTTTTTTGTGTATTTCCAACAAACACCCTGCAAACGTTTTATATATATATATATATATATATATATATATATATATATATATATATATATATATATATATATATATATTATATATATTATATATATATATATATATATATATATATATATATATATATATATATATATATATATATTGTTTTTTTCATTTGTAAACCAGTACAGCTAAAGAACCAGCTAACGAGTTTTTGCCCTGATAGTCTGACCTGGATAATATTTTCAAATAAAACACAAGGAGACAAAAATAAAAAATTTGCAGAATTACAATTTTAAAAAGGCCACAAATTCTTGTTGTTTTTTTTTGTCAACGTCTCGATGCGTGACTTTGAATGCGGCCCTCTAAACTGAAGCGCTTGAAGAACACAAATATTTACACGACGTGCAGGTTCGACTTTTCCAAGCCTGGTTCGTGTGGTCAAAAAAAAAAAAAAGGAGGAGGAACAAATATTTACAAAAGGACACGCAAAATAACACCATAAAACGTGCAGGTTCGACGAGTGATTTAGAATAGAAGAGGATTGGGATTGGTGGATTGGTTATTTTTTCAAATAACATTTTTCAGCCTGGTTCGTGTAATAAAATCCTTTCCATAAAATGCATCAATAACAATTCCCATTCGTCCCAAACATTTTATATAAAACATCAAAAAAAAAAAAAAGGAGGAGGAATCTCAGAAACTCATCCTGACCTGGAATTTGTTTGGCCTACAAAAGGAGCTGGAGCTGAAAAGCAAAATAACACCATAAAACTTCAAGTTGCTCTGTGACCCTGCTGTAAATTTCAGATTGCCTCCCGAGTGATTTAGAATAGAAGAGGATTGGGATTGGTGGATTGGTTATTTAAAACAATATTCAAATAACATTACATAATTCAAGGTGAGTACCTGGATTACAGAGATGTAATAAAATCCTTTCCATAAAATGGCATCAATAACAATTCCCATTCGTCCCAAACATTTTATATAAAACATAAAACCTATGATATAAAAAATGCCTGAATTCAAAATGGTGCTTATGATTCCCTGATGTTCTTCATTTTCATCCCTGCACCCTGGAAGCAATCCGATCTACGCTATCTGTGTTGTGTTTCGGACCCAACGCTGGAGTTTGGCTCGCTGGTGGGTCGCTTTTCTGCGTGAGAAACTTTCCGTTCTGGGAAACTAACGCTTCTCCCGCAAATCCCCTGTCGTTCCTCTAGACGCTTTCCTCTAGCCTTCCCTCTACAGCGCTGCACCGAACCTCATCAGGGAAAATAATACGCCGTGAACTTTACTGTAGGAAACACCTGCTGATGGTTCAGTGAACTTATTGTCCCTCAGAGTCAGGGTCTAGACTCCTGCACGGCTGGGACTTAATCACACCTCAGGCTAATGAGACACACTCCCGATCAGGAGGGGGGGGGGGCGTTCTCGCGATATTTCAGACGATGGGATGAAAATAACAGAGAGAAAGAAAGAAAAAACGCAGGTGTAATCGGCGTTGGATTGTGTTTTGTGGGTCGAGTTTGGGAACTCTGGAGGACATGTGTCTCTGCCGGAGCTCGCAGAAGTCGCTACAAAGGAGCCAGCTGTCAGGTCTCATGGAACCTGGCCTCTAATTAAAACAGTGGAAAATTAGATAACTCCGCAAATTCATCACGGCCGCCCTGAGCCGTCAGGGCTCCGCTGCTCCGGGGGGGCCGCCACCCACCTTTTGTTTACACCATGGAAGACTTGGCCCCTCTGTGCTGTGGGTTTTTTAGAGGGGATTTTTCTTTTTTTCCCCTCTTTTCTAACGCGCCACAAGGGCTTGTTCTGCATGTCCCCTCGTGTCAGGACCCCCTGATGATTGAATCTCTCATTCCATCCCGGAGTGAATTCACCCCCCTAACACCCTATACGTCCCTCATTAACCCCACCCCTTCATTTATTAAGTGCTCTGATTTGATTTAATCTGCTGGGAATTTCAAATGTCTTTGAGGCCGGTCTCATCCGCGGTCCCATCCTGACAGAAAAACCAGAAGAAAAAAAAACAGTGCACGTCCGAGCTAAGAAGATCAGGTGCGATGAGGAACGACATCCGAGCTTCGCCGTGGTGAACCTCACGTCATCCCAATTCTGACAGTTTATTCCGACCTGAACCGCCGGCGGCCTGCTTTCCACAGCGGACGTTTACAGTACGGGCGAGGTGTAAACCGAGAAAAGGTTTCTCTTTAAATAAAAAGCGGTCCTGGAACGATAATTGTTTTAATGGGCTTATACTTAATCTGTCATGCTGTAAAATACAAATAAATGGTTCACCAGAGAAACCAGAGAGTCACAGGGAGAAACGTTCAAACGTGAGACTTGAAAACAGAACCTCGATTTTTACGCTGGAAACACGCATCCTGTGCGTGGAATAATTATGGAATAAAAAAATAAAAACTTCACAGGAAAGCAAAATCAACAACAGGAATACCACTGCAAAGTGTTGTGTTTTTCAATGTTTTATTTGTTTATATAAAAAACAGTACAAACATGTTTAATATATTTTATAGGAAAAACATATCGATTTGTTTTAGATTTGATTACATTATACAAAATACAAGTACAAGGCCAAAGAAATCCAGATAGGATCTGTTCAGAGGTTAAAACAGCAATTTATATAAATAAATTGAATTTATTTGTATATATATATGTATATATATAGATATATATATATATATATATATATATATAATATATATCTATATATATATATATATATATATTTGTGGTGTGTGTGTGTGTGTGTGTGTGTGTGTGTGTAATAAAAGTCTATGAGGTTAGCTTTATCCTATGAGGAGAAAATAGTGTATGGAGAGAAGGATGGTTTATAACTGCTTTGATAAAACAATACATTAATAAATAAAAATTATTTGCAATAATTGAAGTTATTGTGGAATAAGAGGAATAAAACATAGTTACAGGAAACAACATCTGTGATTGCTGATTTTTTTTCTCATTATATCAGAAATGTATGAGTTTTTTGCATGCATTGACAAAATTGTAATATTTCTTTCCCTTTTACCCAATTAGATGTTGTTTATAAAGGAAAAAAAAAATCACGGACCTTCACAAGACAGCTATGAGCGGAAATTGTTAATCCAGTAGCAAGACTCTGTTTTTTTTTTTTTTTTTTTTTTTCATAAAAGCTCATTTTTTTGGGCCCGCAAAAGCTGCGGTCCCTCTCCATCCCCTCCATGGGGGGTCTGACCCGGTGGTCTGCTTCCCTTCTACAGAGAGGCAGCTCCATGTAAACACAGCCCCAAGCGCCACTCTTCATCCACCTCCCCTCCCTTCTCTCTCCTTCCTTCATCTACTCTCACACACACACACACACACATGCATAAACACACACCCTAAAGCTTGAGTCCAGTGACCTGGCTGGATTAGAAGACGAGTGGACAGCTCCTCCTACTCTTCCTCCACTTCTCCATAGACTCAATTGCCATCATCCTCTCCTGCCGTCTGTCACAGCGCCCTAATTCGCCACAGCTTAAAGCCAACTCTTTTGGATGGTTCAGCAAGGTTTTTTTCCTCATCTCCGGATCATTTTTGTACTTTAAATGCATCCCGTCAGCGGCAGAACTATTGGCACCTTTCAGTAGAACAGGATACACAGTGATTCACATTTTCCATTTAGACACATTCAGTACACACTCAGCTTCCCCAACAACAAAAACATATTTACTAAATAAATTCAATTTGAAAAACTTCTTTAAAAGAAATATACAAATTAACAATTCACAAAATAATTGGCAGCACAGAAAAAAATATGCAAAAATCATATTTAAGAAAACAGTTTTGATTCTAATATATATACCGTATATATATCCTATCAATTACAAACTAGAATACATTTAAAAATCATCTTACACTTACCCTTATTATGCATTGCATGCTGCTATAATCTATTAGCAGTAGCTTTCATACAACACAGGAAACAATGCATTCACATCTGCTTTCATTGCTGAATTCATAGGGAGCTAATTAATACATAGAATAACTGCTATGACCCATTAATTGTATTTAATGAATATTAAATATAAAATTTTATTAAATTTTAATATATCATAACGTCAAAACCAATACCAATTTATTGCTGACATTTGTCACTTTGAATGCCATACCTACACTACTAAGGTCTAATATATACCTAACCTGCTATAATGCTCTATGCCAATCTACAGAGGAATTTCTGTAAATGCATCACAGCTTATATTTCTCACAGTTTAGCTTGCATTGATACAAAATTTAGCATAAGCAGTGTTTATAACGTGTTATATAATGTAACGTGTTTATAATGACATCACCCGGGGCAAAGAAACACTGCCCACAAGGCAAATGTTTTATAAATGTTCTATGCACATCATATATTATATTATTATTCTATAGAATTATTTGTTAATGATAACTCATGAATTAATTCTTAAATGTAGGCAAATATTTGTATGTAATAATAATAATAATAATAGTATAGTTTCATAATAACCTATGGATGTTCTAACCTACATCAATCTATCTGTACATTAAATAATATACTATTTGTGTGTATGATACCATTTGGAAGTGAAGTCATTAAACAAATACAAGCTACTTTTCTTTAGTAACCTTGAGTTATTTATCATCTGAAAGATTTGAATACATTTATGCTAACAAAATATAACAAAAATAACAACTATATACTGACTAAGAGTTGAATTGACAGTTAAGTCCATTTCTGATGTCCGCAATAACAATGCATTGCATGTGGATCTTCTTGCTTATAAAAATCATGTCCAGTCAACCAAATACCCAGACATCCAGACACAGATACCCAAATACCCAGATATTGAGACAATTAGATGCCTATATACCCAGACACATAGACACTCAGAAACCCAGATACCGAGACATACAGACACACAGATGCTCAGATGCCCAAATAACCAGACATCCAGACACTCAGATTAACAGACAGTCATACATGCAGACATCCAGACACTCAGAAACCCAAATACCAAAACACTCAGATACCCAAATAGCAAAACATACAGACACTTAGAAACCCAGATACTTAAAAATACAGATACTCATACATGCACCCAGAAACCCAGATACCCACACATCCAGACATCCATACATACACGCAGATACCCAGAAACACTCGGATACTGAGATACCCAGATATGGTGCAAAATGATAAATGCATTTAGTAAACATGTAGTGTAAGTATAGTGCAGTGTACATGTAGTAAAAATATTATCAACCTATAAATATAGACAAAGCAAGTAAAAAAAAAAACTGTAATCAAAATTAATATTCAAAACAGTGGCATTGTGCTACATATTCTGTAAATAAACATTCAAATGATATGAGTCTATCCACCAATCACAGGATTAAAGAAGCAGTGTATGAAAGGTGGAATTGATATAATAAAGTGTTTTGATGATGATAGAGAAATGCTTCCAGAAAAGTTATGGGCTATTAGCAAGCTTTTATTGTATAACATAAGAGACAAATATTTAGGATTCTATAGATAATGCAGATAAACGTTCTTAACATCTGACAGCAGTAAAATCCTTCTAAATGTTTTTCATATAAATTGAAATTCGATGGCTTGTGCTAAAATGCCCCCAAAATATTTAACATTTGATACTATTTGCTGTCAAATCTGATCTATCTAAGGACAATGATATTATATCCACCAGTGTACCAGTGTGGAGAGAAATCAAACGAATAAAAGTGATTTTATTAAAACCATGATGCCATGTCCATGTCTGTGTATTTTTTTCCCTCATTTTTTTAAAGCTACAGTCATGATACAACCCCACAATTCCTGAACATTCTTTCTGTAATTAAATCTTTAAAGCATTTCATATTTCAACCCATGTCTGAGGTTCAATAAAAACATGATTTTTATTTTTGTGATAGCAGATGTTTTTCAGTAAATGTAAAACCAAAAAAATAAACTCATAAAAATATTTAAGATTTAATCACATTTATTACCAACGGAAAGATATTTTAAATTGATCTGTCGTCCAAAATATGTATCATATATATATCTATATATATATATATATATATATATATATATATATATATATATATATATATATATATATATATATATATATATATATATATATATATACAATATGCAGTGGGATTCCTGGCCTGGCTCAACACGGATACAAAACTATACAGGCAAATAGGCAACAAAATTATAATGGTAACTTTTAAAGTTGTGTGACTCTTGGTTATTAAAACCTGACTAAAAATGTATACATTTTTGACAACACTGAAATAAATAAAACTCATATATTATTAAACTCATATATAAAATTATTCATTAAATATTTCAACTGATATAGTGTGTGTGTGTATATATGTATATATATATATATATATATAGACAGAGAGAGAGAAGTATTATTTTTGCTTAGAAACCCATTCAAACACAACTGTGTGCTTTAAAAAACAACAACAACAAAAACAAATATTAACAATCCCCTCATTGGCAGTTGTTTTTTTCATCATCGAAATGAGTCTGACGTGTGCTATAGGTGCTAAAAACAACATCGAGAGGAGCCCATCTGTTTCTGACTACAAAGCCTGCATGGCTCTTCTCCTCCCTGGCTTGCTCATCTTTCCTGCATTTGCATGCTCTCTCTTCGATCTCTCTTCGTTCCCTCTCTCTCTCACTCTCTCTCTCTCTCATTCTCCCTTTCATTACCCGCCCCATGAAATCCACTCGCTCTTTTCGTTTCTGTTCTGTCAGCCCCGATCAGAGCGACTTGAAGGGCTCCCTCCAGCTCACACAAATCCACTTCTTTGCAAGAAAAAAAAAGAGGAAAAGAAAAAAAGAAGTGGTGGGAAATAAACAATGTGGTGAGATCAAGAGTGTTTCACACTAGGGATAAATATTTGTAAGAATGTGGCTGTAACACGTGGAACACACATGGGGAGGAGAGGGTCGTTCACGTACTACAATCAGGGCTCCGTCGCTCTCATTCTTTCTCTCGTTCACGCGTTATAGACTGAGGACGCTGTCGTTAAATCTTTTCTTTTTCTTTCTCCCTTCGTCTCATTGGTCCGTGCACACTTTCCTCTTTATTCCAACTCGGTGTTTAAAACATGATGAATCATCATGATGCGCTACGTTGCATTGGATTGGGTTTCATCGATAGATCGAATTATTTTGTTTAGTGCAATGAGCAAGGCTCTTGAATTCTTTGTGCTCTAAGGTCACTGCATCATGGCTGAACTAGCACAAGCTTCCTAACATCGCTGAGATATATGAAGAAAAATAGAGCCATAATGTCCCTGTAACAAGAATAACACACTGTCAGCTTATTTCCCAGTTCTAGTATTAATACTAGTATTAATAAATATATACAGTATCTTTATGAAGTCTAATAATAAACCTCTATAAGGTTCTCCTTCCAATTTATATTCTACAGCAGCCCTTAACTGAATTCTTCACCCTGATTGGTTGACGGTTTTTGCAACTGTAGTTCACAAATATATATTTAACACCTTGATTATTCAGCCAACTGCAAACTCGTAATCCATCATTTAACAATGTGAATTCACTCTAAGAAGGTCATATGGATCACTATGTACTTTTAAAGCCACAAGAGGACATGGAAGTCACACACAAAGTCCTGAAATAAAGCGAGTAAAAGCCATATGTGTGAGTTATTGGGAATATTTTTTACGCTAAAAAGACTATGACGAGCTCTGATGATCCCTTCTTTAATCTTTTTTTTTCTTTCTTTCTTACAACATAAGCTTAGCATATATTATAATCAGCCTTGCCATCATGATCAATTTTTAACGGGTTATTATTTAAGAAAAGAAAAGGAATCATTGATGTGTTTACTTTGCATTACTGGGAGGAGTCTCCAGCGCCAGCGATTTGTAATGCTTATTCATTTTAGTGAAATAAAAGGAGGGAGTGTTTGTAGTTGCTCTAACATAAGGTAAAAAAAGAATAAAAACTTTCCACAGTAATGTAACAAGATGGTAATGCAACAAAAATTGGATAAAAAGTGCCACGTATCATTCGTGAATTAAAAGCAGAGGAATAAAGGATGCATTATGTGATGTAGGAAAATTATGCAGGTACCCGGGTGGCATTTTGTCATGTGTGTGTGTGTGTGTGTGTGTGTGAGAGTGTGTGTGAGAGTGTGTGTGACAGAGAGTGTGTGTGTGTGTGTGTGTGAGAGAGAGAGAGAGAGATTGTGAGAGAGAGAGAGAGAGAGAGAGAGAGAAAGAGCAAGCAGGCATTGCTTTTTTTTGTTTGACATTGTGCAAGAGTTTATGTGGGAAGCTACAGCGGTGGATATATGTACATACACACGTAAACGACGTATGTGTGCGTGTGTGTGTGTGTGTGTGTGTGTGTGTGTGTGTGTGTGTGGTATACTGAGTAGTGTAATCCTGTTTGCATTAAGCAGAGATCCCAGCTGCCATGCTCAAGTGCTAAACTCCACTGCTGCCTTATAAGGCGCTCTGTCAGCTCCAGGACCTGACACAGGGACATGGCGTACACACCCAGCCTGGGCGGTCTGTCTCATCGTCACACTCTCCGTCCTCATGTCCCTCGCTATCGCTCTTTCTTTCTTTTCATACTCATGGTCAATGAGTAATGAAATATTCTTTGGATGGCACACGCTCCTGCACCAAGGTTGAAAAAGGGTGGAATGAAAGGATAGAAATGAGCGAAGGGAAGAAAGGACAATAATAAGGACATGAAAACAGAATCAGGGTGAGAGAAAGGGAGATATAAAGTGAGACAAAAAAGAGAAATGCTTTAAGTAATCCAGGAAAAGAGGTAGGTTAAAAGTCGAGTGTGCACCTGCGCTCAGTTTAAGTGGTGTTGAAACCCAGGGCGGCTTATTGGTCGGCTAGTTATTAAATCATCATCTACAAAAAAAATTAATTTCAAAATGTATGTATTTTCAGTGAAGAATAAGTCATACTGTGTCACGCTGTAATGGGAAAATAATCAACAACACAAAAGTCTTTCTGGTGTTATTTTTATGTCATTAAGAATCTCATGTCCTAGTGTATTTTGTTTATTAATGAAAAAACGATTGTGATTTTCATCTGTTTAGAGTTACATTGTATATTTAGTTTATTTCTACATTTGTAACAGGGCACAAATAAACATTAAATAGCACTACCTTTTCATACTATGTACAATATTACTGTGAAATTTCACATCCTAAAGGTATAGATTTTTTATTTTTATTTTACATACTTTATCGATCCTGTGAGGGAAATTTGTCAGAGCGCAGGGTCAGCCATGATTCGGCACCCCCTGGAGCACAGAGGGTTCGGACCCTCTGATCAGTCGGCCAGCGCCTTAAACCTCTAAACTACACCCCTCCCTCATATAGTCAGTGCTAGGTGTGTAAATTCATTCGTTCATCTTCTACCACTTAATCCGATCTTCCCTCGGGTCATGGGGAGCCTGTGCGTATCTCAGGCGTCTATGGGCATTAAGGAAAGATACACCCTGTATAGAATACCAACCCATCTCACACACACACACACATTCACACATTAACATTCATACACAGAGGTAAGAGAATCGAACCCCCAACCCTGGAGGTGTGAGGCGAACGTGCTAGCCACTAAACCACCATGCACAAGAAACAATAGTTTCTTGTAATTTTTTTATCTTTATTTCTTGCGGTCTTGTCTATTTTACGTATTTTGAACTGTTGTCCACAGTATTTAGTCTATTCTATTCTAAAGCAAATAAAAAGGATCTCATTCATACAACTGAGGAAATGAAGCCCAAGGCCTCAGCCGCGTAGCGTTGGTGGGATCTGAGCACATGACCTTCAGCTACATTAACCACTGAGCTCCACTTTCCCCAGCTACCCTGTTTCTCAGAAGGACTGTAAAAGTTGTTAGCTCCTGTCCTTACTCATGTTATAGCAACTACAGTTAAAAACATCCATTTGTCAAAACGGGTCTCTGTGCCGTTGGGCTGTTACTATAGGAACGGTGAAATATTTGCATCTATAAACCAGTGATTTGCAGCAGGAGTGATATCAGTTCTTGCTTGTAGATAATGAATAATACAGTATATAATACAGGCGTAGGGTTTCTGTGTGGAACGTTCAACAGTTCAAGCCCCAGTATCGCCCTTAACCCCGTGTGCTCCAAGGGGTGGGGGGGGTGCGGGGGCTGACCGTGCACTCTGACTTTGGTTTCCTAACATCATCGTCGTATGCTAAGTGATGTTATGTACATGTGACAAGCAAAAAGCCCCTTCAACCCAATTTATTTAAGCTACTTGTAGCTTTGAGATGTCTGGGGGGGGGATGGAAATGTCTCTCTTCTTAATTCCCTCGTTTCTCTTTCGCCTCCAGTGCACACGCTCCCCACCTTCGCCCCTTCGTCTCGAATGTTTCTCATCAAGTCTCTGTCTTCTGCCGAAGATCAGGATGGTGTGTCGGGTCAAACAGACCCTGAGAGCGCGACGTTCGGCTTCTTCGAACAGTTTCCTCTCTCACTCCTTTCATAACATCCAATAATGACGTGTGTACACAAATCACTACAATTTTAATGAGTTTGGAAGACCAACTGCACCATTTCCCATTTCAATACTGTTTTATTGAACAGAAAAAAACTGTAGTATGTAATTATATCTCGCTAATGTTATTAATGAGTTTTTTTCATCTAAATTTAATATTTTAATTTCATTTATTCATCTAAATATATATATATATATACATTGGGCGGGCGGGGCTTAATTACAATAAAGCATTCAGTTCAGTTCAATTTGCTTTGTATATATCAATTTTAATAATGTATAATGGACAGAACAGATTTACTGGGAAAAAAAAGTTAATGAGGGACACATTCATACAGGAGTGTGAATTTTATTCATTCATTCATTCATTCATCTTCTACCCCTTTATCCGATCTTCCCTCGGGTTGTGGGGAACCTGTGCCTATCTCAGATTCACCCTAACAAACTCACATTCACACAACCTATTGGGCATGTTTTTGGACCGGGGGAAAACTGGAGAAAAACCACCTGAGGTACGATGAGAACATGCAAACTCCACACACACATGGCGGAGACGGGAATCGAACCCTCGAACCTAGAGGTGTGATGCAGCATGCTAACCACTAAGCCACCATGACCCCCATTAATTTATTTTTTTAATTACATTTTAGTTGATTTGTACATTGTACTTTTTTATCCTCATGGATATATTGATGGTGAGAAAACAACTGAAATAACTTGAGGAAGAAACCATGAAAAAAAACAATAAACTCATTCCTCATCTCAGTTATATTCTGAAGATTCTATCGTTGTAGGTTCATTATTGAGGTTATCAGCTCTATATTGATGGAGTTCAGATGTAGACATACGCCAATATCGCAAAGTGTTCATGTTAATTGCAGCTCAAATCCATCTTTATGGTTTCTAAGTAAACTCGTCCATTTACATTTGGATTTACATTTGCAGCATATGGCAGATGCCCCTTAAACAGCAACCGGAACAATCAAAGGTTAAGGCCCCTGCTCAAGGGTCCAGGAGAGCAGCTTGATAGAGCTGGGATATGATCTGACAACCGTTAGAAGTATTCAGAAGTATACAGTTCAGAAGTATTGTTCTGTTTCTGAGAATATCATTTATAAGTATCCAGAGAGCCAGATGTTCCTGCTGAAGCATGGATTGTTTGATGAATTCCACACATCACTGTTGCGCTCATTTCTGTTTATCAAAATTAGCTACGAAAGCTTAGGTGTTCTAATTTTTTTTGGAACAAACTGGTCATTTATACCAGTGGTGAATTCCTTCTTTCCTTCCTTCCTTCTTTCTTTCTTTCTTTCTTTGAATGAATTTATTTGTCCTGTTTCCAAAGTGCTACTAGCTTCCACGATTGATACAACACCCCATGGTTGAAAATCAATGTTGAAACCAATGTTGAAAACCAGTACAACCTGGGATCTGTTCTCCAAAACAGTTTTTTTTTCATTTGCATATTAAATAAACATCATAGTCTGGGTAAAATCTACATCAAGAAAAAAAACTGCAAAATGCAATCTACTGTTACACAATTTTTATGTAATACTCACTAAAAACTAAAAACTCACCATTGGGAGGGTGTATCTCAGTGGTCTAAGGCGCTGGGGTACTGATCCGGGGGTTTCGAGCCACGGTATTGCCAACTCTTAGGCCCTTGAGCAAGGCCCTTAACCCTCTGGGATATGTAAAGAAAGAATTTCACTGTGAGGTAATGTATATGTGACAGATAAAGACTACTGTATCCTATGTAACTCAATGTAATTCTATGTCTTGCTTCATAACATTCAACAAATGCTACCTTTAAGGTAAAAAAAAGTGTTCATCATCCGAATGCAATATTACACAATATTGTTTAAAGTTCAGATTTTCAAATGCAGCATGTCGTCTCAGTTCTTCTTTGTGTGACTGAAGCGAGTGTGTTTGCTTTGAGCTTCTGTCCTGCTGTGCAACTCTGCAGGTCGGAGGAGCACAAATTCACAAATGTGATTTATTCACGTGTGTGTTTGTGTGTGTGTGTGTGTGTGTGTGTGTGTGTGTGTTTGTGTGGCCTAGGCTGATTTGAGCTGTTTAATTTCCAGGCACTTTTCTGCTTACTTGGAGTTCAGATAAGGATTTGCTCCTAATGCAGCTCTAATGCTCAGCCCTGCCAGACAGCTCAGGTGATTGGAGCAGATTTAGAGGAGTGTGGAGCACTTCGAGAACATTATTACTCACACCAATGTAATGTGCGTGGGGTTGTCACCAGCTCTAAGCTCTGCACTTCCAGATGTTCGTACCTGTGCCGAGATCGAGCAAAACAAAAAACAAAAAAACAAAAAACGGTATTACCCAGTGAAAAGTATTACCCAGTGAAAAGTATTACCCAGTGCTGGAAGACATAAGAGCGATCTTGGTCTCATTCTGATACCAGAGCTACCACTATCAGGACATACGCATGTTATTAAATACCTTTATTCACACTAAGACGCAAGTAGTTACCATTTTACGTAATGCAAGGTTTTTATGAGCTGGGAGGAAACTGGAGAATCTGACAAAGATATGAGGAGAATGTGAAAAGAAATCTAAACTCAGGATTGGACCGTGAGGTGTAAAACAACTCTGTTTTTCTCTAATTCAGTTCAAAGAATGGACCACCAACCTTTTCAAAACTGAGAGCTACTTCATGGATACTGAGTCATACAAAGGGCTACCAGGTTGACACACTCCTCTGAATTTGGTTTTAAGTTATATATTATTATTATTATTATTATTATTATTATTATTAATAATAATGATTAATGATACTCATTTATCTATGTGAAGACACTGATGAATTCTCACAATTATTATCACCAATGAATTAACTACATTTTAAATTTAAAATTTACACCTCCGCAAAAATATGTTATTTTGACCCGCTCCTGCCCGCAGTATTTAAGTTTTGTCCAGTTCCGGTGCATAAATATCTTATTTTCTCCAGCAGGCAATATTTAAGTCGCTCCCGACCTTGTTCCTGTATATCGTTTATTTTAATTTTAGTTGATATTCTTGCTTTTTGCACTAGATGAATAACAGTTTTTAGTATTTATTTTTATATATATAGAAATATTCACATTTATATCATTTTTTAAGAACATTTTGAGATGGTTAAGTGGTTACTACGTTCACCTCACACCTCCAGTGTCAGGTTTGCATGCGTGTGTGTGGAGTTTGCACCAGTGCCTCAGGGGGTTTTCTCTGGTTTCCCCCCGGTCCATAAACAAAAATTGTCCCTAGTGTGGCCCTGCAATGGGTTGGCACCCCATACAGGGTGTGTCCTGCCTTGATGCCCCAAGATGCCTGAGATAGGCACAGGTTCCCGCGACCTAAGGGAAGATTGGATAAAGCGGTAGGAGATGAATGAATGAATGAATTTTGTGGGAGTCCTGTGAATAATTATCATAATAATTATTCTCCCGCAACCCACACACACATGTATATATTCCTTCCTGCACCCGCGTTCACAATCAAATCTTATCCTGCTCCGCCCTCATTTGCGTCGGGTCCCGCGGGCATCTGTGACCCCTGGAATTTGTCACATATACATTACAGCACAGTCAAATTGTTTCTTTGCACATCCCAAGCTTGTTTTTCAAAGAGTACAGGGTCAGTCATGATACAGCGCCCGTGCAACAGAGAGGGATAAGGGCCTTGCTCAAGGACCCAAGAATTGCAGGTTGGTGATACTTGGAGGGAACCCACTACATTCTGATCAGTAGCCCAGAACCTTAACCACTGAGCTACACCCCTCCGGTTTTGATTTGTATAGCAAGTTTTATCAGATTATTTATAAGATTGTTATAATGCTGTGTTAACTGGAATAATTTGGTTAATAATGTCAATGCCACGATTTGATGATCGAACCTTCAGAGGGACGTGAAAAGGAACCAATTCACCTTTTATCTCCTTTATCTTTTTATTTCTCGCTCTACCACAGGAAAGTTCAAACCGTACAGAACATTACAGATATTACATGGCCTCCATTCGGTATCACTTAGAAGCTATGAATTGCATGATAAAATTAGCAAGAACACAAGAGACAATAGTCAATACTGGAGAGAGCAGGGGAAAAGAAAAAGTGCAGGATCTTCCTTCAAAAGCCATCTGATTTAGCGATCCACAAAGAAGTCTTTGAAACTAAATTTTGTTTGAATGTTCAAGTTATTCGTAGGTAAAAGGACGTTTCCTCCAGACATTCTGCCTGATATCCAAAACGTATTGCTCAATAACGAGGAGTGAAGCTGCCCTAGAAATCTTTGGGTGGACAGATGATGGGAGTTAAGGAATGGGCTTCAAAAGTTATTACGCAACTACAATGAGTCACCACGGGTTTATGGAGAAATCCATCGCAACCACAGATGTGCCAGCTTCAGAGCTGGGAAGTCTCCAGTAAAATATCTTCTTTACGGAGTTCAGCTTGTAATCCTGTATTTAAACGAGTTAAGAAAGATTACGTTTAAAATTTTTTGTATCTGTATTTTTTGTATCTTTTGTATCTTTCATTTTACATTTAATAAATTCGCATTTTTAATCAGCATGTCTTACTGGCCTCAAAACAAACAAACAAAAAATTCAAATAAATCATTCATTCATTCATTCATCTTCTACCGCTATATCCGATTTTCTCGGGTCACGGGGAGCCTGTGCCTATCTCAGGCGTCTATGGGAATTAAGGCAGGATACACCCTGGATGGAATGCCAACCTATCGCAGGGCACACACACTCACATTCACGCACACATTAATACACTAGGGACAATTTACCAAGGTGCCAATCAACCTACCGTGCATGTTTTTGGACTGGGAGGAAACCGGAGAATCCGGAGAAAAACCCCTGAGGCACTGAGGCACGGGGAGAACATGCAAACTCCACAGACACATGGCCAAGACGGGAATCGAACCCGGACCCTGGCGGTGTGAGGCAAACATGCTAACCACTAAGCCACCGTGCCCCTGCAGAATTGTATTTACGTCCTAAACTCATCATCAGCTATAATCACTCGAGGTCAAGGTTTTGTATCATACGACAATGCTGAATGCTATTTTGCAGATAGATTTACTCTGAAAAGGATTTGGAGTTGTGTTGCATTCTGAAAAAAAGATAAGTGCGAAAAAAAAAACAATTGCATGTCACCGGTCAAATGATTATTAAGTAACACGAGAAATTACTACTGTATTTGCGATTGTTTTTTTTTTATAATTCACCCTGTGGTCCTGGGCTCATGGTATTTATTCAGTCTCTATAGCTATCCATATATCTTATCTATCTTATCAGTCGGTGGGAGGGTGTCAGAAGGCCACCAGCACCGCCTCAGCCTTTGACCCCTGACCCTTAACTCCCCCTTACCAATGTGAGCCAACAGCAGAGCTGCACTCTATCAGTGTTATTGAGTGTTGTGTGATAAGCCTGGTAGCTGGCGTGTCTTGAGCCAGTGGCCTGATGTATTGGCTGCTTGTGTGCGGAGGATAAGACCAATCCAAAGAACACAGATCTAATTAGTTTGCTCACTCAAGCCCTCGTCAGGAATGTCAGAGCCCTGTCATTAAGCTCTCAGTCCATTGAGGGGGCCACTCAGCACATGGCCTGAATGGGTGGGGGGTGGTGGGGGGTCTGCTGAATATAACCCTGTTACGCCAATGCCAATGATATTAGAGGAACTGCAAATGTTTTTACACTGTAAGCAGAATAAACCTAGAATACATTCTTCAAAGTTTCTCTAGACGGTTTTTGTAATAGTGAGTAGATCCAGTTTTCCATTTTTAATCTCTATAATCATACATGCTTTGGAAAATGAGATTTCATCTAGGCACTTTGGATAATTCCCTCCACTCTTCTGGGAAAATGCTCCACTAGATGTTGGAGTGTGCTTGTATGAGATTCATTCAGAGATGAGTGTTAGCAAAGTCCGGTAGGTAAAGTCAGCAGGTCTGAGGTGCAGTCAGAGTTCATCCTAGTTTAGAGACAGAGATATTCCACTCCAAACCATATACACAATTCATTGTTCACAGAGGCACTTTTATGCTGGAATCGTGTGACCCCAAATTGATGATCACAGTTGTGAAACGAGATATGGTGGGAATAGTCAGGTGTTCCAGAGCTTCTTTCAATATAGGGTATGAAATCCCAAACCTATTCAAAAAATTTCATTGTTTTCTAATGAAATAAAACATCATAGCAAGTTGTGATAAACTAAAGAGAAATCGAACTTTATCGGTGGGTGAGATTGCTAATTAGTTTTTGAGATTTGCTACAAACAACAAAATATGAGACAATAGACCAGTGTCTGGGCTAGTCACCAGCTCCTCCACTTTATTTCACCACATACTCCATAGTCCACTACACTGCCCCACAGTCCACAGCTTTGTCCTATAAAATACAGTTTTGTCCCACACTATAAATCTTTGCCCCACAGTTCAAAGGTTTGCTCTACCATACACATGTTTGCCCCACAATCCAAAGGTTTGTTTTACAAAACACAGGTTTGCCCCACCGTCCACAGACTTGCCCCACACAGGACACAGCTTTTCCCTACAGTCCACAGTTTTGCCTTACAGTCCCCAGATTTGCCTTACAGTTAACAGCTTTGCCCCCACAGACTACCGCTTTGTCCCCACAGATTTGCCTAGTGACCCCAAGTGGTAACGAAGAAGTGATTAAGTCACTGGACTCCTGTTCAAATTCCAGCACCACCAAGCTCCCAGTGTTGAGTCCTCGATTAAGGCTAGATCATTCATTTCTCAATTGGCAGATAAACATAAGTTGCTATGGATAAGGGCAAATACTTTTTACATTGTGTGGCAGTTCACTATCCTATAGCATATAGCATATTCAAAAACAAATTCTATGTCTAAACTGAGAGATTCATCAAACAATGGCCTTGTTCATCTGACCCTAAATCTCCAGCCTCCAGGGGGAACGAATGCTCAACTAAGTGCTGAGCAGAGACAAGGCGTCAGAGCATTATGTTATTTTTAGGCCAGACATATCTATCTAAATGATCTCTCTCTCTCTCTCTGGTACTCTGACTTTGCTCCCTCAGTCTTCTCCTCTTTCTCACTCCCCCACATATCTGCTCTCATGCCACTGCTGGATCTCTAACATGCTGGCATTTGGTCGTGTTTTATGCTTATGTTTTCAATAACCACAGTCGCTTTATACTGAGTAGGCTTTTAAACCCTCAGGAAATTTCTTCATAAAGCTTATTTTACATGAGAATGTTGGCAAACACAACCCCCCCCCCCTACATGATTAAGACTGAAAGGTATTCTCTGTAGCCACCAATCCCCAATTGTGTGTCTCCCATGGAAAATTCCTACATTTTATTTCAGAACTCTAAAAGGAAATGCATTGGTAATAGGGCTGCATTTTTCTTTTTTTGAAAGAAAAAGTAATGGATCCAATGGTGCCCCTCTCATTCTCTATGCTAGGCGAGGCACAGTTAGAGATGGCCAGTGCCCTGATTTGTGAGATTAAGGGAGTTTAATGAACCCATGGGGCCTGTGCAGGCCTTCTAATAGCCCATTTTTATCATCCTACGACTTCCTCCAGCTCTCCCTGCGGAGAGAAGGAGGAGGGACTCCATGGTCTTGTCGGAGTCCAGTGATAAAAACCTTGGCCTGGGTTCACAGGCTGCTGGGAATAGCCCCAGCCTCAAAGTTTTTCTAGTGTAAAAGCTAATGTCATCGTGCTCAGATATGGGGGGACTCTGACAGCTTTAGGGGTACACTTGCTAGGAGGCGAGCGAAGCCTTTCGATACTTGGTCAAGTATCTTAGACAAATTATGGTATCGTCCATCTCCTTGACATTATCATTACTACATGTCTTCATTAACTCATCCAGCTGTGTCCTCATGGGAATGTTGGTGTACCCGTAATTCCATCTTTCCAACCCCCGGAGATGAGTAGATTGAGTATCCATGACTAAATTTGGCTTGTACACCACCATATAATCGTGATTTGAATCCAATGTCACATTACTACTCCAAATGTATCTGTGTCTGTGCTGTTTCACTTTAGCAGTGTAGCAAAATGTGACCTCTAAGGAACTCCAAGTGGGCGTGTGGAGCTTGTCCTCGGTTTGAAGCATCTCCAGAGAATACTACAGTCGAAGGCTTTCGGGGAAATGTGTTGCTAGGTGGCTGATGTGAGGAATGAAGAAAAAGAAAAAAAAAACAAAACAAAAAACAAAATGCATAATTTCTCCAACTTGGCTCCACATTAGAGGGATTGTCCGTCTCAGAGCAACGGCATGCTGGGTGCAACTGAGACGCTGAGATGAGCAGGCATGGGGTCTTTTTTTTTTTTTATGAGCTCCTCTGAAAAACCCCTGTCTTGCTTCCCACGACACTCAAACCAGCGTCACAGCCTCTTTAGAAATGAAGAAGGAAATGGAGAGAAGATGGACAGACATGGAAGTAGGAGGAGAAAATTAAGAGACAGTAAAAAGGCATTGAGAAGTAGAAAATGAGCGCCAGATAGAGAAAGACTACCAGGGAGGCTTGATGGGAGAAAGAGATGTGGACTATAAGGAGGGGTGAAATGACCTCCAGGGAGGGCTGGAAGATCTCTGGTCCTCTGTGCTAGCATATCCGGCTTTACTGCGATAGTCAGAGCGATGACTCCAGTTCTCCAGTGATCACGCTCTCCAGGGCAAGGACAGAGCGATCAGGAAGTATTAGCGGTCGCCGAAAAAGCCGAGCGCACAGCAGCAATGCTCTTTCATCCATCTTCTGACATTCTTAATAGCAGAAGTGGCTCCAAAAATAGCACTGATAAGCTTGCGTTCAAAGCTGCACTTTGTCCAAAGTCCATGCATCATCCTGCAGTACATTCTCACATGGCCTTGAAGCTCTGCTTCTCTTTAGTATGCTGAACCCTTGCTTCTATTATCAAAGGGTATTAAAACTGGAGGAGGTACCTTATTCACATGCCTCCTTCTTTATCACTTCCAGGATCTGTCACATCAAAATCAGACCTCCAGTCGGAGAGCACTTCCATGAACGTTTGTCTGATACACCATAGCTCTCATTCTGGCCTTACTGTTTAGGATGAACAGCAAGCATGACTCTGTGAGTCATACTCTCATTGCCCAATCTAGACTGGTGTGGAAACTGTGGAAATTTTTCTACCTGAGTAGCTCCAGTCCAATTACGGAGCACAAATTCTTCTTCATTGAATCAGATTTGATCGCAAAGTAATTGCTAACACTCTGACTAAACTCTACATTTGTACATCTCATCGGTAAGGGCTTTAATCCAGTCAGCGTCATGGTTCATCCGGAGCCAAATCATGGAGGGGGGCTGCCGAAACACCTCACATCATCTGCTAGCATGTTTTATTACCAGATAATTCTGATTGTCTGATTCGTTTCCATAACAGTAGCTCTGATAGAAGTGCAGTTACAAATCACTAATGATTGTTTGGATGTAACAACAAACACAGGAATTGTACCATAGATTCTAATTCTAATCTTAGATGGCTAATAACTATTATTTATTGATATGATAAAGCTTTTTGGACTTTTGAATTAACAGCTTCGGAAGGAGTCTCCAGTATCAGTGTTAAAGATGCAATGATTTTTCTGACGTCAACATTCTTCGTTAAAGTTCTGCTAATACAATCAGAATGTCCTGTTGGTTTTATACAACCGATGCTATGCTAAGTGCAGATGACTAGCATTGTTGCGTTCACGCTTAGCTGTTGCTACATATTCGTATGCTCCGGTGAACATTTCTCTGCTTGGTCTTTGGAGTTCGCTGAAGCCAAAGCCGCTGTTGTCAGGAGGAGTAAAGTTTCCTCCGGGAGTCTGAATGTTGTGGTAACAGAGAAGCTCATGTTGAAGGCAGATGTTATCTAGACTGTTTGAACAAGCCAGGATGGATGGGTGGAGTGAGAGCCTGGTGACCACACTTGTTCTTTTTTCAGGCTTCAAGATTATGATAAGAGCACGCTGACTTCAGCATCTATCCATAAATCTTTGTCTTATTCCCTGTATTTCTCTTTCTCCCACTCATCTGATTACGGCTAGTCGAAAAGAAAACATGCCAGCGCTACAATAATGTAAAGAATTAAAGGGGCGATTGGTAAAAACGGAGCTCTAGGAATCGAAAGCTAAATTAACATCACCATGTCATGTTTATGAATCACATTTAAATCACACGATTAGCTTAGCGTTTCTAGGTCCGTTTATTAGCAATGGCAATAGGAATATATTGTGAATCTATTTAAAATTTTAAACATTAACTGACAGTTAAATCGAATTCATTAGCGAAAAAAGGCTTTGCTAAGTTTTTAACCAGAGTTTGCATATAAACACAGAATCAATTGATACAGTATACCGTTATATCAATATTTTACTTTTATCTTTATTTCCATAAAGCTTAATCTAGCTTGTGAACTTGCTAGTGTTTTAGTTCTTGGCTACTTACAAGGTCTTTATTAGCTTTGTTACTAAACGTATGTAACCTAGCTAACCTGCTTACGCTTTTAGATTGCTTTCTATGACATCAGTTATGTCGGCGTCATTTGTTAAACCCTACTAGCTACATGATAAAACTAGCACTATGTTACTTACAGTTACCACAACACCTTTATTTACCTTTAAATGTTTGATTCATTACAACCATTATGCTTGTTTAATGAAAATAATGTTTCGTTGTTCTTTAGATAAGTTTCAGCCATCTTCACTTTTCTTAATACTGAAAAAGGAAGCAACATCACAACTATTACATGAGGGAAGTGAATTGACTTATTTTTGTAACAATGCTAAGCTCATTAATGCTAAAATATCTGTCAGGCTGAGCCCTGTTTGCTTTTCTATGTGCAAAGTTCATTTGAACAAACCAGATTTTATTAGCTTAGCATGATTCATTAGCAAGAATGTCTTCATTAACTTAATAACTAGGCTGCAAGCAGCTTTGCATACACACATAGTGACGAGATTGGTTTCTAAATCTTTATTAGCTTTCTAAACTCTAGCTTGCTAACATCACAAACTCTCTCGCAGTTACCACAACAGCATAAGCAGGCGGATTTGTAATCAAGAGGAGAATTTTGGAAGAACAATTTGTTTTGTTAGGAAATTACACTTTATACTATCAATCCCTATCTACATGTTTTTTTGGTTTAAAGTACTTAATGTTAAAGGCATTAATTTGATTGTTTCGACTGAAGTATATTTTATTTAAAATTAACACAACATAAATTTATTCATGACACCGTTTCTTTACGCAGATATAATTTTTTTGCTTGTTTTCCGCATATCAACATCAAAACGCAAAAATAGTACAGCAATTAAAAGTGTCAGTGTGGAAACATAGCAAGCGTTCTGTTTGATGTCCTGATGATTGACGCCATTTGAAACACCATCATTACTTCAAAACAAGACTATTTTGTCTTCATGCTCAATGTTGAGTTTCATTTTCATAAAGCATCCATATTTGTCCATGTGTATGTTAATTAGAGTATAAAACACTTTAAAAGTATTAAGTATACAGTGGTACCTCGGTGTGCGTCGTTCTCAGTGTATGTCACATTCAGCTAACATCAGATGTTTTGTCGGAAATTTGATGGTAACGGCGCTTCCTTCAGTTTCCGTCGCCTTCGCCTGGAGCGCCATTACTAATTACTTCCCAGATCATGACCGGAGACAAATGGGATAATTCAGTTCGGTTAACGTCGGTTTCTGTCAAAGTCGCTTTTTGAGGAACGGATTAACAATGTACACTGAGGTACAAATGTGTGATTAATTTGCGATTCATCACAAGTTAGTAACAATGTTGTATGTATTATATATATATATATATATATATATATATATATATATATATATATATATATATATATATAGAGATAGAGAGAGAGAGAGAGAGAGAGAGAGAGAGAGAGAGAGAGAGAGAGAGAGAGAGATCAAATACACTGCATTGCTGTTGTACAACTAAGTGCTAACCGTTTCTCTCCTGATGTATTAAATGAGTAGATGGGGTTAATTTCCCTGCCAGTACATCATAATGATGAATTTAATGCACAGAGTCGTTACATATATTTATCATATATCCTAATGGCATTATGTAATAAAACATGATGGCTATGCAAAATTCCCTCGAAATGACTTCCTGGCACGTGTGTTTTTCAAGAGCTGCATCGGGTCCCGGCAAAATAGACAAGCACGCCGTTGAACGAATTCCATTAGAGCGCAAATTACCTTTAATAATAAAAGGGCAGGCAATTACGTTCGCTATTACAGCGCTGTAGAGGTGAGGCTGTGTGTGCACAAGGGGCAGAGGCTAACATATGGCTCAGCTCAGTGCAAGACCTCCTTAATAAAGCTAACATTGTCATGACTGATGTATGGCAGGGCTGTAGTGGCCACTGAATGATTCATTTGTCTTCTCAATTAAGACAGAGCTAAAAAAAAAGAAAAAAAGAAGTAGAAAAAGAGACGAGAAGAAGAAGTGAGAACCCTTGGGAGGGATGTCGAGAAGGTGGAGGGTTTGTGTACTCTTCACTCGGCAATGTGTTAGGGATCGGGGTTTGGATGAACGCCAGGACGAGCCTGGGAGTCAGATTGGGACCCCTCCCTCTGTATTAACTCGTCTATCCCACCGCCCCCCCCCTTCTTTTTCCTCATCCCTTTTATTCCTCATTTGCAGAGCAGCCAGGAATCCCTTCCCCTGAGGAGAAGGAGGAGGCCTGCTTTCATGTGGGGAGCCGAGCACCGGCAATCAGGGAGCTAACCACACCGACTAACTCCCTGTGCTGCTCACAAACATGTGCTCTCTCTCTCTCTCTCTCTCACACACACACACACACACGCATGTTTTAAATACTTTATTCAGTTTCACATAGGAGACAAATGAATGAAAGAGAACCAGATATTCCAGCGACCACACACACGATGATTGTAGAAAATACCGCCAACTCTAATGAGGGCATTTAGAACATGCATGCTTGTTTGTTTTCAACATGGAGTAGTTGCTTCATGTGCTGTATACTCCACACACATACACTCGCATACAAGAGCGCGCACACACACACACACACACAAACTTACACGCACTGCTCCTCCTTATTAGACGAAGCATCATGCGTCATCATGCCTCACATTCTTCTCAAGGCTTGGTACTTCTCAGGACCACAGGAAATAAACAGATATCCCAGGATGGGAAGGGAACACACATTTATTAAAGAGCCAAATCGAGGGAAATTGGGAGGCCACAGACAGAGTAATGGGCTCCTTTTTAGCATTGTTTTCTGATCCCTGGTTACTTGACTATCTACAAAGAGGCTCTTTGAACATTGAGACTGTTATCTGACTAAATACTGGCTCTTGAAATGGGACATTTATCCAATACCCAACACCCCCAACACACACACAGTGGTGGCCTGAAGTGACTTATGATTGCGAAATCAGGTCCTGAAGCATTTTTTAATCCGTGTTGCTTAAACAATCACATCATACTTGTGCTCCTGGTATATTCGACACTATTTATTGAAGGAAAAGCACACCATTCGGACGTTTAGAAACCTCCAATTTCACTACACGCTCTATGTGGATGTCTAATCTATGAATTGATATTTATTATGGTGTTTATTTTAACATTTTGTGCCGACGGATTCTCTGTTCCGAACGTTTTTTTTTTTTTTTTGTTAGCACAGAAGCTCCAGAGCTGTCGTACTGGGTCGTTCTGAAAATGTCGAAAGAATTTCAATTTAACAAAGAATAACAAAACATTGCCAAAGTTTAAGTTTACACTATATATACAAAAGTATTCCGACAACGGGCTTTTCCAGCCATGTGTGGTTCTTTCTCAAACTGTTAGCACAAACTTTGAGTCACTCAAGTGTATAGGGTGTCTTTAGAAGCAGGAGCATGGACTTTTCCTTTTCCCTGAATGAATCTAACACGACTCTCCACATGCATACTCCAAAATCTTGTGGAACATCTTCCCAGAAGAGTGGAGCTCATTATAACAGTGACTGAGGACACAGTGTGGGATGTTGGAAAACATTCAGAGAGCAATCTAATGCTCAGTAGTCCAAAAACTTGTCCATATCGTGTATGTAGAAGGTGCTATATGCATATAGACATGTGTACATATATACATATATATTCATATATAAATAAAACAGTTAGGGGTGTACTCACTTTTGTGGCCAGCGATTTTGATATGAATTGCTGTATGTTAAGTTATTTTGAAGGGGACAGCACTGGAAATAAACAGATATCCCTGGAGATCCCCCTTTTATAACTTATAAACACACTTTCATAAAAGAGCCATATATATACACGCACACACACACACACACACACATATATATATACATATACATATTATATTAATAATGTTGTTAAAATTTATTTTTACTCTGCATTACTCTGTGATTAATCTGCTCCTTCACTCTGTGTTGTGTTAGCAACTGAAGCAGTTCATTCTGAACAATAAAAAGAACAAATTAACAAAGAAATAATAATATATATATATATATATATATATATATATATATATATATATATATATACATATATATATATATATATATATATATATATATATCTATATATATATATATATATATATATATATATATATCATATATATATATATATACAGAAATGGTCAAACAGGAAGAATTGATCAGACATCACGAAAATTTGTATGTTTAAATGAATGTGTATTAATGTTAACGTTATTAATGTTAATATATTTTATATATATATATAACGAATATATATATATATATATAACATATATATACATATATATATATATATATATATTTAAATATTACCCTTGTGTGTGTGTGTATGAATATTATAGTATATATATATATATATATATATATATATATATATATATATATATATATATATATATATATATATATATATATATATATATATATATATATAAACATAAAAGAAAAAAGAAATAGTGTAGCATTTATGTAAATGGAAATAAAATAAAATACAAATAAAAACATCTTAATAAAAATATAAATAGTGCATAAAGGTTAAAGTGACCAGTGTAGAGTGTATATATATATGTTGTGTTTGTTGTTGTAGTATATACATCCATCAATTTTCTGGTTTCCAGCTTTTTATTGTTTTTATATACAATATGCAGTTTCTGACACTATATACTAAATGCTCAGCTTGTGCATTCTACAATGTAGTGATTTCCATTAGACAAAATCGAATATCCATTTACAATAGATAAATGAATTAATTTGATCATTTGAGAATACCTTCACAGTTCATATTCAGGGTCACTATGTGGATGCCCACTAACAGTTCTACAGTGTAATAAATTGATATTTGCTCAACAACCCGTTCCCTTACATTTCTAACGATCGTGAACAATCACACAAGTGGCACTGCTGTCATTTCAGCCAGACATAAGCAAACAACGTGTATTTAATGTCGACTTCATCCTAACAGCTACTCAAAGGCACTAAATAGTCGCAATGAGGCACTTGTACAGACTAAACAAGCCATTGTTCACGTACATTCATCAAACCAAACATGGATAATTGATGAAATTTCTTCATCAGTGTCCATAAACCAGTTCCTGCGCACTTTATCTTACGTACAGCATGTATGTTTGTTTTAGAGAATTATTTTTTTCATTAGCGCACGTCAATTTGTTCATCACAGAGTTATATTGTTACTGAGATTGCATACGAAACAACACCATGGGCAATTTTTTCTTTCTTTTTACAAGACAATGCTTGTAAATCTGAGTCATGAGTCATGGCCAAGTGTGTCACGCCAGCGAAACAAAACACACACCTCCCTACATGAGTATGAGTCACGTTTCTGTTTTACCGTAACTCCAAAAAAATTATACGTCGTAAAATCCTTTTCCATTGATGTTTTTTTCCCCCCACCAGATAGCACAGAAACACCTATGATGATTATGATAGCCTTTATTTGTCAAATGTACACATGTTTGTCACAGCACAGTGAAATTCTTTTCTTCGCGTATCCCAGCATGTTTGGAAGTGAGAACACAAAAAACAAAACAAATATTATAATGCACAGCATCACAACACTTACAAATGTTACATTTTGAGCTCCTAACTTAGACAATCAGAAATACGCAATGCATTTAATGTCACATGATTATTAAAGACTATATTATATTATATATATAATATAATATTATATTATATTATTCACCACTATATCCGATCTTCCCAGGGGTCACAGGGAGCCTGTGCCTATCTCAGGCGTCTATGGGCATTAAGGCAGGATACACCCTGGATAGAATGCCAAACAAACGCAGGGCAAACACACACACACACACACACATTCACACACTAGGGACAATTTTCCAAGGTGCCAATCGTGCATGTTTTTGGAGAAACTGAGAAACAAAGGCACAGGGAGAACATACGAACTCCACACACACATGGCCGAGATGGGAATCGAAACCGGACCCTGGCGGTGTGAGGTGAATGTACTAACCACTAAGCCACCGTGGCCCCTACATTATGTTATATTATATTATATTATATATGACATCTAAATCACTTCAGTATTATTTACTTAGAATTTTCTCAATTAATATTATCAGTATGAAGGTGGAGTTCAGTGGTTTAAGGCGCTGGGCTACTGATCTGAAGGTCGAGGGTTCGAGCCCCAGTATCGCCAAGCTGACACTCTTGGGTAAGGCCCTTAACCCTTTGTGTTCCAGGGGGCGCCATACCATGGCTGCCTGTGATCTGACCCCAGCTTCCAAATTAGCTGAGAAATGCAATGCAAAAGAATTTCCTTCACGGGATCAACCAAGTATAAAAAATATATTCACCCCTAGTCGCCCGAATATAGATGACATCCACATACTGTTCCATAGGCTTGAACACCTTTGGAGGATATAGGAGGAGATCCATCCACATTCGTCCAATCCATGTGATGCAGATTTTCATGGATCTGGCTTTGTGGACAATTTTCATGCAGGAAAAGGTTTCACTCTTGTGATTCAAGACATCTAGTACTTTTGTATACATCTGTCTTTGTGGTAATAGTTTGGGGAAGAACCGAGCATCAGGTGTCCGGATACTTTTGCATGAACCTTTTTTGGACACCATTCAATTTTTCCACCAGATTTAAAGGAAATTCATGTTTAGACTCGAACTGAAATCCAATAATGAAAAAGAGGAAACAGAATTCCTTTAGTGCACTTATGCCATGTCAAGGACGCCCGATTGCGCTTGAATAGTTCGAGAACCTTGTAAAAGCATGAGATGAGGGACGTGATTGAACAGCCCTGGAGACGGGACCTAGAGTCCTCGCCACTAAATGGCACCTGGCAAAGAAGAGCGGGGTGCCTACATGCTGTGGTCAGATTCTCACGTGAATCGATTCAGGTCAGACGTGTTGAAAATTAGCGCAAATTAGCTGCGAACACAAACTTCGGGTTCGAAGGCCTTGAGTCAGTGAATAGAGGCGTTCACCGGCATGTCGCGCACTCTCCTCTGTGCCCGACTTCATTTGACCTTCGTTCGTATTTTCTTGTTCAACCCCTTCAGTCTCCCAGCCCCCCGATCGATTTCTGTCTGCCTGTATGCGCTGACTGTTAATGTAACTTGGCAACGTCAGTAAAACCATAATTCTGCCGTTTCATATCACTGTCTAGTGCCAATCCCATACTGCCAAGAGACGTCGAAAGGATTTGATGGAGGCTATGAAATATCACCGGAAGTGAAAACCGTCCGGCTGAAGCGCTATGCTGACACCATTCCAAAGCTAACCTTCTCCTGAAACCTAACCAGGTAAGGAATTTATGTAGAAACCTAAGCGAGAGTCTGTGAGAGGAAATGGTTTGCGTTGAGCTGCTCCTTGTATGAAACCGTATGGGTTTCTGAAATGAGTCTGCGAGGAGTGAGATACCACGAGAAAATTTCGGCAGGTTTAATTGTGCGGTGAGATTGAACAAAAAAGTTCCACTTGGTTCTACTAGACGCTGTTTCGAGAATCTACCATACTCAGGAAACCAGATTTTTCTATTACTAACAGTAGAGGGGGGTAGTTCAGTGTGGAGTGGGTGTAGCTCAGTGTGGAGGGGGTGTAGCTCAGTGTGGACAGGTGTAGTTCATCATGGAGTGGGGTAGCTCAGTGTGAAGGGGGGGTGTAGCTCAGTGTGGAGAGAGTGTAGCTTAGCATGGAGAGGGATAGCTCAGTGTGGAGGTGTGTAGCTCAGTGTGGAGGGGGTGTAGCTCATCATGGAGTGGGTTAGCTCAGTGTGAAATGGGTGTAGCTCAGCATGGAGTGGGGTCGCTCAGTGTGAAGGGGGTGTAGCTCAGTGTGAAGGGGTGTGTGGAGGGGGTGTAGCTCAGTGTGGAGGGGTGTAGTTCATCATGGAGTGGGGTAGCTCAGTGTGAAGGGGTTGTAGCTCAGCATGGAGAGGGGTAGATCAGTGTGGAGGGGGGATAGGTCAATGTTGAGGTTTGTAGCTCAGTGTGGAGCGGGTGTAGCTCAGCAAGAATAGGAGTAACTCAGTGAGGAGTGGGTGTAGCTCAGCATAGAGAAGAGTAGCTCAGTGTGAAGTTGGGTTAGCTAAGTGTGGAGGGGGTGTAGCTCAATGTGGAGGTGGGTAGCTCAGCATGGAGAGAGGTTGCTCAGTGTAGAGGGGGTGTAGCTCATTGTGGAGGTGGTGTAGCTTAGCATGGAGAGGGGTGTAGTTCAGTGCTTTGAGGCGCTGGCATACTGATCGGAAGGTCGGGGGTTCAAGCACCCAGTATCGCCAACCTGCCAGTCTTTGGTCCTTGAATAAGGCCCTTAACCCTCTGTGCTCCAGAGACACTCTATCATGGCCGACCCTGCGCTCTGACCACAGCTACCAAACAAGCTGGGAATTTCACTGTGCTGTAATATCTTTGTGACAAATTAAGGCTATTCTGCTATTCATCTGCATCAGTGTGTCCTGATTGTGTCCTGAGCATATTTTAGAAGTATGTGTACTGTATAATGTAGAAAACACAAAAAGCATGAATTACACCGGTTTACATTGCTTGATCTTTTTTGTTAGAAAGTCTGGCACTTTTCACAACTAGCCCTGATCAAGATCTGTTCAACAGAAAGTTTCCACTTGATTGACAACAGATTTTTCCCCCCTCTCGCCCATCTGTAACCATTGTAATACCCCCCCCCCCCTTAAATGTTTTACATAATGCTTTGTAATAACACGACAGCTGTAGTACATAACACATACCAATGATATCATTCTTCTAAAAATAGTAACAAGCTGAATTGATTTTGTTCTCTTGGTGGAAACCAAAGTATACTGTATACATACAGAGAGCCAATCAGATTGCAGTCTTTAGGATCCGGCACACAGATGTCCAAATAGTCCAAATGTATTAAATGTAGGAACCTTCACATTCTTAATTCATAATTTGTATGAATTATACAGTTTAGAGATAATATCAATCAAAAAATATCGATTCGGATACCTTCACTCCTTTTTGATCGAATAATAAGGGTTAATTGTGGAAAACGGAAGAAACAGTAAGTGTGTGAAAATTTTGCGAAAGCCAAGAGACAATGTGTGTCATTTCCTGTAACTCGTGTTTCTCTTGAAACACGTGATTGAAAATGATTCATATGTAGGTCATGAAATGAAACCAGATTGGTGGGTGATGAGCTGATGGTTGACGGGTTATTTTATATTATATGTTTTTTTTTATATTTATGGCAGTTGGCCGACACCCTTTTTCAGAGCGACTAACAACTGAGCAAATTAGGGTTAAGGGCCCTTGGTCAAGGTCCCCACAAGTGGCAGCTTTGTGGTGGTGGGATTTTGAACTGGTGATCTTCTGGTCCAGAGGCCAAAATCTTAACCACTGAGCTCCCACCTCTTTATTTATTTGATATGTGGGTAATTTAGGGGTTATAATAAAAAAAAATTATAATACCTAGGTGAAATATATTGAGAATATATTCATCTTTAAACAGTGAATTAATTGCTTTTAATGAATGAATCATTCTATTAAATATTCATTCATTCATTCATTCATCTTTTACTACTTTATCCGATCTTCACTTGGGTCACGGGGAGCCTGTGCCTGTCTCAGGCGTCTATGGGCATTAAGGCAGGATACACCATGGATGGAATGCCAACCCATCGCAGGGCACACACAAACAATCACACACACATACATACACTAGGGACAATTTTCCAAGGTGCCAATCAACCTACCAAGCATGTTTTTGGACCGGGGGGAAACCGGAGAACCCGGAGAAAAACCCCCTGAGGCACAGGGAGAACATGCACAAACTCCACACACACATGGCCGAGACGGGAATCGAACCCGGATCCCGGTGGTGTGAGGCGAACGTGCTAACCACTACGCCACCGTGACCCCCTCTATTAAATATTATATTATTTAAATCACTATTTCACAATGTACATTTCTATTAAGCAATTTATTAAAATTAATTAATTAATGATAATAATGTCATTAGTGAAACTACTATTGAAACATAATATTTTCAAAACAAAAAAAAGTGTGCAAATGTGCAATAGAAAAATAGATAGAAATTTTGGATACGAATAATTTAACAGAGAATGTAAAAATGCCATTTGACCCCCAATTTCCAAACTTAACTCGTATACAATTTTAACCACAATTGTTTTCACCATCTTCTTGTGGATTTTGCCACCAAAATTAATATAAAAAATTCTGAACAAAAAATATTACAGGTTAGCTGTAAATCCCTGTATAGATCCTACTATTAAAGCTTTACTCCGCACAGAGCCAAATACGTCACTCTCCTGATATCAGCATTGTTAGGAATGGAATTGGTTTCAATTGGATCGAGTGAGGGATCAGTTAAAACGCTGTCATTGTGATGTCTGATCGCAGAGATTTTATTGTGGATTTTAAGCACTTAGCTACTCGATATGAACTGATTGGCATCTCGTTGTATATAAAACAGGTCGGCGTCGTGGCCGGTGGTCGGACTCGGCCCGGCTTTGAGGAAGTGCTGGTTTAATCCGATTTGCTGTCACACTGAACTCGAACCTCTTTACCTCAAATATTTACACGCCATCTGAACCTGCAACAATTCCAGCAACTTTAATGAGATGAGGCAAAGCAAATTTAGCTGTGTGTAACTGCTGGCACACACACACAAACACGCACTAAAACACACTATTGGAATCACAGCCGAGTTTCTTCCTGACTCAGGAAGCGGAGTCGAATTTCTGTGGTCGTCCCGCCGGACTGGCTCCTGTCTCTCTCTCTCTCTCTCTCTCTCTCTCGTACACACACACACACACACACACACATCCAGAAGAAAACTTTTATCATCCACATTTGTTAATATTTCAAAACCTGCCATTTTCTGCGCCTGCAAATAAAATAAAACGTTCCTATTTTACATGTAATGTAAATAATGGATCAGGATCGATATGTGAATTACGGTAAACTTATCTATAAAGTTATGTAAACTTGTATATTATATGTAAACCTGTCTTGATTTGCTTTTCTCAACATACGCCTTCCCTCAAATGAAGCATCCAGTCTGCTATATTGTTTATCAATACATCGAAAGTTAGCGAATGCTAGCAATTTCTTAGCTAGCTATAAACACAAATTTCGAAAGTTTTCTGATGTTTTCAATCGCCTTATTGAAAGACTCGCAGTGACTCCACACATCTGTACAAAAATCCGAGCAGATATTTCGGAGCCTACAATTCAAATAAAGCGTTTCTATTGTAAATGTAATGTAAATAATGCATCAGGATCGATATGTAAATTACTGTAAACTTATGTAAATGTGTATATTATATGTAAACGTGTCTTGATATGCTTTTCTCAGCATATGCCTCCCCTCAAATGAAGCATTCAGGCTTACACTATATTGTTTATCAATATATGAAAAATTAGCGAATGCTAGCAATTTCTTAGCTAACTATAAACACAAATTTCTGAACATCGCTGACGACCACCAGATGTAATGTAAATCATGTACCAGGATTGATATGTAAATTACTGTAAACTTTTGTAAACTTGTATATTATACCTAAACCTGTCTTGATTTGCATAAGCAGCCCGTCAAATGAAGCATCCAGGCTGCTATAATGTTTATCAATACATCGAAAATTAGCGAAATGCTAGCAATATTTTAGCTAGCTATAAGACTCGCTGTGACTTCACACAATCTGGTGCTAAGAAGGTTAAAAAAAGAACAAGAAATTGAACAAGGTATTAGGACGTTTCACTCGAACATCTGTACAAAAATCCCTGCAGATATTACGCGAGGAAGTCCAGATGTTCCTCAATGATTCCTGTTTATTGATCACAGAGAAGTGCTTGCGCCGTGTTTACGCTCCTGCGATGTCTTCTTTATGCTGTGTGAGCGCTCGGCTGGGATGGTGAGCACCAGGTGGTCGATGTCAGGGAGGGGGATTTAGACATGTTCCTGCTCTTGTCCTTTTACTGTCTCTATCTATTTCTCTCTCTCTCTCTCCCCCTCTCTATCTCTCTCAGGGGTCAGACGGAGTGTCAGCGAGGTTATAGAGTTGTGAAATGGACAAAATCTTGTGTGGGACCGAGCTCTTAAACCTGACTTGCGAAGACAAATGATGACATTCTGGAGTTCACCTTGCATAGAGCATGTGCTGGTGGAGCTCGCACACACACACACACACAGACACACACCACACAAACACACACACATACACGCAAATTCGTAGCCAGTAATGCATTCCCACACTCATTACACATCTTGTGCTATCCATGTCTTCATAATTTGAGACATTCGTAAATGGTTAGAGTGACAAACACTTCATGTAATTTAATGCACTAAGATTTTTAAAAAGTATTCCAAACATCTAAATACATTCATAATAAAGAATTCAGGCAAGCAATTTGGTTGTGTTTGGTCCTTTACAAAACACTAGGCGTTCTAAACAGGTTTCTATGAGAGGATAAACAATTAGTATGTAAATAACTGTTTGTTTTTTGCTTATCTGTACTTAAGATGCTTATTAATGTTAGTTATCTTATCTCATTAAGCTACTTCCTTTATGTTCTGTGGGAGAAGAAAATCGCTAAATGCGTTATATGTGGATTGCTTTTCTGTTCATTATTTGCTTCATTGTCAATGTGTTTACCGACTTGTCTTATCACATTAAGCAAAGTTTTTTCCCATTAAAATTCCCATTTAAAATCTCCATGTAATCCCTCCCATCTCGAGATTCCTCACCCTTTGCTAGCACTTCCTGCTAATCCATAAAACCTTCCTCGTCCTTTTTATCCTCATCCGTCGCCTCGCCGTCATCATTTCATGCGTTGTTTTCAAACGGACGCTTTCCCTCTGCCTTAAAGCTCCTGCCCACAGCTGGATCTGGTTACGTTTAGAGGAGCGCTCATGTCCGGCCATGTGTGTGCGCGTGTTGTTCTGCTGATTAAGGGAACAGATAGATGAATGAATAATAAATACAGAGTTGGATAGGCAGGCCTTTGTTCAGCCGCAAGAAGAAAAAAAAAACTTGTCGTAATGTATGACGCGAAAACACACGTCGACACCCGGACTGTGGAGGACGGCAAGCTGCCGTCCGCCCGGCGTGGTGGTCCGAGGCCGGCTGCGATGAGGTCACATGAGCGCTCGCTCCGCTAATAGCACACAATCCAGATGATTTACACAAATCCCAACTCAAATCACTATTTAGACCGACTCTGATTTTATTTCTCCTGCTGATATATTGAGATAAACGGATGATCTGTCATAGCAACGCCGTGTTTACACCGACGAGTTCAGTTCGACGAGGTCTCCTGCTTGCATAATTGGTCTTTCTTTTTGTTTGTTTGTTTTTTTTACAGTAAAAAAAACAAAAAACACTGCATTGTTGTACATTGCATAGTTGTAGACTTCTGAAACTCCAGCTCCTTCATATTCCACTTCAGTGCGTCTGTAATTATTTGTTTATGTGTGCTCCGTTCAAGCTTTTAAGTAAATAAATGCATAAATATAGTAATCCGTTGACCCAAAAAAAGTTGGTGAAATTCTATTAAACATACTACTAATAATATAATATTTACATTTCAGATCAATTCAATGATGCATATTATCAGCAAGACAGATGTCTGAAAAAATTAACACTTTTACACTGAGTAAATAAAATAAAGAAGTATAATGTTAGTAAATTGTGACATATCTGTTCATCTTATATACTACTCGTAATACATATTTCTGTATAATTTTAACATACAGAGATAATTGATAATAGATTATTGCATATGCAAATTGCATCTTCATATCAGATAGCTCATATATCTGTATACCATCTTTATATAGTGTACATATATAGTATATTCTACCTCAAATACATCTTCCACATAATCTACAGATTACCAGTTAATCCACTCATATTTATATATTCATATGTCATATTTACTTTATTCCACATTCATTTTCATCGCATGAAACAAGCACACAACAAACAGATGCGGTTTAGGATCTACCAGAAGTGCAAAGAGAAGCAATGGTGTAAACTGCCAAGTGCAGATAAATATGTAAATATAGAAAAATGTGCATGAGATGATATTTAATCGCACATTAAGAGCACGTTTTCAATGTACCATGAATAAATACTTTTCATGTTTCTAGTACTCTAACTGTAACAGATGTTATAATTATATACATTTCTCTCAAAATATCTCCCTTTATTAAAATGTTTATTTCTTGTTAATTCATGAATTTCTTGTTCATTTCAATGTTACTTATTTAGTGGTTGTTTTAATTGTAAAATATGGGACGTGGCTTCTATTCCATTTGTTTTCCATATAAACTGGTGATACTTTTAGGTTATAGGGAAGTGCACTGCGTTCACAAGAGTGCACTTTATTCCGCAATACGGATTTGGGAATGCGATGCGCTTGCGTAAGGTTCCAATATACACTAATATCATGAGGAGCTCATACCTTTTGTGAATGTGCAACTAGTAGGTGTAATTAGGGGGAAATTTAGGAAGCGTGAGTGGATGCACTGAAGTTTCTTTATTTATTTGTTGTTTTTTGTCCTTATCGTTTCATTCGTTCACCAACTCAACGCAGAGTGAAGGAACAGATCACTCACATAGTAATGCACATTGTTAATCACACGTTAATAACATTAATGCTGTTAAAGTGAATTTGGCGTTAATGTGGCGTTAATAACTTTGACACTGCTGATATATGTATATATATATATATATATATATATATATATATATATATATATATATATATATATATATATATATATATATATAAATGCACACCTGAAAACAAAGGAGAATTTCAAAAATGGAAGTGTTACTTTCATCAATGAATGAAATGCCTCGAAGGAAGAAAAGAGAAATGGAAATGAAATCTATATTTGGTGTGAACGCGCTTTGCCTTCAAAACAGCAGCAATACTTCTAGATACACTTACACACAGTTTATGAAGGAACTCGGCTGGTAGGTTGTTCCATCTTGGAGAAGTAAACACAGATCTTCTGTGGATGTAGACGTTCTCACATCCTTCTGTCTCTTCATGTAAATCCCACACACACTCCATGATGTTGAGATCAGGGTTCTTTGGAGGTCGGAACACCTTTGGGATGCATGTGAACACTGAGGGCACCATCCTTACATCACTTACATCACTACCTGACTGCCATACTTAGATGAATGTCTGAAAATGCCACACACTCCAAAATCTTCCAAAAGGTTATTATATGGTATTAATAATTATTAACAGCAAATGGAGATGTTTGTAATGCCATATCCATAAAGGAGAACCTAACAATCTTATGGTCAGAGTTTTGTTCATGAAGTGTCTGATGAAGGGGCGGAGCCTGTTTGCATCAATTTCATTGACTTAAACGAACCTCTGATATCATTCACCTCTATGAGAACGTCAGGCTGAATTGTTGTTTTTTTTTCGGTTAGAATGTATTATGAAGACACACTTGTTTATTTACTTATTTAGTTAGTGAGTCGGTAAGATTGATCAAATTTGAGAATTCCTTTTTTGAAATTTATTTATTTATCTTGGATGTGATCAGGCTGTATGTGCCAAATCACTGGACTTGTGGTCTTTATATTTGAAATCCGAGTTCTTTATTTGAGTTGTAAGCGCCTGCATGTGTGTGTGTGTGTGTTTCACTAAGAGAGGATCGACCCTTCTCAATGTTTATTAGTTCTCTTGCTCTGGCCACGTGGGCGATGTCTGGCCTATGTGTGTGTATAGATGTGATTTGTGTGTGTGTGTGTGTGTGTGTGTGTGTGTGTGTGTGTATCTGATATCTGAGTGACACAAGTGATAAGAGTTCAGTCCTCTGGGTCTCATTGATGACAGCCAGGACCAGACGTTTTGTGTGTGTGTGTCTTTTTCTTTTCTTTACACAATCAGTGCGATATATCTCTCATAAAAGTAAAAGGTCCTGCCTTGTGGTGCATAAAAAAAAAAACAAGCGCCTCGTCCTTCCCGTCTTTACGGCACAGCAGCTCGAAGGCAGGCGTGCTGTAAATGTACTGGAATTCCTCGCGTTCAGCCGAACGCTATATATGGGAACAGATGGTCTGGAACATTTTATTGCTGGCGTTAATAGGAAAGTCGACGGGTTTTTACAGCGATTTTTAAACGTCACACAGGCCGATCTCTCGTCCTGGGGATTTTGGTGATGATGTTTTTCGGTCGGGAGCTTTAAAGCCGGAACGATGGGTTCTGCAAGTCAGAGCAGGAGAAGCTGGTAGTTTAATAGAAGCTGGGAGTCGGTTGTAACCCGAGCCTGCTTTTGGTCTTTCCTGATCCCGGGGAGATGAAACAGGAGCTCGTGGGGCAAATCAGATGCTGCACAGTGACAGACAGATGCATCAATTAGGGGTATTTAGTGCAGCAGTGTGGGTGAAAGGGCAGCAAGGCCAGCGAAGTGACGATCTGCCAAATGACTCGCTTACCAACCTCATCAGAGACAGAGAGAGAGAGAGAGAGAGAGAGAGAGAGGGAGAGAGACAGTGACCAGGTCAATCACACAAACTCACACACACACACACACAATCTCTCTCTCACACACACACACAGGTTTAAGCTTCACTCCAACCTCAAAAACCTTTTCCCATACCACAGGCTATCTTTATTACTTGTGTAAAAGTAATTGCACCCCAGATCTCAACAAATACAAAGTAAAACCCTCGGGAGTTTTTGTCTAAAAGCTCAAACACTTTGCTTTTTCTTCCTGTAAAGTGTTTCGGAAGACTCATATCCTGCTGGAGCCAAACACACTATATGTGACACCTGAGCTGACGTGCCATAGGTGGTTCTTCTCCAAACTGTTACCACTAAATCAGAGGCACACAATTCTACTAGACATCTTTCAATGCTGTATGATCCAATTTTGTGTTCACTTGAACAAGGAAACATAAACCTGTTCCAGAATGACAATGTGCACAAAGCAAAGTTTCCTTTTTATTATAATATGCATGATATGTTTTTTGTGAGATGTGTATTAGAAGTGTGTGGATTGTGTGTGATCTTTGTAAGTTGTTTGTAAGTTGTGTGTAAGAAGTGCGAAATGTTCGTGAGAGGTGTATGAAAAGTGTCTGAGAAGTGTGAGATGTTTGTGAGATTTATATGTAAAAGTGTGCTAACTGTATGTGTGATCGTTGTATGATGTGTGTGAAATATGTGTGAGATGTGCATGAGATGTGCATGAGAAGTGAGTGTGAGATTTTTGTGAGATGTTTGTTAGATGTGTGTAAAATGCGTGTGAGATGCGTATGAGATGTGTGTAAGAGGTGTGAGATATGTATAAGTGTGCGATGTTTGTGAGATGTGTGGGATGTTTGTAAGATGTGTATGAGAAGTGTGAAATGTTTGTGAGATGTGTATGAGAAGTGTGAAAGGTTTGTGAGATGTGTATGAGAAGTGTGAGAGGTTTGTGAGATGTGTATGAGAAGTGTGAGATTCCTTGTATGAGATGTGTGAGATGTGTGCTGTGTGAGAAGTGTATGAGAATGTGAGAGTGTATGAAGTGTGAAATTGTTTGTATGAGAGATGTGTGTATAGAAGTGTGTGTATGATGTGATAATGTGTATGAGAAGTGTGAGATGCATGATGGTTTGTGAGGTTTGATTGTGTATGAGATGTGTGAGATGTGTGAGAATTGGCAATGTTTGTGAGATGTCTATGAGAAGTGTGGGGTGTGTAGATGTGTATGAGAAGTGTGAGATGTGTAGATGTAGTTTGTGAGATGTGTATGAGAAGTGTGATATTTGTGAAGAATGTGATGTGACGGTTGTGTGAGATGTGTATGAGAAGTGTGAGAGGTTTGTGAGATATATATGAGAAGTGTGAGAGTTTTGTGAGATGTGTATGAGAAGTGTGAGAGGTTTGTGACATGTTGGATTGTGACATGTGTATGAGAAGTGTGAGAGGTTTGTGAGATGTGTATGAGATGTGTGAGATGTGTATGAGAATTGTGCAATGTTTGTGAGATGTCTATGAGAAGTGTGGGATGTTTGTTAGATGTGTATGAGAAGTGTGAGATGTGTATGAGAAGTATGGGATATTTGTGAGATATATATGAGATGTATATGAGAAGTGTGACGAGTTTGTGTGAGATGTGATGAGGAGTGTGAGAGGTGTATAGTGTGAGAGTTGTGTATGAGAAGTGTGAGAGTTTTGTGAGAATGTGGAGGTAGTGACATGTGTGAGAAGTGTGAGAGGTTTGTGACATGTTTGTATGAGAAGTGTGAGATGGAAGTGAAAGTGTGACATGTGTATGAGAATTTGTGATATATATGAGAGTGTGGGAGGTTTGTGAGACATGTGTATGAGAAGGTTTGTGATATATATGAGTGTGAGAGTTTTGTGAGATGTGTATGAGAAGTGTGTGAGGTTTGTGAGATATATATGAGAAGTGTGAGAGGTTTGTGAGATGTGTATGAGAAGTGTGGGAGGTTTGTGAGATATATATGAGAAGTGTGAGAGGTTTGTGAGATGTGTATGAGAAGTGTGAGAGGTTTGTGAGATGTGTATGAGATGTGTGAGATGTGTATGAGAATTGTGCTGAGGTGTTGTGAATGTTTGTGAGATGTCATGTGTATGAGAAGTGTGGGATGTTTGTTAGATGTGTATGAGAAGTGTGAGATGTGTATGAGAAGTATGGGATATTTGTGAGATATATATGAGAAGTGTGGGAGGTTT
>JACRUU010000027.1:15658511-15693511 GCA_030449085.1 Kryptopterus vitreolus | reverse complement strand
ATTCACCATGATTCCACTGTTGTTCCTTCAACACCTCTCCTTCAAGTGCTGTCCACAATAACACACACACACAAGCACGCACCACGCGCACACACACACACACACACACACACACACACACACACACACACACACACACACACACACACACACACACACTGGATTGAAGAAATAAATTGGGGAGATTCTCATTTTCTCCCACTTTTACTCTCTTTGACTCTTTCTTTCTCTCTCTTCCACATTCACTCTCTCTTTCTTTCACCTGCAGTGATTCAATTTGTCTTAGCTTCATTCCTTCCTTTTTTCCTTTATTTCTTTCTTTCTTCCTTCCTTCCTTTATTTCTTTCTTTCTTTCTTTCTGTTTCCAATAACACACCCATAACACACTCATATATCTATCTATCTATCTATCTATCTATCTATCTATCTATCTATCTATCTATCTATCTATCTATCTATCTATCTATCTATCTATCTATCTATCTATCTATCTATCTATCTATCTATCTATCTATCTATCTATCTATCTATCTCACTCAGACACTCACTCACTCTTTCTCTCTCTCTTTCTCTACATGGTGGAGGTGGTGGTTTAATTATGATTGAGTGCATTACTCGTGTATCTGCACCTCGGGGTCAGACAGACACTGTCCAGATCAACTCCCAGACAAATGACCAGTGTGGCATTCGCTCAGCCAAACCCAGCTTTCAAAGTGAGTGAGTGTGTGTGTGTGTGTGTGTGTGTCTGCATGTTCGAGGGAAAGAGAGACTGAATGAGACAATGAATGAGAGCGAGAATAAGAGTGAAAGTATCTTTAACATAAAATTCCCAGTATGACACTGAATCTGAGAATCCATGCTGCTTTAATGATTTCCCGAATCCTGAAGGATTTAATGATTTACTTTATTCGTTAATGAATAATAAGTATTTTCTATCCATTCATAAATGTATTTAATGTTGTACCTGTATATCTTCTTCAACATTCTTTTGTGGTTAATATGATAGCGCAGTTTGTTCACCCTCTCTCCATAACAATAAATCTGATACCTCCTTCCATAAACAGTATGGAAGGAGGTAATTGTACACAAATACACGTCAATAATATAAGCATCTAAAGTTGAGAAATAAATACATGATTTTAAAGATACGGACTAAAACAAGTCAAATGATGTGTCTTAAGATAATTACACTTGAAATATGAAAACATATGAAATCAGGTATTAAAAATGAGTGCATTAAAACATTTATTCCAAGCAGCTGATTTAGTCGCTTTAGCTTAAAACTTGGTTGTTGATTATTTTATTTAAAAAGACAGATTTTCTGAAGTTGTGTGAAAAGATCCTAAAACCATAGAACATGAGAATTTCTCTTAAGTGAAGAAATATATTATTATATATTCTTGTCTTAAAGCGATTAAGCTAAAAATAAGATTAGCGTTAAAATCAAGATTGTGCAAACACGCTTATTATCAGCAATTGTCTCTTTAAATGAAGTTAAAAAAAAAACAATCCAAATCATTAGTTGTTGTTTCTCAAAATTACAACTTAAAACATGATTACATTTATTTTTTGAAACATATTCAGTATGAGAAACTGAAATCAAACGACGGAAATGTTTTCAAAAAAAATGTTTTTTTGCATAACGAAAAACAAATTTCATAAAAATAACAGCCTCACTGGATATTATTTGGAAAGAGAGGCGTGAGAGTGACTTCATTCTCTTATAATAGAATAGAAAATCTTTATTGTCATTGGAACATGTGGGAACAAAATTAGATGCTCTACATATATTATACAAGATATACAAATTACAAAACAGAGTTGGCATATTGTTGCCCAAATGGCACATGAAACGACAAATACTGCACAAGAACGAGATTCAGGTATATAGCAGAACAAAATAAGAATAATTATCCCAGAGAATATATAACAAGTGGTATAAAGAATACTAAAGTCCTAAGTCTGATCATTGAGCATTTTTTTAACCTTGAAATCCTTGACCTTGAAAAGTTATTATGGCCTCAAAAGGACTTGGATAGTAATTGAAATAAATTGCCAGAAACACAATAATCGGACACTATATGTTCTTGTATATTCTTCTTAAAATAAGATTAATTAATTTTATTACTGAGTTTTGATCAAACAAATATATAAAACATTACATATAAATAACCATACATCTACATCCTTATAGGCTTGTGTTCATTTTCATTAAGCAATATACTTTTTATTGTATACTTACAATATACTTTATATTGTATATTGAAAATGATTTTTTTATGTCTAGAAAAATTGTTTGATTTACTAAGTAGTTTTTGCAGCGTGCACCAGTATGTAAGGAATACGCCGCGTCTTTCCTGTTTGTTCGTTAAAAGAAATATTTTCGAAAATAAAACCACTGCCTAGCTCGGCACGCCGCATTTACAGCCCATGCCGGATTGTTAATACCGCGTGCTCGGCCCTGACCCGGCGCTAGCCTTTGCCCGTAGGAGCGCCCTGTCGATGGGGCGTGTATTTGCTTGTAGCGTAGGCCCGTGTACACTCCCCTCTCGAAGTCCCTGTGTGGTCCTAGCGTCGCACGGCTGCGTGTGTGGTCCACGCAGGCCCCCCGATCATCTGTCCGAGGGCTGCTAACTGCCTGCTCAGCCACTGCGCCTGTTTACTTTAGCTCTGTCTGCACCAACCCGGCTCTGATCACTCGCTTCCTCCAGCTGGGCCAAATCAAGGCCCAGAGCCCGGCCCTTCGGCTCTAACCAACACACACACACACACACACAAGCGTTTATCGAACAATGTCCCGCGGCAATGTCTCGATACACACGGTGCACATATTTGTCAGGATGTCCAGGGCGTGGCCCGGTGCTCAGGCTCTCTCAGAGAGCATCGAGGAGTAATTAGCATGTCAGAGGCTTCGGCTCATTGGCTACGATAATTACTCTCTAACACCTGGTACAAGAAACAGGAAAATACACAGAGCGGGCTGAACCTGAGCCGCAGCCCATGTGGGGCTCCATGGAAAAAGAAAGAGAGAGACTGAGAGAGAGATGTGATGCTATACAGAGACAAGACAGAATGTCTTTATCTATCTGTCTGTCTGTCTGTCCGTCTGTCTGTCTGTTTATCTGTCCGTCTGGTCTGGTTTATTCTCCATTTATTTTATCTGCGGTCACAATATTCTGGATCTATTTTTATAAACAAAAAAATACTAGTTTGGATTGAGAGCGCCCAGGAGACAGGTCAAGAATGAGACAAATCTTTCAAAATCTGCAAGAAAGTAGTCTATATACTGTATATATATATATATATATTTCCTTGTGGATCCACAAAAACATGATCCGGTGTGATAGTCCTGCATAGGTAATGTCATATGGGGATATTTGAAGAAAACTTCCCTAGACTTGAGAGGTTCAACCGTCAAATTAAGCAGCGTAAAAACACAGTTACTGCTTTATCTTTAGTTGAATTAAAGTGAACTACACGATCGGGACATTTCTTGCATATGAAATTTTGTCGGTTTATCCGCCTGCGTACTCTCAATCCCACCGCCACCGAACATTTTTTGATTCGGGTATCATTCGGGTATATTATGTTTCTTTTGTTTCTATGCAATGCACTAGGTAAGTGTATTACAGGGAGATTTTACGGAAAAATAAATATTCCGTTAGCATGAAGAATATCTTTATACCGTCCAGCTGAAATACTTTAAAAACTTTAAAGTTGTTGAATTTGTTCTTCACTAGTTGAGATTTCTTTCATGTGATCCGGTTCATCCCAGAGCAGTTGAATAGGATTTAGGTGCAGTGTCTGGGCAGCTCGTTCCATTAATAAATAAATGCTCTGTAAATACATGCTTACAGAAACTCAGGCATACGCGCCAGCTCATCGTCTTTTTGATGATTTTGTTATATGGAGCAAGTTTTAAATAAATGTATTAAAGTAGCTAAATATTCATAATAATAATAATATAATAATGATAATAATAATAATAATAATAATAATAACAATGTAATGCTGTAAAATAATTCTAGACAGATTGAAGCTTAGAAACAGTATCAATTAATATATTTCAATAGATTTAAACATTTGAAAACCGTTGTAAAGCAATAATCTAATAATTTATCTGCTAATAAAATTTGCCTTCATTTATTTGTCCATTTGTGAAAAACACTAATCAAAAATCTATATATTTGTTTCTACAGAAAATGTCCATTTATTTCTGAGTCAAAATACCTACATTTAAAAGCCTTTTTTAATCACATGAATTCAAATGCATTTCTTCTGTATTGTTGAGAAGTTTGTAGTTATTTAGAAGCTCGTCATAAATTAAGCTTTCCTCGTGAAGCTGGATGAAAAGACGATCTGATATTGTACATGGGACAGAATTGGTTTTCAGTTCTTTTTTTTTCTGATTAATTCATATTTCTGTACAATCTTTTACTTCTATCTGAAAATAAAGAGTACTAGTGTAAGTGATTTGAAATGAAATTCGGTTGAATAAGAGCGTTCGATGTTGAAATCTGAATGTCTCAGTGTCTTTTATGAAAATATATTCCAGCATGTAAATTCTGTTCTTCTCTTTCCTGGATAAAATCATTTTCAAGGTTTTGCTGGTTATGAATTAGCTGCTTTTTACTGAGGGTCGGGACACGGAGCGCTCGGCTGCCATACAACTGCTGTATGATCTGACATTCATTCAGTGATAATGAGGCGTAGCTCTGGGTGGAGTTCATTCTTCGTGTTGATTCCAGCACACCCTTCAAGAAGATAATTCCCTGTGTGTTTTGACAGAGCACAAGGCTAGAGGGGTAACATTCCTCGATTTTTGGTCGGAATCAGGATGTGGAATTCCACCTGAGTAGCCTTGGGCTAGCTCCTTTGTGTTTTGCCAGGGAAGCCCTCTGAGGTATTTTTTTTTTTCCTTAACAAATTGAGGTCTGTACCGGCAGGCGCCAGGGCCGAGCGAAACGACTCCGACTTGACGACCTTTAACCCTGACCACGGTGCACGCCGCAGCCCTAACGCGCAAGAGTAGTGACCTTCCCAGGGCAGAATTCCAAGCGTTTCCTTCCCTGGAGGGCAGTTGGGAATTCAGGCGATTTGTTTGAGACATTTGTGCTAATTAAATTTAATGCAGACTCATATAAAAATAAACATGCCCTTAATGCTCACACATTCTGCCCCAGGGCATAATCTAACCAGTTTTATTATTATTATTGTTATTATTATTATTATTATTATTATTATTATTATTATTATTATTATTATTATTTTGGTGGTGGTGGTGGTGTTGTTGATATTATTATTATAATTATTATTATTAATTTACTAATAATGACAATAAAAAAAAATATTATTATTATTATTATTGTTAATGTTGTCATAATTCTTATTATTATTATTATTATTATGCAATGTGTGTAGTAACATAATTATAGACAGATTTAAACTTCAAAACAGTGTCAATTGATATATTTCAGCAGATTTAAACATTTGTAACCCGCTGTCAAGCAATAATCTAATAATTTATCTGCTAATAAAATTTGTCGTAATTATTTTTCCATTTTAATGTATATCTTTGTTTCTACAGAAAATGTACTTTTATTTCTGAGTCAAAATGCTTGCCTTTAAGAGCCATTTGTGCTAATTAAATTTAATACAGAATTATATAAAAATAAGCACGCTTTTAATGGTCACACATCCCGCCCTAGCACATAATCTAACAAATACTATTTAACAAGTACTTATTATTGTTATTGTTATCATTATTATTATTATTATTATTATTATTATTATTATTATTATCATTATTATTATTATTATTATTATATTATTATTATTATCATTATTATTATTACTAGTACAAGAATAATATATTTATTAATAATGCAAATAATATTGCTAATGCTAATAATAAGAAGAATTAATAATGATTATTTATTTATTTGTCACACAATTATATATTATATAAAAAATATATATATATATGTGTGTATATATATATATATATATATATATATATATATATATATATATATATATATATATTCCGTTTTCCTTTTGTTTGTGACATTTTTTTGTAATTAAAGCTGTAAACATCTAGACAGTTTGTTTCTCTGTACCTTCTGATCCCAGAGCAGTTAGACAGGACTCAAAAGCCTTCTAGATTCTAACTTATACAAGTTCTTCTGTTAGAGACTATTTTCAGGACCTACAATTTTCTACCACTCATTAACTATCTAACTGTTGTTTTTGTTTTTCCCTTTTTTACAAGTTTGTTACAGTACATTTACAGCATTTGGCACATTCCCTTATCCAGAGAATAGGCTTACGGGTCTTTCTTTAGGAGCCCAGTACCAGTGGCAGTTTGGAGTTTCTGGGATTTGAACTCACAAACTTCAAACTACATGAGCCTGGAAAACTATAAAGGATTCTGGGTTTGGATCTGGAACCGGATCATTCGTTTGTACGTGCCAAATCACGTAGTTTGAATTAATACTAGAATTTACAAGGAACTTATATCTGTATGCCAACTGTATGACAAATTGTAAACCTGTCATAATGATGATGAATATATTCCAATTAAATCCATTTTACTTGATCTAATACAATTTCTTTATTACATACAAAATCCCATATGAAGCGAGTTCTTTTTAAAAGGTACAGACTGCTAATTTCACTCTCTCCACTCTCGCTTCTGCATGTATTTCTCTGAAGGATGAAGGACATCTGTCTGTAATGTAACGTAACATTTCCTCACGTTATGTGCCGAGTCGGTCATTTTTGATGGCTCGGACTCTGAAAACACACATGCTGGAAAAACTGGATATGTTTTTTTTTACATTGCGTGGGTGGCGGGATGCTCCCCGCCTAGCCGTGTGTAAACACCCCTCCGATCCTCGGCTGCTCCACACACACGACCTGCTGCGCCCGGTGGCCCTGCTGCGTCACGGTAATTGCTTCAGGAAGTGCGGGCGGCACGGTTCAAGTGCTCCTTAATTCTATCAGCAGGCCGAGATGCACTGGCTGGCCGTGTGGTGAGACCCCGAGGAACCGTTAAAGCTCATTTACCAGCAACAGCATCCATATTCCTGTCACTCAGCCGACTCTATACTGAAGGTAAAAAAAAAAAAAGAAAAAGACCAGAGTTTTTTTTGTTGCATGATTGATGCATTAATCACTGCGTATAAGGTTTATGGGGTGTAACAAGGAGGGATAAAACGGCGTACGGCTTCCATCGACGACGTTAAAAGGCGGTCGCTTTTACACGTGTTGTGCCCATTGACGTGCGTCGGTGTCCTGCGAGTGTATGAGTACGAGTATAAGTGTTTGTCCTGCAAATGGCGATTGTAAATCATTCCTTGACAACTTTTTTTCTGCATTCTTAAGTTTTGTAAATCGACCCACCAACAATTTTTTTTTCAACATATGACTAAAAAGACATGGCAGCGTCTCCGCGTGCACGCAATGTATTTGGTCCTATTATAATTACAGAGTTAAACCCCAGCGAATGGCAACACATCCTGTCATTGCATGTGTACCTCCAGTACAAGACCTCCCAAGCTGAACACCCCCCCCCTTTTTTTTCCAAGCCCTGAGAACGCTCCACGCTCATTCCGACTGCTGGCCAGAATTGAGAGCTGAGACTCGACTGGTCAGTTTTTTCCCCCAGCGAGGTCAGAGTATGGAAGGGGAGCGTTGTTCCTGGAGCAGACAGATCGCTGTCTGTCAGGGTTCCTATAGGAATTTGGATATAAAGGCTTGGTGACACGCGTAGAATGGCAGGAAGCTGAGACATCGAAAATTCTAGGCCGAGTCCTTCTCAGATCACGCAAACGTGACCCTCGAGGCTCTCGCTGTCAACTGTGAGACATGCAAAGGTCAAGAAGGGAAGGAAAGGAGAATGAATAAGAAAACAAGTGAAGTGAAAAAGTCTGTGCCGCCATTAAATGCCAGAAAATGTTCAGAAATGATTGTTTTCAAAAATATATGAAACGTATGAAATAACATCATTATTTATATGCATTTATATGTTTGGTATTTTCTTTCATTCTCTTCTATTTGAATATATATACACATTTTCTTTTGTGAACAAGGAATTAATAATAAAAGCATAATTTCCAGATTCAAATAAATATTAAATAATCAATAATTTTATTAAAGGGAGAGATATTGAGATAAATCTATAGAACATCTGTACACTAAGGTAGAGTATTAGAAACATAAAAAATATTAATTTATAGTACATTGAAAATGTGCGCATAACGTGAGAGTAATTGTGATTAAATATTTTAATTGATCGACAGCCCTACACACACACACACACACACACACACACACACACACACACACACACACACACACACACACACACACACATCCTATATATATATATATATATATATATATATATATATATATATATATATATATATAAAAAATGTCCAATGATCAGGCATAACATTATGACCGCTTGCCTAATATTTTGTGGGTCCCACTTTTTTTTTCTTCAGGAATTTAAGCTACATGAGCATGCCTGTTGGAGTGGACTACACGGACCCTCAAAGAGCCTTGGCAGCCCATAAACCCCTCCACTTTTGGAATCGACTTCACTGTACAACAAGATGTTGATGCGAATCCGTCCAAGCTCTGTATTATGAGAGCAGATTTCTGGTGCGTTTTCAGTCATGGAATGTGCTGCCCAGTTGCCACACCGAAAACCCTAATGAACTACTCTGGGATGAATTGGATCATAAGAAAGAAACTAGTGAAGAACATCTTCATCAAGTTTTACAGGAGGCACAGGAAAGTACTTCAAGTGAGAAAGTTTGGAGAAAAAGTTGGTGTGTAAAAGCTGTGTAAAAAACGGGGCCTACTTTTCTTAGGCACTATTGTAAAACTTTCACAAAATAAATGAATAGTTTAGTAGGTTCTGGCTACAGTGCTGATTCGACACCTACACGTGCTTGAGAGCTTGTAAATAGCAATCGCACCGTAGAGTAAAGTGTGTAACTACATTGTGGTAAGGAAGCCGGGGGGAAACTAAATTCTCTGTAAGGTTTTTGTTTTCTATCTATTTTTGTCTTTCAATTTTCCAGTTTTCTTTTTTTTCAGCAAGTTACAATAATAAATGCAAAAAAAGAAAATACAAAAGTATAATACAAATATAAATACAAAAGAAAGAAAAAATACATGCCATACCTGATATTTGCAGAACAAATATAATTTGTTTTATAATGCTTTATAATTTTTTATTATTTTTATCAAAGCCTCTATGTAGTGTATATGACAAGTCAAGTCAAGAGGTTTTATTGTCATATACAACTATATATAGCTGATGCAGTACACAGTGAAATGAGAGAACGTTTCTCCAGAACCTTGGTGCTCCATAAAACAACATATAACACAACATAGAGCTACAAACAACATATAACACAACATAGAGCTACAAACAACATATAGCACGACATAGAGCTACAAACAGCATATAGCACAACATAGAGCTACAGGAACACAAGGCTGAGGACTAGACTAAGTTGTCCTAGTGACATGAAGTGCATCGTGTGTGTAAGTCTATATAGTTTTTATAGCAACTTACCCTGTAATTAAAAGAGGCATAAAGGAGATGAAATAGCAGGTATTGATTACCTCGTAGGTGCAGATTACGAAGCACTTCTTACAGGAATTATATCTGTTATTCAATTCAATTTCAATCCACTATTATTTGTATTGCAATTTAAGAAGGCATTTTGTTTCAAATCAGTTTTACAAAGATAAAGAGGTCATAAAATTCCTGTATGGATCTTCATACTGTTGAGGTGATCTTTGAATGAAGATTTAGTCTCTGGACTGTAGACCTCAGCAATGATGCACTGTAATGAATAAACCAGCCAGACAAGGATGAGATTCTCGTTTCAGTCTCAAGCTTTCTTCCTCACTCCTTATCACAGTTTTTACACACTCGACTTCTCGATAACTGGCTCACTCATTCCAGATTAAATTACAATTCTAACGAACAAACATATAGGCATTATTTACTTTATATAAATGAGTTACATTCCAAGAGTTTGTTCGTAGTACGAATTTGTTCGTAAGTTGTTCGTGGGGTTTGCTATTGACTACGCACATCTCCTAACTCTGTTCGTAAGATATAAGCCATAAAACTGCATTCCTCAATGGTGCACTTAAGAAACACTAACTCTGAATAAACAATATAAAATAATATAGTAATGTATACAGCATTACACAGTATTAGTATTATACTGTTCATACCATGGAATGACGGGGTTAATACATGTGTGGATGGGGGGAGGAGGAGGAGGTGGTAAGCATTACACAGGTATTACACTCGTTATGTACGTTATCTGTTGTTAAGCTCTGTTATTAGATTCAAATCAGAATCAATTTTACATTGTTTGTTCGTACTGGCGAAAGTTTCATAAAGTGTTGGGTGGGGAGCGTCTTTACTGTACATTCAGTTATACAATATTATGACTTCTGTTAAATTAAAACTAGATGTATAAAGCTGTATAAAGAACAATTCTTGCAAAAATCAATTGAAATAAACAACACACTGAGGATTTCACCTATGATTCTATCAAGACCTGTTATTTCTCCTCCTTTATGCCTCTTTTCATTTCATGTACAGCTGTTTCAGAATAATATATATATATATATATATATATATATATATATATATATATATATATATATATATATATATATATATATATTCATATATCCAAGTATAATTTTTTCATTTATTAAAAAAGGTGGCCCTGAAACGCCAAAATGGCCCGCACATGGACGCAGTTCCAAAGGTTCTTTTTTTTTCCTGCGGCATTGAAAAAGAAAAGTAGGCACAGTGGGGCCCATGTGAATGCCTCATAGGTTCCCAGTCTACATGTATGTTTATGGAGGGATGAGTCTCAGCCACAGGCCTGCTGCCCACATGTGCACCTCACCACCCAGGCGTGCCACGTTCCACAGTCCATTAGCAACCAAAACTTGTCAATAAAGCTGGAATGTTGCATCACTTTCCTAAAGCAGAGACACAGGGAGGAAAAATAAGGTGCTCAAATATTCCTTTTGTTCCAGAGACTGTAAAGAGTCTGTATAGATATCAGACCAAGAGTGTGTCCACTTTGTTTGTATTGAACCTACTGCATATCCTGCAAAAAGGAGTTAAGAAGTGAGCATTTGTACCTGTAAAAACAAAAGAAAAAAAGTCTGTCAGAGAGAAACTCAGTCATTATATGGACAAATGTTGGTGGATGCCTAAACATAAGATTGGATTTTTGAACATAATATTCATAATATATATTTGGTCCCTTTTTTGCCGTTATTGTAATATTTGTTTGTGGGGCTTATTGTGTGTTTTCGGGGCTTCACTATCAAGAAAGACTGAAATAAAAACCTCATGGACACGGACTGCTTTTCTTTACACCTCACTCTTCTTTACTTTTTACTTTTACTTCCTTGTTCTCTTCTCCATAATAAAAGTCCATATAACCATATATTTACATTTACATTTGCAGCATGTGGCAGACGCCCTTATCCAGAGCGACTTCCAAGTGAGAAATTGAGGGTTAAGGGCCTTACTCAAGGACCCACAAGTGGCAGCTTAGTGGTCGTGGGGTTTGAACCTGTGATCTTCCGGTCCAGAGTCCAACACCTTAACCACTGGTCTACCACCTCCACTCCCACATATACAAAATAACACCAACATTCACAATTCAACATAAACTCTTGCAAACTTTTATCTCTTACATTATGATAACCTCCAAACCTCTGATAATATGTTCCACTAGATGCTTGTGTGAGATTTGTGTGAGATTGAATACAAGGTGTTCAAAAGGAGCTCTATAGCAGGAGACCTTCCACATAATGTACATCCGACCCAAGGAAAGCATATCTTCATTGTGCACCTTGTGGAAGAGTTTTGGGTCTAAGTAAGGAGCTTTTATTTGTCACATATACAGTCTTTCTTTTAGCATATCCCACAACACATCACTGTCATACTGTTTACAATTCTAGTATTGTAAAATGTTTTTCAATGGCACATGGCACTGTACATAGACACACTGTAGGTTATGGGATGATGTTATTTTGCGTTTGTGTACTTGTTCTGCACGTGTTGTCGATCCTACACGGTTTTGTTGGTGCGCTGTTTGCACGAGGTTGTACATGATGCACTTTATGTGGCTAGGGCTAACTTAGCTCTGTGTTGTGTAGCTTGTGAACATGTTGTTTTATGTAGCACCAAGGTTCTGGAGAAACATCGTCTCATTGTACAAGCCGGGGTCAGAGTGCAGGCGTGACCGGTGTCGTTGTTCTCTTTTAAGTAACTCTTTTAAGGACATCAAATGACATTTCGACTCTTATCTGATAACATATAAAACAGGATTTACAGTGTTTTTTTACCCTTGTTTTCTTTTCTCTCCCATGTGGAGACAGTACGGAAAGGGGAAGAGAGAGTAAATGGAATAAAAAAGGAATAAAACTTTCAAGCAGAAAAATCAGTTCAACGATGAATGAGAAATACCTGATAACATATCAAATAGAATTTACAGGGTGTTTTTCACCTTTATTTTCTTTTCTGTCAAAGGGAAAGTGCAAAGCATTAAGCTTCAAGTTCACCGATGAGATTAATCGTGACCTCAAATACAACAAAGACATGAAAATAATGACACATCAATGGAAAAATGCAGGTATGGATATGATTGAAAGATGACATTGGATTAATAAAAGTTTAACAGAAACCCACCTCTCCCATGTGGAGACAGTACGGAAAGGGAAGACGAGGTGCAAAGACAGGAAATTAATGAATGCTGCTGAAGAAATGTAGAGGGGGAGATGCCCCCCACCCAACACATACATACACATGCATATCAGGTATACTTTATGAATGTTTTTGTGTAATTCTATAAATATGAAATGGACATTGTAAACTAGTCACATGTCCGAGCTGGAAGGAAGAAAAGACAGACAACCGATCACCAAGCAGAGAGCCATTTTTATTGCTTTCCATGCGTGTCCCAGCGCTTTCTTGCGTCCGCTCTGGTCTTTACGGGCAGGCACGCCATTTCCCCTGCGTCTTCCCAAGTCCACCCACCAATTGGCCTGTCCGCATTCCAGATTCCTGCAGTACTTGTCATCTTGCGCTGACCTTGTCACTCCGCTCCCTGTCCGTTGACTCTCTCCTTGAGGCTCTTGTCTCTCGCTGTTTAATTGTCGTTACCAGATGGAAACGAGCACGCTGATTAGTCATCAGGTTCAGGTATTCTTTAGCGCTCGCTCCATCCGGCTCTGCCCTCCACTCCCGATGTGCTGGCACAGAATTACTTTTCTATACCTGTTAGACATGGTCACATAGGATAGGGTCCTCCCCTGGAGGATAGAAGGTTAAGGGACTTGCTCAAGAACCCAAGAGTGGCAGCTTGGTGATACTGGGGCTCGAACCACCGACCTTCTGATCAGTAGTCCAGTGCATTAAACAACTGAGTGATCTACCTCGTATCGCTGAACTAAATGCAGCGCTCCCGCATCCCCTCGAATTTTGGAGTAGCAACTTGAAGAAGACTGACACATAAAAAAAATCGAATATATTTTCTAGCAAAAGTAACAATCGCAACAATAGCACTTTGGGGCGTGCAGGAAGAGTGAAGAGTTTTGTTTATGTATAGAATAGCGTTTATTTGTCACATATACATTACAGCACAGTGAAACTGTTTCTTTGCATATCCCAGCTTTTTTGGGAGGAGAGGTCAGAGCACAGGATCAGACATGATACAGCGCCATGTGGAGCACAGAGGACCTTAAGGACCTTGCTCAACAACCCAAGGGAGGCTGCTTGGCAATACCGTGGCTCGAACCCTCGACCATCCAATCAGTAGCCCAGCGCCTTAGACCTTGGATAATAACTGTGAGTTTACTAGTGGTCCTGATTACTGATGGAACCCCTGTAAAGCAGGCCTTCGTGGTGTTTTGTGTCATGCAAGAAACGGGGGGGGGGGGGGGGGGGGGGGGGGGGGGGTAGGGGGGTGTAGCTCAGTGGTTAAGGTGTTAGGGCACAGATTGGAAGGTCGGGGGTTCGAGCATCGGTATCGCCAAGTTGCCACCCTTGGGTCCTTGAGCAAGGCCCTTAACTCTCGGTGTTCAAGGGGCAATGTATCATGGCTGACCCTACGCTCTGACCCCAGCTTCCAAAACAAGCTAAGATATGTGAAGAAAGAATTTCACTCTGCTGTAACGTATATGTGACAACTAAAGACTATTCTTCTTCTTGTTTTGGGTCCCCGAATTCAAGCGAAGGTGAAATCCGAAACTGTGAGGACACTATCTGGTTTATAAAGTGTCTGCAATTCCTGAAACTCCTACTACACATGTCAAGTCTACAAAGAGAGGACACGAAGCCTAAAAAAGCTTAAGCAGCAGCAGTGGTGAGAAATACAGTACCAGCCTGCTGCTGAAATAGTAAGTAGTTTGGTGTTACGATGGGTCTGGCTCCAGCTTCTCACCCGCCGTGGCGTGGAGTGAATTCCTGTGGACGTTGGTGTCAGGGTGGGAGGATGACCAGGGCCAGGATGTTCGCTCCAATCAAACGTGAAGTGTTTTGAAAGTCGAGGCTAGGTTTTTGGGGTCGACCTGAATGAATTTTATAAACCGAGCCCCCGAGCCAAACCACAATGTGCCCACTTTTCCCTTAGGTATTTTTTTTTCTCTTCGTCTTCTTTTGCGCACAGACCTGAGATGCGCTTCACAGACTTTGACCTCTGTATGTCCAGACGTTTGGCGGCTTTTTTTTTTTTTTTTTTCACCAGTGAACACAGGTTGTTAAAATTAGGTACAGTAGGACAGGAGTATTATGTGTGATGGAGAGTTTGCCATATGCCTGGTGTATCTCCAGCTGACCTTTCACCATGGAATGGCTCGTTGAATAAATTAGTGAGTATGTACCTAAGGATAGTGTTTATAGGGGCTAAATGACACCTATTTGTGACTTGCATAGAGATACAGTACATTAAAAACTCATAAAAGGTCATTCTAATTGACGTCAGCTGCTTTAATAGTAATCTTCTGCAATCTGTGACGATTGGCCTGCTCTAACCTCAAGAGTTTTGAGGATTTGATTCATTTTACCATATAGACAAAAACATTAGGACACCTGACTAGTGCCAGTCCGAACCTAGGTTCATGACACATCGAGACATTCATGATACAATTTTTCCAAAAATTTCAGAGGCCCCATCGCTAGCATTTTTTATATTGTTTTATTTTCCTTGTCTGTACAAATGCAAACATTTTAAAGGAATGCTAACGCATACAGCACAGTAGCTTAGCGGTTAGCATGTTCGCCTCACACCTCCAAAGTTGGGGGTTCGATTCCCGCCACTGCCGTGTGTGTGTTGAGTTTGCATGTTCTCCCTGTGCCTCAGGGCTTTTTTTTTCTTCGGTTTCCATCCCCGGTCCAAAGACATGCACAGTAGGTTGATTGTCCCCTTGGAAAATTGTCCCTAGTGTATGTGCACCCTGCGATTGTTGACATTTCTTACAGCATTGGAGTTTTTATCAACACTTAGACGATTTTACCCTGGCCCCAGGGGAGGTGTACATAGATTGTTTATATTGTAAATATGATAATATACATGAATCCACTGTTTACTCGTATACGACTTTATTAGCAACTTTGCTCCGAAGACAGAATATGAGTATAACATCAAAACCTCTAGTAACATCCTCTCTGCCCCCTGAATACATTCTAAAAAGATTTAAAACAGTACCAATTGATCTGCAGACCGGTACTGGACTGCAGCCCAGAGGTTAGGGACCACTGCCATACAGGATTTGTCCTGCCTTGATTGCAGAAGACGCCTGAGATAGGTACATAATGATGAATGAATAAAAGAATGAATGAATGATATCTCATATACACTACACGGACAACCTGCCTTTTCCACCTCCAACTCCACTCCAACTAGGAGACCAAAACCTGCTCCAGCATGACCTTTGTGCAAAACACACAGCTCCATTAAGATATTCTTTAGTTGGAGTGGAAGATCTCCTGCTATAGAGCTACTGCGTTCCATCCCTCCTCACCACACCTACCTGACTTAACAAAGTGGCTGAATAAATCTCCACAAGCACATTCCAATAGCCAGAGGAATACCTTCCCAGAAGAATGGAGGTTATTCAAAGAGCATTTGGGGAACTTAATGAACTTAATGGGGAACCCAAAAAAATGGAATCTTATGTAAATGTGTCCACAGATGTATGTCCAAGAGTTACATTTTATTATTCATATTTTGATGCTGTAACGACAGGGTTATGTGTATACAGGTCGTCGCAGAGATACGATGGAGATGTTTTCCATGGTCTAACCTAGAATAGAATACAATAGAAGAGCCTTTATTTGCCCCATATACATTACAGAACCATGAAATTCTCCCAGCTTGTTTGGAAACTGGGGTCAGAGCACAGAGTCGGTCACGATACGGCGCCCCCTGGACCACAAAAGCCTTGCTCAAGGACCCAAGGGTGGCAGCTTGGTGATACCAGAGCTCGGACCCCAAGCCTTCCGATCAGTAGCCCAGCGCCTTAAACCACTGAGCTACACCCCTCCCCCACTGAGCTACACCCCCTCAATCTAGGGGTACTTATGTAATGGCTATCAGGGTGTAAGCTGCCATTTTTTGTTTTTCCTGTCTTGCAAAACTTCATATTTTCTTTTTACTATTTTGTTGCATTGCTTACATCTTCATTAAAAACAAAAAATCGAAGTAACACAGAGACCATCTGAAATCTGTCTATTTTGTATCCAACACTGTATTGAAGTAAGTTTTGGTTTGATAAACATTATGTGATTGTGCGATTTAGAGATTTTTCATTACGCTCAGTCAAGAAAACGTCATAATGTAACATCAGCAAAATGTCTCTGCTTATTGACTCAGGTGTTAGGAAGCAGTTAGTAACCAGTACAGTGCTTTTTTCCCACCCAAGTTACTCATCACAATTTTCACTGCCTTTATTCTTTAATACTCCTCCTTATTCCAACCATTACACCGTGCTTGAATGTATATTTATGTAATGTATTGTGAATGATGTGAGATTTGGTGGTAGGTAAATTGCTCATGCTTACTTGTAAATGTCCAGTGTGGTTGAATTCTCGAATCTGATCAGTCAGAAGGTGTGTGAGTGTGTGTGTGTGTGTGTGTGTGTGTGTGTGTGTGTGTGTGTGTGTGTGTGTGTGTGTGTGTGTGTGTGTGTGTGTGATTCCCAGCAAGGCTCAGCTAAACTATTCCTTTTTTTAACCCATAACAGGTTCCAGTGCTTCCTAACAGTCATTGTGCTTTTAATGAAGCTCATCAAGAAAGAGCAGTTTATGGTTCTTGCATTTACAGTTTCTGGATGAATCTTTGTCTTTTGGGAGAGAAGCAAAGAAGAAAGGAGGTCTGTAAATGACACACATGACAGAACAGTGAAAATGTTCCCAGAGATTTTAGGATGCATAGGTTAGAGGACAAGATCAGCACAAAGGGTTTAGGGTCTTGCTCAGGGGCCCAAGGGCAGCTTATATATAGTAGTTTTAGAAAAAGATTACTCTTCTTCTGGGAATATTATATTATTATTATTAGTAGTAGTATTAGTATTAGTAGTAGTAGTATTATTATATACACCTTTTCTACATCTTCTTTTGTGGGTTGAACGGGAAGGTCCCCTGCTATCCAGTTTGGGGAGTAACTAGTTACATGTAATGTAATTTAATTTCAAAATAAATGTAACAGTAATTTGTTACAGTTACTGATATAAAATGTGTAATTAAATTTCAGTTACTTATGAAAATGTTAAAGATTATAAATAGGGTTACATCTGAACAATTTCAGATTGTTCAGATGGGGAGGTGATAGCCCAGTGGTTAAGGTGTTGGACTCTGGACCGAAAGATCATGGGTTCAAACCCCACCACCACTAAGCTGTCACTAGTGGGTCCTTGAGCAAGGCCCTTAACCCTGAATTGCTCAATTGTAAGTCGCTCTGGATAAGAGCGTCTGCCAAATGCTGCAAATGTAAATGTAAATGCAAACAATTTCATGTAAAATCAGTGCCTTAGACGGCCACAGGATTTTCAACTGAAGCGTGATTTTGATGTGAATGATGACAATCTGCAGCAGTTTCATTTAAAAAAAATAGAAACAATTTTGTTTTTCTAGAGGGTTTGAAACTTTTGTTCTTAGAATGTTAACTTAAAGTGCCACCTAGTGGACAAATGAAAGTAATCATAAAGTAATCAAATGTTTACTTTTATAAAGTAATTGAAAAGTTACACCACTTATTATATTTTCAATAGGGTCATTTGTAATCTGTAATCTATTACATTTTTAAAGCAACTTTCCCAACGCTGAGTAGATCTAAAGAATTGAATGATTGTGAAGGATAACTGTGCCCCAGGCATCCTCACCTCACCTACATTAATAACCCGAGTGTCTAATCATAAACAAATGATCAGAAATCTTAACTGCAGGTTATTATTAGAGCAAATGGGAATTCAAAGTGGATCCTGATGCTCATAAATCTTATATGAATCTTATAATCGGGTGCCCTCATGTTTTGTTGATATGCAGTGTTCGATAAACAGTGTTGGGTAGTTACTAGTTACATGTTGTAACTAGTAATTTAATTGCAAAATAAATGTAACAGTAATTCGTTACAGTTACTGAGAAAAAAATGTGTGATTAAATTACAGTTACTTATGAAAATATTAAAGATTACAAAAAGTGTTACATACGGTTTAGGGGTTAGCACGTTCACCTCACACCTCAAGGGTTGGGGGTTCGAGTCCCATCTCCGCCATGTTACTGGCCAGTGTTATAGCTATGCAAAGGTTTGATTTCTAAAACAGGATTAAGTTTTTTTTTTGTTCTGGCTGTGCTTGAAAATTCAAATACTACAAACTTAATTCAGATTTTTTAATTTGAACAGTAAACAAGAGTTGAGTTACTTCTGTAAGGTTAACTGTAAAGTTATAAATGTTTGGAAGTTGTTTAACTGTAAATATCCATTAAACATGAAAGTAATCGAATGTAATCAGTTACTTTACTTTCATTCATTCATTCATTCATTCATCTTCTACCACTATATCCAATCTCGGGTCACGGGGAGTCTGTGCCTATCTCAGGCGTCTATGGGCATTAAGACAGGATACACCCTGGATGGAATGCCAACCCATTGCAGGGCACACACACACACACACACACACACATTCATACACTAGGGACAATTTTCCAAGGTGCCACTCACCCTACCGTGCATGTTTTTGGATCAGGGGAGGAAACCGGAGAACCCGGAGAAACCCCCCCCCTGAGTCATGGGGTGAACATACAAAGTCCACACACACATGGCGACAGGAATCGAACCTGGATCCTGGAGGTGTGAGGTGAACGTGCTAACCACTAACTTCCATTTTGAATAGGCTCATTTGTAATCTGTAACTTATTACATTTCCAAAGTAACCTTCCCAGCACAGCCCTGTGAAACGATAACGTCCTGTGACGAGCGGCTGTTGCAGAATCCGCACCTTCGGACCAATCAGCTCGGGTATGCAATCTCAGCAGACAATAATGTGGCTTTTGCATGACATCTGATAGGGAGTGCGGAGGATAAGCAGCAGCAGCGGCGTTCTTATCGAAGGGCCTGGCTTTGAGTATGAGTTAATTGCTGTGTGCGGTGCAAAAGCCCAGAGAAACGCTGTCATCTTTCAGAGCTTAAACATTTCCTTCCTCGCGATAATACCCTCCTATCGCACACTTCCTTTTCTACTGAAACTCATTTGCCTCATTTTGCAGGATATTATCTCCATGCTTCAAAAAATATCCCTTTTTTCCCCTCCGTTTTGGGAATGAATCACGGTGTATTGTGTGACCCCTTTTGGTTTTTTTGTTTCACGTTTGCGGGCGAAAAAATAAAAACAAAAAGGTTCCCTGAAGACTCGCGCACAAGCAGAAGCTTGATCCATGTCCAACCAAAATACACATCTCTCGTACGCTTTTCCGCGCCTTCGCCCCCGGCATGTGGTGCGTCTGCTTCCGGAAAGATCCTCACTCGGGCCATTGTGTGAGGGCCATTTTTTTTTTGTGTGTGTGTTTTCGCTTGACTTTTACAGACGTAAGAAAATGTTTGCGCAAGTCCGACATGTATAACGGAACCTAAAAAAAAAAAAAACATTTTACAGGTGGAAAAAAAAATCCAAAGCATTTCAGGGAGGTCTTCTAGTAAATCTCAGAGCGCGGCCCCAACGTTGAGCTTTGCCCCGTTTTGCTCCTATGGGTGTATTTACGCCAGTTTCAATTCCCTCTGGATGTTTCATAGCTGGAGTAATATTTGTTCAACTGATTGTGCATGCCTCGTAGAGTTTGTCCTAAAACAAATAAACAAAGAAAATATGAAATGATCGTTTTTTTCCCACTGTTTTTTCCTGAGACTGAGATACGCGGAAAAAGAATCGTTTGAGCGCGCAGTGTGTTAATAGCTTTGATGCTAATAACAGAGTTCCCATGCTGCTTCGATTTCATTGGATTGGACTTTAATGTGCAAACACTCGGAGGGATAATCAACATGCGACTCCTCGGAGGGTGGAAAACTTTCCTGAGCGCGTGGGTGGCATGTGTGAATAGAAAAATAGACTTGCAACAATGATCTTTCTTTGTCTTTGGTAAACACCTCATCGAGACCCGAAAAAGAAAAGGGAAAAGAGAGCGAGGAGAAGGAGTCGGAGAGATATGCCAGGTGTGTATGAGGTCATGCAGCCCTCGTTTGTGAAAAACAGTGTGAAAATGAGATGGCGCTCTGTTCCCATTTGGACTGCGAGACGCAGCTGGATCAGGCGAGCCGGGTAATGAGCTGTCGGAGGAGACGTGTTGGCTGCGTCGCGGCATGCCATGTTTCTCCTCTTCGAAAAATCTCCCTCGCTGTCCTTTCGCATTAGCGCCGAGACCTCACCTCACCGTAGGACGAGGCTCGGACACGTGTTCGAGGTGTTGCTAAAGCTGTCGACGAGCATCTGTTTAAAATCTCGCTGCTTCTCTTTCCTTTTTCGAACCCGAGGCATTGAGCCTTTGGAGGTTGCCAGGTTTACACTTTCATCCCACACTTGGGTGGGTTTGGGATCCATTTGGGATAACCAGACCTTCACCAAAGAATTCTCACCCATTTTCTCGTCCTGGGGAAGACCTTCAACTTTTAGCTTTATTTTCCACATTCTCAAATCTGATTGGTCAAAAGTTTCTTTTCTATTCAATTCAATTTCAATTCAGTTTTATTTGTAGAGCGCTTTTTGCAACGGTCAATGTCACAAAAGCAGCTTTACACAATACAGTTAGTTATCTTAGTTTAGGGGAATGGAAGCCAATTTGTCCCTGATTGTTCCTTGTTTTTCTATAACAGCAATAGTGTCATAACAAATCATACAATTATATACATAAGCAATATATACATAACGCATATTCACTTTAACGGCTCATATCATGCTAACATACTAATGTTATTAACACATTAATAACGCAGTGTGCATTACTATGTGAGTGATCTTCTCCTTCACTCTGTGTTGGTGAATGAACGAAACCCAAACAAAAAAAAGAATAAAAAAGAACAAATGAATAAAGAATCTTCAGTGCATCCACTCATGCTTCATAAATTTCCTAGAGTTACGCCTACTAGCTGCGCATTCACAACAGGTATGATCTTGTCACTATATTCGCCTATATTACCTTATGGAACCTTACACAAGCGCATTGCATTCCCAAATCCATATTACGTATAATCTAAACGTATCACCAGTTTATATGGAAAGCAACCGGAACAGAATTCTTAAAGGATCCACGTCCCATATTTTACAATTTAAACAACCACTAAACAAACATTGAAATAAAGAAGATATTAATCAATTAACAAGAAATTAATATTAAAATAATAATTTCCAGAGTAAAATAAATATTAAATAATAATATTTTATGAAATAATTATTTATTAATAATGTTATTAAAGGGAGAGATTTTGAGAGAAATGTATATAATTTTTTCCATCTATTATAGTTAATTAGAGTAAAAACAGGAAAAGCGTTCATTTATGATACATTAAAATTGTGATTAATATATATATATAGGCCTTGCCCTCTGGACCGGAAGATCACAAGTTCATACTGTGATACTGGGCCCTTAAGCAAGGTTCTTAACCAACAATTGCTCAGTTGTAAGTCACTCTGGTTAAGGGCATCTGCCAAATGCTGTAAATGTAAACATACACAATATATATATAGCATATAACAAAGTTATATATATTGTATATTGTACTAGAGGTCATTATTCAACCTCCTAATGATTAATGACATGCCACATGTGATTCAATTATTATATACACCTCTACATCTCATTCTGATCTGCATGGTGTTGAGCTATTCCTGTGACATGGCTTGTTACGAAGCCACAGAATAGACATTGGCTTTTAATTGTAATAACACATAATCACATCTACAACATTCTAATTACTAATTAACATACAACTTTAATGATCTATATAGTCTGTATTTATCTGATATACAAGAATCTTGTCTATAAGATGAATCATATTTTTATTTATGTATGTACTTTTTAAGAGATGGCACCAAATTACTTATGGATGTCAATAATCTTGCTCAATAAATCTGATTCTGGTTCTAGAGTATTAAAGTGACATAAATCCAATTTGTTGACCAAAAAAGGAAGTGTCTTCTTCTTTTTCTTCTTCTTTTTCTGCTTCCTTGAATCTGGAGTACGTTTTCTAAACTGTAGGGAGAGAGAAAAAAAATAGAACATTTATGAAAAGTGACAGTAATTATGATCCATTAACCTTTTTCAACTTTTTCACAGATAGCACGGCTGATGGCCGAGCGCCACTGAGATGATTTACAGTGTTTTGCTGACTGGGGGTTAGAAAAAGGTTCACACACACACACACACACACACACACACACACACACACACACACACACACACACACACACACACACACACACACACATCCACCACACACATACACAAACACACACACACACACTACATAGTCTGTCTTGTTATCTTTATAAAAACCCTCTTTTGCTATAAATATTGATTCAGCTAATTGATGTAATGCTTCACTTAAATGTAAATTTAACCTTAACATACATACACTTCAAACAGTAATCATTTTCATAAAGAGCTTTTGAGGATATATTTTTGTAAATTGTAACACTATAAAAAACAACAAATTATATTGTAACAATAGTTTTAATAATTAAGTGAATAAAGTTCCAGAATGGCAAAAAAACAAGTTCCAGCCAACTCACCCTGCCTCGTCCCACCAAAACATATGGAAATATGTTGCTTTAGTTTGCATTACATTACTTATCAAACTAGTCCAGAGTGGACATTTCTGCCAAAGACCACCAATGAAATTCCCTTTGACTGCCAGGTCAGGACTGGATGTTAGATTGGGAATAAATTAATAATATTAAATTAGGCTATTTGGTCATATTTGTTTCTCACAATTCCACTTTATGTGTTTAATGGGGGCTTCATAATTCACATTCTGTTTTTCATTTGCGAATCATAAACTGAACGAAAACAACATTATATATATATATATATATATATATATATATATATATATATATATATATATATATATATATATATATGTTAAAGAAGGTTAAAAGAAGGATTTATAAAAAAGAGGGATTTTAAGCTTTAAAAAGTCAATGTTTGTGTGTGAGTGTGTGTGTGTGTGTGTGTTTGTGTGTGTAAAGCTCGGCATGCATGCACAGAAAAGTTGGTTTCTTTTGAGCCACGCCCACAAAACTGCTTAAAATGCTGAAAATGACAAATTGATGCCTGATTGGTTTGAAAATGAATTTCCATTATGTTTATTTGAATCAATTGGCTTGTATGGATTTATTTCAAACAGTGTAAACAGCTCTTTTGAAGCGGATCAGTGTGATATAAATGTTTGTTTTTTTTAAACTAGCTTCATTTTTATGAATTGTCCTAATACTCCCAAGAATGATCTACAAATAAATTAGCTTCATGTCCGGTTTGATAAACAGGGCACGTTATGAAGCCCAGCCGTCACTGTGACATTGCAAATGAGGCGCTCCTGCTTCGCGTTTCTTTTTCGTTGCTAAGCGGAGTGTAATGTTTAGATATTTATTGTGCAACTTGACATTTCTGCTCCGCGTTCTGTCAGACACCCGTACGCGAGAGAAGAAGCAGAGAACATGTTTGTTGGAGCACAATTCATGCTGTACATACTGCATCTGTTGTTGTTAAAAGTGCTAAATTAGCTCGTGGAGTTGTCTCCTGGACCTGTTGCTTAATATGTATGCGCGTGTGTGTGTGTGTGTGGTGGAAAGCTGTGTGAAAGATTGCTGAGTGAGTGTGGGGGGGGGGGGGCTGGTGGTGTTGGAGGTGTTGTGTGGAGGCGAATAGCTCTGCCGTATGTTCTTCAGAAGAAATGTTTATGCTAGGCCGTGATTAACACCGTCCAGGTGCTCGTTTGGCAAACGCTGGCCGCTTCTGCTTTAGACGCTCACACATTTTCCCTGTGGCTGAAGCACAGAGTCATCTATATTTACAGACCGCTGTGGGCCAAGACGCTGAACTGTTGACCACCATTTATTCTGGGAACATCTCCGTAAACGAAGTTTCTCTTAAAAAAAAAAATCAAAAACCGTCCAGAGATAACAGTGGTCGACATTCCGCACATCCAATCTGTAATTAAAAATGTCTAAATATATTTTATTGTTGTTATTATTATTATTATTATTATTATTATTATTATTATTATTGTTATTATTATTAATGATAATATTTGTATTTATTTATTTATTTATTTATTTATTTATTTATTTATTTATTTATTTATTTATTGTTGTTGGTACTGCAAGTTTGTTCTCTATCTCTGGCTAAATTAATGAACTAAACAAACTAATAATAAATAAATAAAAAATATTGCATGACAAATGTTTTTCAAGTTATATCCATTATATAATTAATGTTCTCTATTTGAGTGAATGTTTGACCATAAGCTTCAGTCTACATTCAGTCTACATTTACTACATATACTACATTACTACATTTTATATTAATTTCCACTATTCTGGGAAATTTTTTTTTTTTTTACAAAGTCAGGTGAGGAAGCGTGGGGTTGCAGTCGGTTATTAAAGGATATTACATGGTTATTTTTTATTCTTGTTTATATTTTCTTTTCGTGAACTGTTGTTTGGATGCATCCACAGTTTTGTTGTACAATGACAATACATTTCTATTCTATTCTATTCTTTTAACCTCACGCATTAATAGGGGGCGTTGGAACAGTCTCCCTGTTGAATTACAGGGAAATTTTCCTGCTCCTGAATCCACAGACATAATATACACTTGTGTACCTACAAATTTTTGGGAACAGTGTGGGTAATGGCTAGACTATATTTTTTCCCATATATTTCAAGAGTCGCCTATTTACATTTGCATTTACAGTATTTAGCAGACGCCCTTATCCAGGGAGACGTACAAGTAGTGCTTTAGATCTCCATCTAAGGATTACTTCATTCAGGTAGGGTTGATACAAAATTAAGTACACAATAAGCATACACACAGTTGAGTTTTTTTTTATTTATATGGATTCCTGGACAGTGAGACGAAAGAAGTGTTAGGATAGGTGTTGTTGGAAGAGGTGTGTCTTCATTCGACGTTTGAAGGTAGACAGTGTCTATGTTGTTCGGACATCCAGGGGAAGTTCATTCCACCACCTCGGTGCCAGAACAGAGAAGAGCCTTGAGCTGATATTATCTCAGAGAAGGTGGAACCAGGCGCTTATAAAATTCAACATTAATTTTTCTGTATATTGTGTGTATTATTATTTTTTTATCTTATTCTGTTGTAATATCTATATTTTTCTCGTCTATATCATTTTTTTGTCTTTATCTTTTATATATATTTTATGTAACACACCCGTTCTCAAAAAAAAACATTTCCCTGCACGAACATGTTTGTGTATCTGACAAATAAAATGACACTCTATTTGCAAAGATGTTGGAATAAAGTGTACGCAGGAAGACGTTCGTGTTGAGGTCGGATTCGGAAGAACGATCTGAAGAGTGATCCTGCAGACAGCATTCAGTGGACATGGCTGCATTTTCATTAACCCTATCTCCCCCAGTCTAGACAGGAAGGGCCCATAAGGGCGGCCTGAACAACCGACCCTACTGTTGGCGTGGCGAAGTCTCCGAGCCAGGTCACGCTCCGGAAAGCGAGAGGTTTTATACACGGTGAAACCTCCTGCCTGCCAATAACGACAGTGCCGTTTTCTAATAAATGGAGGAAAGAATTTCTTGCTATTTCCAAGTGTGTGTGTGTGTGTGTGTGTGTGTGTGTGTGTGTGTGTGTGTGTGTCTGTCCATCCATCCTGCTTACCATGTACCAAATAGATAAACAAATGTCATGTTTACATATACTACTACTACTACTACTACTACTACTACTACTACTACTATTACTTATAATAATAATAATAATAAAAATAATAACAACAATAATAGTAATCACAATGGAAGAATTATTTACAGATATAGCTCCATTTGCATTTAAAATCTCGTGATTTTGTACTTTTTTTAACGTATTTTTTGTTTGTTTGTTTGTTTTTTGTTTGATTCTTTGTTTTTTGTTTGTTTCCTATTAATTGTCTTTGAGTGTGTGTGTGTGTGTGTGTGTGTGTGTGTGTGTGTGTGTGTGTGTGTGTGTGTGACACAAGGGTGAACAACAGGGGACTCAGCACATAGCCCTGAGGCTTACCTGGTGCTCAGTTGTTGGAGTTGCTGTTGGCGATCCGATGTCTTCCAGTCAAAATGTCCAGGATCCAGAGGTTACAGAGGGGAGTGTTCAGGACAAACAGGCTTACCTTCTCAATCCGGTGCTGAGGAATGATGGTGTTGAATGCTGAACTAAAGTCGATAAACAGCACGTATGAGTTCTTGTTTTCCAGGTGAGTGCCAGGTACAGTATGGTGGAGATCCATACTGTATCAATCAGTGAAGCGATTCAAGCGGCATGCAAACTGCAGTGGATCCAGTGGTATGGGCAGCAAGGTCTTTACTATATGTGCCTCATGACAAGACTGGAATTGATGGTTTCTTTGCCACCGGTGCGATTGTGGTTGACTTGAAGCACTTTGGGACAACAGTGATGCTGGGAGAAATGTTGAACATGATGATCTGCCAGTGGGTCTGGACATTCTCTGAGAACTCTGCCAGAAATATTGTCAGGTCCTTACCTTGCGTTGACTTTACTTAGAGATTTCCTCATATTTGCAATGGTGAGACAATGGACCTGGTCAACAGAGGTCGCCTACCCAGGAATGGCATGTTGTTTGGAAAGAAAGACCAATCAGAATCTGCTCGAAGCAAACTGGCTAGTATGTGCTATGTTCACTTGTTTATTGAATGAAAAAAGTGCTTTAGGAAGCATTGGTCTGAGTCAACCTTGGCAGAAATAGTTATTCGCCTTGCTTAGGTACCAAAACAGTTCCCGGTGCTGGGCCTTGAACCCCCAACCCTCGGGCAAGTCTTTGAAGCTTTCCTATAGGATTGATTAAACTGCACATGCCCAGTGTTTATATCAGTAAAGTGCAGGTAATTTTATCGTTTCACAACCCCCCATCCTCCTCCTCCTCCTCCTCCTCCTCCTCCTCCTCGGGCATTTCGGGGCACTTGGTGCCAGAAAAGAATCTGAGATTGCGGACGGACTAAAGCTAGGAAGCCGCACTCGGTGGTCTGCTTTAGGGGGTGTGTGTGGGAGCTACAAAAATAAACCGTACCTTCTGGCAGTGAGGGTGGCCCGTGCCATTCTTGGTTAGCGACGTGAGGGCTCTGGTGAGTGTTAGAGCTGTCACACACACACACACACCGTTCCTTTCCAAGTATCCATCACAGAGTGGGATGGTCCGTGGGGCATCTTGGGGTGGTGGTGGTGGTAGTAGTGGTTGTGGTTGTATGGGGCTGGCAACGGTTTTGGTCAACATTCTTCACATTCTTGGCAGAGCTGGACCTGAAGGGGCTGCGCGAGAGAGAGAGAGAGAAAGAGAGAAATGAAGAGGTGTGTTTTGGTCCAACAGGGGGTTCATTTTCATGTCATCACTGTGGAACTGAACAGGACACGGAGAGATTAACTTAAACCAGACCACTGAGTTCTCCCTCTGTCTTCCTCTCACTCTCTAGGTAAGCGAAAGGACAAAGGTGTGTGTGTGTGTGTGTGTGTGTGTGTGTGTGTGGGTGGGTGGTTATTAGACCCAGAAAAGAGAGCACACACAGCTGTTTAGTGTTTCACCCAGACAGCTCGAGTGGACTTGGCGTACTCTGACAAAATCCATTTTGTGATGAGGTTGTGATTAGTGCGATAGCCCTGGAATTATGATCTTGGCTCCTCGAGGGATCAGTGTATGCACAGCTGGACAGTGCACCATCTCTCACACCGAAAGTGAGAACACACACACACACACACACACACACACACACACACACACACACACACACACACACACTCACACACACACACAACACTCATTAGGGAAAAATGACCCTTTCCATTTACAGTAATGTGGGAGTACATCTTAGGAATACATCAAATGTGTCAGCAAAATAAATAAATAAACAAATAAATAAATAAATACATATCTGGTGTTAAAAAAATACAGAAAAATCCCCTCACAATAAACTGTAAATGAATCATTAAGTGTAATAAAAAAAAGTAAATAATTGCTTTATATTGAAAAAAAGTCAGATGAATTGAATATAAATGAATCTTGTGTACGGAATTATATGAGAAGAAACGCTCATTAAAAAAGTGGATTGCGAATAAATAAATCATACAGACTATGAATCGAGAAAATATACAAATTACAGTTAAAACAAAACAATATATAATAATAATTATAATAATAATAATAATAATTATATTATTATTATTATTATTATTATTATTATTATTAGACATATATATTTTTTTATATTATAATTATTCACACTAATAAAAATTGTAAATGTAAAAAAAAAGAACCATGTGAAAAAAAAATTAATAATTGAATTGTGTCAAAAAAATCACATTTTAAAATAAATAAATCATACAGCTGCTAAATTCGAGAAATTAGTGTGCAATGAAATTTATAAATATTCATACTATTAAAAAATAATAATAATACAATAATAATAATAATAATAATAATAATAATAATAATAATAATAATAATAATAATTGTGTTGCAATAATTTTAAAAACCTGTTTTTTAATAAAATTAAAAAATTAAATAAAATTTGTCATTTTGGGAAACAATCATGGAAAAAGAGAATCACTGTGTATGAAAATATAGAAATAATTTAAAAACATACATATCAAGTATAAATAAATTAAGTTTTTTCTAAATATTTACATAAACTTAAAAAGGTGAATGAATTAGGTGAATTATAATTAATGGCATGAATTATATAATTAAATAAATTACACTGAAAATGAATTAAAATTAAATAAATACAATTGTAAGTAAAAAAAAAAAAAAGATCATTGTTAAAAAATAGGAAATAAATAAAAAACATGAAATTAAAATTTTATCTTTTGTAAACATCACACTAATGTAGAGAAAATCACATGGGGTGAAAATCAATTTGCCCAAAACATAAAAATAGCAAAACATATGTAGACAACAACGAACATGTTGATGGATGTGTGTTTTCTGCAAAAGTTCAGATTTTTGCTTTTATACCTCTGAGGGACGTCAGGCGCTACGTCGGCCATTTTGAGTAGGATTTGAGCTTGGAATGACGTTCTTTCTCAATACTATACCTGGCCAATAAAATCCCCTTAGAGACATGTTGGTTAAAAAAACTGATGCAGATGAACACGGACAGGGAGAAATGCGGCGTCCTCTCGCGGCTCGCGTGCAAACGATCTGCCACGCGTGAGGTCGTGACTGTGGCGTGGGCGTGATTTGTGTGAGCGTTTGTATATTCGTGCTTGTGTGTGTGTTTGAAGGACTTCTCTCGAGTGCTTGCGGTTGTTTGTGTATGTACGTCCTCAGTGGTGAAATGTGTGTGTAGGTGTTAGTATGCTGCAGCCACACACACACACACACACACACACACACACACACACACACACGTACACACTTACACTTACTCCCTCTCTTGCAGGCCAGATGCGTCCACGTGCACTGGCCTTTCATCATCCAATGAAAACATTCTCATCACTTTAACAATTATGAACGGTTGATCCCATCCCGTGTACGTTCCTCAGTCTACGCCGCTGTTTACATCCACCTTCTCAGCAGCCACTTCATCTCTGCTTCCATTAGGCCTGAAGATCAAGCCTGAGTGATTAGTGTGCTAGACCTGGCGTTATGATGTCAGCTTCTCTGGGATTGGTGTAGGCACAGCTGGAATAACGAGAGAACGAGCCTGGAGTAAATTCATAAATTGATACAAATGAAGGCACGCAAACGGGGACAAGAAATCTCCGCTCCGATTGGTCCAAATTGTGAGGATTATTTTCACAGCCTAGTCAGTAGTTCCATCTGTAACTATACAATTTACTTTATTATTAGCTTTCAGAGACAAACTTTAAGGGTATGAAAATTTGACTTTGACAAGTTCACACACTCTCAGCAGCCAGACACTGTTTCTCCGAACATTCAGCTGAAATACTTTTCAGATTGCTTTTCTTGTGATCCAGTGCATCCCAGAGCAGATGAATAGGATTTAGGTGCAGTGACTGGGCAGCTCATTCCATGGTAGATAATGCACCGGATGACTGTTTGCTATGTAAATAATGCTTACAGAACTCGGGCGAATTTGTTGCTTCGCCTCATCATCTTGTTAAAAGGTCACTTCCAGTGAGCCAAAGTCCAGATGGAATTGCATGGTGTTGAAATCTGGAATGGTTGGCATGTTGTTTCCTTTGACGTGGAAATTTTTACTGCTTTGAAATAACCCTAATCCATATATATATATATATATATATATATATATATATATTTTTTTTTTTTTTTTTTTATTTTATTTTATTTTTTTTTAATTAAATGCATTTGACCATTTGACTAGATGAAATTAACATTCAAAAAAAAAAAATTGGTATTTTTTCAAAATTGAGCTGCATCCGAATCAAATTGTTGACAAGGGGGATGGGGTGATTTATTCTTTAACAATTTCTGTAATTTAATTTCAGCATTGGCCTTTCCCCTGCCGCGCTTACCGCTTGTGATGTTAGGATGGAATATAAAAGAGGCGATAGACATGTTTTTGTTAACAAAAGAAGAAAAAAAAAACACTCGGCAACGTGCACCCACTCACACTTCCTAAATATCCCCCGAATTACGCCTACGCTTCCTCACTATATTACTGTATGGAACCTAAACGTATCACGGTGGCTTAGTGGTTAGCACTTTCGCCTCACACCGCCAGGATCCAGGTTCGATCCCCTTCTCAGCCATGTGTGTGTGCCGCTTGCATGTTCTCCCCGTGCATCAGGAAGTTTTTCTCTGGGTTCTCCAAAAACATGCACAGTAGGTTGATTGGCACCTTGGAAAATTGTCCCTAGTGTGTGAATGTGTGTGTGAATGTTAGTGTGTGTGTGCCCTGCGATGGGTTGGCATTCCATCCAGGGTGTATCCTGCCTTAATGCCCATAGACACCTAAGATAGGCACAGACTCCCCGTGACCCGAGGGAAGATCGGATAAAGCGGTAGAAGATGAATGAATGAATATTAAAAGAATATGTTCAACAGTGAAAAAAAAATATAAAGGAATTCATTATTTTATTAAAGGGAAAGATTTTGAATGAAATGTATACATTTATAACATCTGTCACAGTTAGCTATAGTATTAAAAACGTGAAAAGTATTCACTTGTGCTACATTGAGAACAAGAACGTGTGCTATTAACAAATGGAAATTGTACGATTAATCCGATGAAATCTTTTAATAAACACAAAAACACACAAAGTTAGCTCTGTGAAGACTTGCTATAAATGGTTTGGAGAGACAGATCTCCTGCTATAGAGCTCCAAACCTACACAACACCTTTGAATGTGAACCCTGACAGAACCTCAGGCCTCCTCAAAAATCTAGCGCAGTACCTTTGTGGTCAAGTGTTTTCTTTTTTTTGTTTGTTTTAATATTAAATGCAGACTAAATCTGGAATAGGATGTTCATAGGTCATTTTCACAAATTAATGTGTATGGATAAGAGGTTGTATTGGGGGAATTTTTTGTTTTTTTGAAGATGGAGGTCAAATTCACACATCCCTCATGCCATCGTTTTAATCCCAAAATGTCCATTAAGGATTTTCTCCCATCTACTATCTTAAGCAGATTTTCCGTGTATGATACAGAAGACAGTCCTAGTCATTACGGTGTGCTCGGGTGGTGTCCACTCCGGGGTCGGTGCCTGGGGTTAAAGGCTGGGATCTGGGGTCTGGGTGGAGGTCAGGCCAGGTTATTTGCAGTCAGAGGGTCTACAGTGCCTTTGCGAGGGCAGTGGGCAAGGCCTGCGTTTGGCCACATAAACAGACACACACATGCACACTTCCCTCCTTCCCCCATGACCACCCCCAAGCTCCCCCCCACCCCCCACCCACACACACACACCCAGGAGTCACACCCAGTCCTCCTCTTAACCCTGGCCCTCCTCCCCTTCCTTTTCAATGTTATCCTTTTTTTTCGTGCCCTAATTGCTTGTAATTTGCTCGTTGAAAGAATCCCCAGCTTGTCTGGCCTCTGACGCGACTGTAACTCGAGCTCCCCGGAGGAGGATGAGGACTCATTTGGCTAATATGCAGAAACACACTCTCACACACAAACACTCGCACACACTCTTTCTCTCTCTTTCTTTCTCTCTCTCTCACACACATACTCGCACACACACAAACACACTCTTACACAGCTCTAATTACAGCTTCTTCAGTAAGAGAGACTCAAGCCAAAGTTGCGTTACGGTTTCTGGGGGTTTGCGTCAATCTCACCCAGGGTGTGTGTGTGTGTGTGTGTGTGTATACATGTAAAGCAAGTAACAGGAGTTAGCAGTGTGTGTCAGAGAGTGTGTATAGTACTGACAGCTGCAATCACCATCACACCGTTCACTGTATCAGGGTAAGTACATTAGTGTGTGTGTGGGTGTGTGTGGGTTGTGTGTGGTGGTACTGCCAAAAACAATCATCTTCTTGTGTGGACTCGGTTAAGATAAGGATAGAAGTGTGTGTGTGTGTATATGTGTGTGTGTGTGTGTGTGTGTGTGTGTGTGTGTGTGTGTGTGTGTGTGTGTGTGTGTGTGTGTGTGTGTGTGTGTGAGTGGTACTGCCAAAAAAAATCATCTTCTTATATGGACTCAGTTGAGATAAGGATAGAAGTGTGTGTGTATGTGTGTGTGTGGGGGTGTTGATTGGAAGTGAGGCTAACACAATTTCGTTTGTTTACCTGTTGACCAAACCAAACAAACACATAAATAAATAGACAGACACAACTTCAAATATATTCACTGCAATCAGAATAATCAAATCAACTTACAAGAACCAAAAAGTGTAGATTGTAGTTAGTTTAATAAATTATTTAAATACATGAATAATAATAGGTCAACAAAATAAATCAACATTATCGATGTTCACATTTACATTCAATTTCATTCATTTCAAGTATTGAAATATTTATTATAATATGCAAATACGTATACCTCTATCTCTTCAACAGCTGCATTGGCTTCCTGTCAAAATTTCACATTGGATATAAACTTCCTTTGTCACGTATATAACCCCCTATAACCTCACTCCAACTCACCTCTCGAACCTTTAGATCTTCCTCAGTGGGTCTTCTTCATATACCCACACCTCATTTAATAACCTTTATCCTTTACCAATAGAGCCTTTATCCACTCTGCTCCTCATCTCCCCCAGTTAAAATCAGAAACTCCGACTCGTTATCCCAATTTAAAGCAAAATTAAAAACTCACTTATCCAGAATACCATATCCTACATAATTACTGTCTGAACAGTTTTAGTTGGTCTTATTGTTTATTGATTTTGCCATTTATTGTTGTTTTATTGTTGTTCATTGTTGCAATAAGTTTTACTTATTGCTCTTTGATGCACGGTGACCTTGAGAGATTTGAAAGTAAATAAAATGTATTATTATTATTGTTGTTATTATTATTATTATTATTATTGTTGTTGTTGTTGTTGTTATTAAAAGTGCCCAATTTTGGTCTAAATAAGCATAAACAAATCATGTTCAAAATGTACTAAAATGATTCATTTTGTCAAAGGGCACTAATAAGCAATATATATTCCTATATTTTATTAATAGGTGTATTTTTAATAAATAAATAAATAAATATTCAAATGGAAGGCATAATCTGCAATAAATAAACATTTCAAATTGTACTGAAATACTAAAATTGCTCCAATTGAATTGTATTGAAGAGCGACGAAACGAAATGACACCTCCATTAAATGAAATGATGAAATGTCCTAGGACAAATGAGTTCTGCTGTATAGATATATATATATATATATATATATATATATATATATATATATATATATATATATATATATATATATACACATATACACACATGTATAAATCAGTAAATATCCAGTGATGAGGATGGGATTCTGTTTTCTCTTGACATTATTACTCTGAAGGATTCTTCCTTATTTGCTATATGGACAAAAGTTATGGATACCCGAGGTTTAAGCATTTGGGACCATTTGATAACCTGGTTATAATAACCTAGAATAGAATAGAATGGAATAGAATAGAACTTTATTGTCATTGTAGAACAAGGTTCAACGAAACTGTGGAGGCACCCAAACAACATTCCAGTACACGAAATATAAACAAGAACATGAGAAAATAAGGATGAGAAAGAAAAATCGAAATATATACGAAACATAGAGGAAAATATTTACAA
>JACRUU010000027.1:15571011-15653511 GCA_030449085.1 Kryptopterus vitreolus | reverse complement strand
ACAGCACACTATATATATATATATATATATATATATATATATATATATATATATATATATATATATATATGCAGAGGACTGACTATTGCTAATACTGAATGATGTTTCATTATTTAAAAATCGTCTGACTATCCTTAATTGCTTGTGAAATAGACAAACATAAATTTGTACGCAGTATGTAGTGTATATATTGCTCAGGTATGACATTATGACATTAGAAGATTACCTGTCAATGTGGATGGGGGGGGGGGGGCAAGTGAACATTTTGTTTTTTCAAAGTTTATATTGACAGCCAAATAGTGCTGTCTAGATGACTGAATCCAGAGCATCTGGATCATGCTGTTATTTTGATGGGTTAGTAAAATGGGGACGAAAAACAATATTAGGCAGGTGGTCATAATCTTATGCTTGATTTGTGTATATATATATATATATATATATATATATATATATATATATATATATATATTTTTTTTTTTTTTTTTTTTTATCACTACATTCTGTTTTTTAGTTTAAACACTGCTTTAATGCTGCATTTGATTCTAATGTGACATTGTGCACTGAAACAGGATTACAGGCTGCAGTTGTATCTCTGAGCAGATGTACATGGTGTGATTTATCAGTGTGTAGGTTGCAGTGGGTCCCGGTGTGTATACGTTTGCTCCTTGGTGTGTTTTTGGTGCTGTCACAGGAGAATCAGGGATCATTTATCTCTCTTAATGTGAACCACGTCGCTCGCCGCCGACCGCTGCCGGCGCCGCCGGGGATTGAGTGCGGAGGCTCAGGGGAACAGCACAGGCCATTGTGAGGGCCAAGGGTTCAGCATTCAGCTCGCTGCTTCCTGAGTCACCTCGCGTACCCTTGCAGCGGCCTTCAACCGCCGCCACCACCACCATCTCTCTCACACACACACACGCACACTCTCTCTCTACATCTCTCCCCCCTGTGTTCTGTGCTCACCGGGTCATCAGGTTAACACAAGCCAATTACCAAAACAGTTAAGGAGGAGACAGGAAACACAATATTTACCACATGACTGCCAGAATGATGTGCCACACACCGAGAGCGCGCCGTTAAAGGGTCTTTGTGCTTTCGCTTTTACAGCACCTACCCCAAAACACTCCCGTTTTACACGCCGAACGAAAAGCACCAGATCTGACAAAAAAAAAAAAAAAATCACAAAACATTGCTTAAAACTATTGGCGCCCGGCCACACGCTCCACCGTGGGTGGCTTCTGTAAAAGCAAATCTGATCTAATCAGTCTGTCTTCACTTCAATCACAGTGGCATTAATCCTGCACCGAGACACCGGGCACTTCTTGCTTTCTGACAGCATTCCTACTCCAAATATTTACGCTCAGATGCACTGAAACGCCAGTACGAGCGCGTCACTTACGTCCTGTTTAAGTCTTTTCTGTTCATATGCGACCTGTTTATTAGTCGCATTTCTGTAAACGCTTTAAACTCGAACTCTATTAAAGTATTTTGTCGTGTCCCCTGCGCTTGAAACTCATTTTATAAGAGAATGACAAAATCTATTGCAAGAAGTTAGAAAAGGAGCAAACCCACTTGATCTGGAGATGTTGATAGAAACGAGGATAAATAAATAAAAGAAGTAAAAACATTCTTTTTATTGAAAACATTGTATTCAATATTGTATTGTATTGTCATTGTATTGTATTATTTGAAAAATGTTTTAATATTAACATTGTTTAAATAAATGATACAGAAATGTTTTGAATAAATAAAATGTATTGGATATATTTAAATATTATTTGAAATGTTTCATGTAAATGTTTATTATAAAAAATTTATTATTATCATTATTTATGCTTGCTACTTCAGTAACTTTTATTATATATATCATAGTTAAAAATAAATAAATAAATAAATTAATTAATAATAATAATAATAATAATAATAATAATAATAATAATAATAATAATAATAATAGTAGTAGTAGTAGCCTTGGGATAATTTGTTTTCATGTTTTTGTTTTAAATTTTTCATGTGCTCTGTAAAAAATTGTCTTTTTTAATATAATAGATACAATACAATGTTCAAATATACACAATATTTGAACAGATGCCACAGTGGTACATGAAAAAAATCTCTACATTCGTCTTTTTTTTCCTTATATGTATATATTTGTGACATCACATGGCTAATTTGCATATTTCTCAATCACTAAATGATGTATATTTAAAATGTGGACTAGTTGTAAGGCAGGATTTCATGTTGTCAATATTTGTGATTTAACTTTTCTCAAAACTGAATTGATTTTCATTTGTTGAAAAAAAAGGATTTTCTTAAAAAAATAATAAAGTCTGCTGACATTTTATTTGAGAGTGCAATTCCTCATCTAAATAAAACTTCAAGTGAAAGATAGTGGGAGGCCATTTACAAAAGAAAATATATAATCAGCACAAGCCATTTGGCTTTTTAGTACAAAGATCACACAAGCACACACACACACACACACACACACACACACACACACACACACACACACACACACACACACACACACACACACACACACACACACACACTTCCATATTAACATACTTAAACATTTAGTTTCTGTGTACTTGCTCCCCCCTGGAGGCAGCCAGTGATCTTGACTACTGTGTGTGTGTGTGTGTGTGTGTGTGTGTGTGTGTGTGTGTGTGTGTGTGTGTGTGTGTTTGTGTATATGTGTCTTTTCTTCAAAAGTTATTGACGGTATTGGTACCTATCTACATGATCATGAGGTGTTCTTCCAGCATTTATGCTGGAAGGGTGTGTTAAAAGCTAACATTATCAATAGTATATGTGTGTGTGTGTGTGTGTGTGTGTGTGTGTGTGTAGTGTGTTTTGTGTTTTGTTTGTGTGTGTGTGTGTGTGTGTGTGTGTGTGTGTGTGTGTGTGTGTGTGTGTGTGTGTGTGTGTGTGTGTGCGAGCGCATGTGTGTGGGAGTGCGAGAGGAGCCAAGAGTGTGTTTTAGTGCGTGGGAGGTTCAGGTCATTTGTTAGCTGTGTTTTAGGGCTTTGAACTGGATCAGACCTCGCCTATCTGATCTCTGCTCTGACTCTGACTGCCAGGGCTTGACGACGAGGAGGAGGGGTTGATAGAAAGAGGAGTTATGGCAGTTTTCGGATGGTGGGGCAAAAAGAGAGACAGAGAGAGAGAGCAGTGAAGGATTAGGACATACACTGGGGCGCAGTGGTAAAGCTGCATCTTAATTTTTTGGGGAGGGGGGTGGAATGGGGTGGAGTGGAGAGAATGGGGTGGATGAGGGTTTGGATGGGGGGGGGGCATTGCTTTTAGTGAACTAACCCTCAGAGCTAATGCAGAGCTTTGCGTGATTAAAGACAGAGATGAGATGGGGCTCGGTTTGCTGGGAGGAGGCACATTAGATGCCATGCTATGACTCTCCTAACAGTCTGGGTTCACTTTGAGTTTTCGCCCCTCGGTCATCGGCCTCCCTCGCTGTCTTTCTGTCTTTTCTATCTCTCTTTCTCTTTTTTTCCCTCATCTCTTAAGTCTGTAAACACACAGCAAAAATTACACTTATACAACACTTTAAAGCCCCCTCCCAAATGTGACAAATTTGCATATGATCTTTTGCAAAACCAACAAGCAAAAACAACTAAAAAGTGCTTCTAACTATGTCTTTTCCATTTAATAAGACTGTAAAGTTTTTCAAAAGTGCTTTATTATGTATAAGTGCAAAAGATTTTTTGGCACTTAAATTAAAAATGGAGGTTTGTGTGTGTGTGTGTGTTGGGGGGGGGTCCTCCATGTTACAAATATTTTATATTCGTTCACAGAAGAATTTTATACACTGAGCAGGAGTGACGCAGCTTGGAGTGGCTGGGATTTGAACTCATAAGCCTCAGTTACAAAGTCCAAAAGCTATCACCACAGATTGCCTAGTCAAAGGCATTATATTTTATACTGTACTATATACTGTGGTAATATTCGATAGTGGGAGTTGAACTCACAGTGTTCTGATTATAACATCTTAACCACTAAGCTACCACTTCCCCAAAACATGCTGTGTAAATGAGGAAGCCAGTGATTTAATTTTTTTTTGTGTTTTATTATTAATATGTTGGCATTTCACAAACACATTTCTCGAGTATTTTCCTCAACTCTGATGCGAGGCAGCTAGAAACCAGATAAACAGTAAAATACAAAAAGTTTATTGTGGTCCAAATGGAAAAGTGTATGGAGAGATTTATATTTGTCACGAATATCCTGTAGTTATATACGTATACAACTATAATACGGCTCAATACAACTGTACAAATGTAATGTTCAATGGTGATTGTTAAAAGCTGGAAATCTGAAATGGGAATGGAAAACTGAACTGAATTTGGAAATAGTTTTTAGCAAATAAATAAATAAATAAAAACATTTTTCCTGACAAAACATTTTATTCTATTGACAAATTTGAATTTGAAATTGGTGTAGAATCAATTCTGTGTTATATTTAAAGGTAAGCATCGAAATAAATCCTCACACATCAATCACTGTCCCGGTGTCTACACTTTCAGGGATGTGTGTCAGTCCAATGTGTGTGTGTGTGTGTGTGTGTGTGTGTGTGTGTGTGTGTGCGTGTGTGTTTTCCAGAACAGGGCTGAAGACAGAGACGGATGCTGTTTGGACAGCTCTGTGGGTGTGGGTGGTCGTGCCTTTATAGAGTCTGCGCTGAAGTGAACTGTTGAAGACGACTGGAAAAGCCTGAGTGCAATCACAACAGCAGGGCCTCGTTCTAAAAACCCCAGCGTCGAGGGTAAGGGAGGGAGGGAGGGAGGTAGGCTTAGAGGGGCAATAGGTGGGGTAGTAGAGGGGGGTGCCCCAGGCTATGGCCTGTAAGACTAAGTCCCTATCATCTCAACAAAGCCATGTATTCAGGGGCTAACACACACACACATATACACATATACTAGTTCCTTTCTGCTATATAAAGTTTTAATAGATTTAAATGGTTGGGAATTCTGCCCCGATCGTGCTTGACTCATCATCAGACTCTATTTGCTTAAACATTGTGTCTGTGTGTGTGTGTGTGTGTGTGTGTGACTCAACTGGCTCTTGGAGAAATCAAAAACAAATCTACGGCAGCCATCTTTGCTCCTCAAGATGCTGATTCATATTTCAGTGGTTTGAATGGAGACATTTTTTTCCACCGGATTCAGGCAAAGAGGCAATGTGATAAAACTGTGTGTGTGTGTGTGTGTGTGTGTGTGTGTGTGTGTGTGTGTGAAGGATAAAGCGCTACGTTCAACAACAAGATGGTGGAATGAAGCTGAGCTATCAGTCATGAAGTTTAAAAAAACAAACAAAAAGAAACACGGCATGTTGTTTGGAAGACATTTGTTTCTCTTGACTGTTATCATTTACAGTTTTTGTGAAGTAAGGAATGTATTTTTTATCCACTTTTAGTTGTATTTAATGATTGTAGCGTGATCCATAATATTATTCGGATCATATTATCCATGGATCTCTCGGTTAACGATAAAATTGTGTGTGTATTATTTATATCTATGCGAAAGAAAATGTTAAAGGTTACTCTTTCAACTCTACAAGATAGTGGGATATATGTGTGTGTGTGTGTGTGTGTGTGTGTGTGTGTGTGTGTGTGTGTGTGTGTTTCTGATCTGTTCTTCTCTTCGGTGTTTTTCCGGTCTTTCTGGTCTGCACATAACAAGTGCTTTGCTTCTTTCTTTGCTAATCTCTGTGGTCTGTGTGTGAGGGGATACTTGTGGCTGTTCTGATCGTTCTGTTCTCATATGTGTTCTGTGTTTCCTGTCTTTGATTTTGCTGCCCCTCTGATCTGTCTGTCTGTCTGTGTGTGTATGTGTGTGTGTGTGTGTGTGTGTGTGTGTGTGTGTGTGTGTGTGTGGAGGGATGCGCTGTATGTGTGTTTTAGTATGAGATGGTGCTGTGCACATTTAGTGCTCCAGGCAAACACCTCCCACTCTCATTTCCCTCCATCCTTCTGCTCTAGACTTCGTCAAGTCCACTTGATCATGCGCTAATTGGACAAACGTTTTGCGGAGACTCCTGACCTTCTGACTCGGATGTCCATTTCGAGTATTTCATTCTCCATTCTCTCATTCAAGCTCCAAATGCAATCAGCTGTTACGACTGAAACTAGGGATGCGCATCTCCGTAGCCGAGGCCGACGCGAATCGCATCTTGCTGCATAGCAGATGTTCTGCAATCTTCTTTCTCTCTCTCTCTCTCTCTCGCCTGCGCACATTAGGGGTTGCCACAGCCGATCATCTGTCTCCATACCACACCATCTCTGCCTCTAGCACTAACAGGGAGTGGTTAAGGCATTGCACTCTGGACCGGAAGATCTCAGGTTCAAATTCAACTTGCACCAAGCTACCACTAGTGGTCTTACGAGCAATAGTTCAGATGTAACCCTGTTTGTAATCTTTTATTTATTTATTTATTTATTTATTTATTTTCACTTTAACAAATTAATGTTACGTTTATGTTCTCTTGTAATTACGTAACGCCGTAACCGGTTACTCCTCAACACTGTCCATAAGCTTCCTCCTTTGCCTTCCTCTTTTCCTCCTGCCTGGAACCTCCAGCCTCAGCATTCTTCTACCTATTCTCCCTCCTCTGCACATGTCCAACCCATCTCAGCCCATTTTAGTTTTATGATATTTGATTTGGTGTGTACAAATAGCTTGGATTTCTTTGGTTCAAGTCAGACAGTAAATCATTAAAATAAATAAATAAATAAATAAAACCAATGTTCTTGTTCTTTTCCTGCCATTTTAATTTATATCTGCATTTCCATTACCCTTAGAAAATGCGTGAATTTGAAAATACGCCTAATGGAAACGTGTCAAATTTGCAAAAACTCACATCTATTGCAGACATTTTTTTACGCTCGCAAGAGGTGTTTTTTTTAGAAAAAAGAATAATTAGAAAAACACTCCATTTCCAGGTCACATGATATACGTGCCATTGGCTGCGATATAAGTAAGCCTGCCCATTTTATTGAGTGACATCATGAGAGTTTTAGTCGCATGATATGGTTAATGGAAACACCGTCATTTTTTGACGTTTTTTTACTGACATTTCGGAAATATCGCAAAAGTTCTACAGTTTATTGGTAACTCTAAGAGCCATTGAAGCTATTTGTTCATTTGTTTTGAAGGGTTGTGCAGTTATTTTAGTGATTTGAGACTGTCTTCCAGGGGTTGGGAGTGATGCTGATGTAATTTCCCGGTGAGATGGGAAACATTTTTTTTTTCGGGAACGACATCATTTTTGACCGTTAAAACATTTCTAGTCTATTTGCCATTAATGGCAAACAGTAACGACACAGTAACTTTGTAAATAATAAAAGTGTAGCATATCAACTAATTCATTCATTCATTCATTCATCTTCTACCACTATATCTGATCTTCCCTCGGGTCACGGGGAGCCTGTGCCTATCTCAGGCGTCTATGGGCATTAAGGCAGGATAACCCTGGATGGAATAACAATCCATCGCAGGGCACACACACATTCACACACGAGGGACAATTTTCCAAGGCGCCAATCAACCTACCGTGCATGTTTTTGGACTGGGGGAAAACCGGAGAACCCAGAGAAAAAAGGGGAGAACATGCAAACTCCACATACACATGGCCGAGACGGGAATCGAACCTGGACCCTGGCGGTGTGAGGCAAACGTGCTAACCACTAAACCACCGTGCCCCCATCTGCTAATTATTATACGTAAATAAAAATAATTTTTCACGGATGCAAATGTGTTCAAACGATGCATAGCGGTGCAAATGGCAACCCTTTTGGCAAGCCTGTTTTTTCAAATTTTCATTTGTATGCTGATGCACTGTTGCATATATCTAACAGAAACCATTATAACGCATTTAAAGACATCATAGATGAGTGCTTGGTGATGTGCTGCCTAGCTTTATTACCTTTTCTGATCAAGCAGATGTAAAATAATGGACAGAACTTTTTCTTTTCATTCTTTCCTGTCTTGTTTGGGAGTTTTTTCACTACTGTTTTACAATATGTGTCCGTCTGGTGTGATGTACGAGATGGATGCGCTTTGACTCCCTGGACTCCCTCAGCTGTGTGTGACATGGAGGTGGATGTTCTTTGGACTTCCTCAGCCGTGTGTGTTGTCTTGTGGAGGTGTGCCTCATGCAGCGCTCGCCTCTGTTATGTGTCTTTCTGGTCTCTGTTCTCCACTGGCCATTTGTCTTGGGTCTTTACAATCCGGGTCCCTTTGGTCTTTCTGTTGTTTGTCTTGCTGCATTCACTCAAACTTATAGTGCAGCTTGTTACTCTGTAGACCATCACATTCTCCAGGAGAGGCTCGAGACTACAGAATCATGTCTGGCAGACAGGTGCTCACGTGGGCCAGATCCTGCTTGACAGTTTGCCTGCAATTTGTAAATGGAAATTGGGAATTCTGGGATCTAAATTTGGTCCAGTATAAATTTCTATGAAGGGTTTGCTATAGGTCCCTCTAGACACTGGAATGCTAAGTAAGTAAGCAAGCACAGTAGGACTGCCATGATGCATCCATGGATGTAAGTTATATCCAGTGTTGGGAAGGTTACTTTGGAAATGTAATAGATTACAGGTTACAAATGACTCTATTCAAAATATAATAAGTAGTGTAACTTTTCAATGACTTTATAAAAGTAACGTAACTGATTACTTTTGATTACTTTCATTTGTCCACTAGGTGGCACTTACTGTAACTAACATTCTAATGGAATAAAAATCCAATCCCTCTGAAAATGTAGGTTATATCTTTCAAAACTGAGCTGCATCATAATTAAATTGTTGTGAGGGGGGGCAGTGGTGGAGGGTGATGGAAGAATTTGGGGCGAAACAGGGAGTGGGCGGGTTGGGCAGGGTCTTTAGGATTTGTAATCTTTAATATGTTCAAAAGTAAATGTAATTTAATTGCAAATTTTTTCTCAGTAACTGTAAAGAATTACTGTTACTTTTATTTTGTAATTAAATTATATAACATGTCATTACATGTAACTAGTTACTCCCCATCACTGATTATATCTTATAAATTCTGAGAAGAACAAAACAAAAGTATGTTTTTCTCCTAGTCATCGTAGTCATATTCAGGATTCAGACCAACATTCTCGCAGTAGATCCGGTCCAGTTCAGTTAAACATGTACCTCAGTAGTGAATGTCTCAGAGCATGGACTGTAGAAGCTAGTTAGATAAAAGCTCAACTACACCTTGCTGTTGCTCGAATTCTACCGTTTGAACTATATGTATCCACTTCTGACTTTTCCGAACCTCTACAAGTCTCTCTTTTTTTTAACCTCTCTTAAACCAATATATTGTCTTGCACAGTCTGCGTTGTCGGTGTCAACAATCCGTGTTGCCATGCTGTCTTGTATAGTCTGTATTGTGTTGTATAATCCTGTCTATGAGTTAAATGTATAGTGTAATACATTCCTGTACTTTTTGAGAGTCACCAACAGCTGAAATCAATTTCCTTGTGTGTGTACACTTGGCCAATAAACCTGATTCTGATTCTGTTTCAAGCTTGTAGTTAAGACTGCAGGTTTCTTTGCTTAGAGTTAGATTTCATTTCTACTGTAGCCACCCAAAATCTTACAATCGTCAACTCCTTCATCTAGATCCCGTTCTCACCATACTGAGGATTACAAGTTCCTCAAGTTGCCCATCATGGTACCACAGTGTTCCATGGACTGCTGTCTGTCAAACCTAAAGTTGATTTTCATGTACGTCAAGACCTGTGTTGGGAAGATTACTTTGGAAATGTAATATTACAGATTACAAATGACATTATTCAAAATGGAACTTCTCAATTACTTTATAACCGTAAAGTAAATAAGATAGATAGATAGATGGATGGATGGATGGATGTACCAAATAGTAGCAATGTGCAACTAGACATGGTATATATGCAGTGAGTGATATATATATATATACATATATATATATATATATATATATATATATATATATATATATATATATATATATATATATATGTTTCTAATGGATATTTCTAACTAAATAATTTGCAAATATTTATAACTTATAACTTTACAATTAACCTTACAGTAGTACTCAACTCTTGTTTACTGTTAGAATTTCTAAATCTTCACTTGAATTAAGTGAATTAAGCACATCCACAACAAAGCCAGACTTCACACTTCTGTTTTAGAAACCAAATCTTTGCATATATATGACAGGACGCACTTGCAAATAACATGGCATAGATGGGAATCTGACCCACAACCCGGGCGGTGTGAAGGGAACATGTAACTAATTTCTCCCTGACACCGGTCATGACTCCTAGTGGTATAATGATAGAATGCCCTACTTTAGTCCATTTGATACTACTGCAGGATTTTGGGATTCCCCGGGGGTTCCCCTTGCCCTCTGGTGTATATGTGCGTGGCAGGGGGCCCAGGGCCACCATGACTTTGCACTCACCTCTGTCACCCAAGCCATGTATCACTGCCAGAATCATGGGTCGAACCAGGTTTAAGTTTGATAAGACATTAGACAGTCAGGCAAAGCTCTGATGGATGAGTCGAGGCTACAGGCAGCCCAAGCTGATAGTAGGACTACAGAAAACACCCACATATTTTCTTTTTTTTTTTTTAGTACTGTTTTTTTAAACTCTGTCTTTACGACCTTCTACTTCTCAAACCCGACTTATCGCTGAGATTGATTGATTGACAGTTAAAGACTCAGCAGATGCGAATGCAGCGATGTCTATTAGCCCTCGGGGTCTGTGTCATTTAATAACCCTTTAATAATTCATTGCCTTCTTCTTTCTATCCGCACTGTTTCATGGAGCGTTGATAAGTATCTCTAGCCAGAAGCAACAGTTCATCCAGTTACAGAGAGCAGGCCACCTGAGATTTTTATCCCTGCTTTTTCATATTAGCGTCCATGTTCGTGGTTTTGTATATCGGATTTCAATCATGCACACGTTTGACTTTTACATCGTCTGGCTTCTCCGCATGTCCTTTTTTTTTTTTTTTTTTTTTTTGATCGGGATTCTAGGTCTTGTGTATCTTTTAAGTTGATAAGAAGACAGGAGGTCTTTGCTTCAGGGGCTTTTGCTCACCAATGGCTTCCAGATGCCAGTTAATTACCCATCCTGCATCCATCCTCTCATGGAGAGAAAGAAGAGATGCCTGCAGAGGCATGAAAGAAAGACTGTCTGTCATTCAAAGATCCGTGTCTCCACTCCAGCTACAAACCAAAGGCATGCAAATGGAAAATGTACAGCCATGGGTTGAGATGAACTTTTTTTTTTCTTTTTACATGGCGACACAAAGACTGCAGTGTTCATAGAGGTTTAAAAGAAAAACACACAAAAAAACAGCCAACCAGGTACAGGTCACCTCTAACCCCACATACAGACACACACATTTGGTCCAGCTTGTGAGATTGCAGCTCTGTGTTTGTGTGGGTGTGATTTCACTGTCTCTGGGAAACTCTCGAGGAAAATAGTCTTTTTTTAGCCCGGGATTCTTCTTACCTCAGGGATGTGTTTAAAGAGGAAGAAATGAGCTCAGGAAGCAAACACAGAGTCACGTTTCAGCACTTCTGTTTCTGCTATTGAGCGCCAAAGCCATCCTACTCAGGCCGTGTCTAGGGTTGTATATACTACTATCATCACAGAATTATTCGAGTCTGTCAGTGAAAAGGATAACTCAGTATTAATTCTTTTATGTGAAAATTCACAGGCAAATTAGGGCCCAGTCACTTTGCAAAGCAGAGCTGAATAGTACAATATAATCCAAATAAAAAAATTATACAAATACTATGGAAAATGTAGTATAAAAATAGTATAAAAATACTATACAAATAAAATTGAGTTATTTGAACGTCAGTCAAAACGATAATTCAGTACTAATTCTTTTACATAGCACAGGCAAATTAGGGCCGAGTCACTTTGCAAAGCAGTACCAAATGGTACAATTTAATATAAATAAAAATGCTACACAAATGTTATAAAAAAAATGCTATACAAAATACAATACAAGATAGTATACAAAAGACTATACAAATAAAACTGAATTATTCAAATATGTCAGTAAAAAATGATTACTCAGTACTAATTGTTTTAAGCACTGTACCACAGGAAAATTAGGGCCCAGTCACTTTGCAAAGCAGAACCGAATGGTATAATATAATACAAATAAAAATACTACACAAATACTTTAAAAAATGCTATACAAAATAGTATACAAAAGACTATACAAATAAAACAGAATTATTCAAATCTGTGAGTAAAAAGGATAACTTAGAACTAATTCTTTTACGTACCACAGGCAAATTAGGGCCCAGTCACTTTGCAAAGCAGCACTGAATGGGGCCACTTGGGGTTCTTCCAAAACCCAGTCAAGAACAGAGGTACAGTTACTGATGATCATGTTACGTTGTCAGAAAGTGGATTACTTAATGGATATTCCATTCACATTCACCATTTTATTTGTATAACTCTTTTAGCAATGGCTATTGTCTCCAGGCAATTTTACCAAGCTAAAGAGGTTAAAAAAAAATGCTAATTTGTTCCTTATAATTGTAAGTTTATCACTAATGAGTTGTCAGATGGCGACTGTGGTGAACTGGAAAAGCTGGTGGTGGTACAAAGAAGAATCCTAGAGAGGAATCAGACTCAAAGGGACCCCATCACCATCACGAAAGTCCATTGAATGAAATACAGAATATAGAAATACAATTAGTAAAATATTACTCCAGTAAGTAAAAGTACTTCAAATGCTCATACAAATTACTATGTTTTATTATGCCTATAATGTTAATTATGTAATATGTAATAATAATGTCGTTTGTCACAAGACAAGATACTTTACCTTATAAACTCATATGAATAGATGAAAAGCCAAGGGATCTTCCCATAGCCATGCTCTTTTAGCCCCTGGAAAAAATGGCATGCCAAGTAAGGGTGATCCCAGGACCTGGAGACCTCGGTACCCAGGTCTGTGGCTCCAGCGTGAAGGTTTCCCCCTGGGATGCAGGTACCACACATCCATATTGCTCTGGGATTGAGAGGCCATGTAATTTTTTTTACCTGGCCACCAACCTAGTGACTACCTCCTAAAGCTCCTCAAACTGGAAAGGTTGAGCCTCCACATCAATATGAAGGAAAACACTGGATCTGGAAGGTAAGGAAGGCGAAAGCCCATCTCCATTTCCTCCACTAGACCCCCAAATCCCACAACATCAGTCAGCAAAAAGCGGGACCTGAGCCACAAGAAATACTGGTGAGCAGATATCCATGCACTCACAATGCTCACAGTTGGCTCCATTGAGAGCCGATATAGCATTCTCCGCTTCCAAGCAAGCCATTCAAAGCACATGTTATATTTACATTTGGCAGACACCCTTACGCAGAACGAGTTACAACTGAGCAAATGAGGGTTAAGGGACTTGCTCAAGGGCCCACAAGTAGCAGCTTGGTGGTGGGATTTGAACATGTTATCTTCCGGGCCAGAGGCAATATCAGGGGCAATGAGGAACACATGACTTGAATTCTTGCTTACGCTCCCCTTTTTTTTTCAACAAAAGAGACAAAATAGTTTTTACTGAAAACAGAAGCTGGTGACTTTTTATACTCCCTGGTCATGATGACATGCACCGGCGACTCACTCTTGTTGTTTTAAAAGGGTGACGAGATTTCACACGCTAAAGCACGCTAAATTCCCAAAGCAGTTCCTGAAAGGGAACAGACTTATCAGAATGGACTTGTGTTCACACTTGGAAAAAGGCTGGACTCAGTGGAATCAGCCTAATTTAGAGTAGTTACTCGAAACATTCACAACATATGAAACAGTTTATCTAAATAGTTTTTAGGACAGTAGAAGGAAACTGGAGAACATTGATAGTAACCCAACTGCTTTTTTGTGTGTCTCTGTGTCTCTTTTTTGAAGAAAAGATTCTTCAAGAGATCTTGAAGAAACCTTCTGCTGTTCATCAGTTGTCAGAGACACAAAATTAAAAAACCTATATGTATATTCTTTTCTTTCTTCGTTCTTCTTCTCAACATTATGCTCCATGATGTTCTTGAAATGTATTTACGCAGAGAAAAGATGATAAGAAAAATCCATTTAATGTTAGGATATTCCGACCTCACGGCACAGATTTTTGGTTTTGGGACGAGCACTTCTGGATGCTCAGTGGCCTTTCGAGGTCTCGCGGAGTGCAATTCGGGGTTGGCGGCCATGTCACCAGGTATTTAAGGGCTTTGGTATCCACGTCCAACATTGTATACTTCTTTAACACACACTGTCTCTCTGACATTTAAAGAAAGCACTGATTTTCTGGTCTCCTTATAACTCTGTGTTTCTCTGACGGCTTCTTAAATAGAACCTCATAAAAGGATCTTCATTGGTTCATTGAAGGTTAATTTGAAAAGTAAAAGATTTTAGCTTTAAAAAAAAACTAAACAAAAAGGGTCCTGTTTGTTTGAAAAAAACTTTATTCTAAATCAACCCCCAGACGAGTTTTAGTTTGCTTTTCTTGTTGTTTTAGTTTGCACGTTATATATTTAAACACTAATGCAGGAAAAGCTGTGGAGGGGTGGAAGTGTGACTTTAGGGAATGAGACGGAGATGTTATAATTGTGGTCCTGGCTCCATGTTGAGATTAACAGTGATAGAGTAAACACACCCTGCTGAAGAAAATGAGTCTGTCAGATTTGACTGTAACGTACATTACATCTGTGTGTGTGTGTGTGTGTGTGTGAGGGGGTGAAACATCTGTTTTACATAAGAGCTGAGCAGGCTGAGGGCTGGAGAAGTTAGGGTATTAGAGGTAATTTACTTATTTGGAGCAAAAAAAAAACAAAACAAAAAAGCTTCGATCACAGAAGCTGTGATTGTAAATGGATCTGCAGCTTATCTTCGGCTCTGATCGAGGAGTCTGCAGGGAGACGCTGGGACTCAAGGAACCTCAGAAACGCCGGACCAATATGTCTGTGAGGCCGATGTTCAGTGTCACTAGTGTTTCAATTGTGAAAATTGCATTTGATGAAACCTATTTTTTTCCTCTGAAGGGTAATTACAGGCCAAGCTAAGGGGAAATGAAGTGGTGAGTTGAAGATGTCAGTTCTGCTTTGCCTGCTGTTCCATTGCTCACGTGGAGGTGGAGATGAATCGTTTGAGTCATACTCCATACATGAGCAGGATTCCTGTCTGAACCAGATGATTATTTTCGTGTGGGGTTTTTTTCCCCCCTGCAATAAAACAGTGATTATTGACCAAAGCATTCTGAAAGTGCGTCATACAGATCCCAGAATGGAAGTTTTGCGTGTGGAGGTGGTTGTGGTACTTTGGACAGGTGCTGCAGATGTCGATACAACTACAATCCAAAATCGCTCAGGATCCTTTTAGGACACACTGTTGCAGGGGTCAACAATAAATCAAGTTAATGGTACTGCTCTTCTGTGCCGTGTAACAATGCCTAGTCTTGCACATAAAGAGGTTTTGTAATGCATTTATAAAGCAAATAATGCACAATTTCCTTTTATTGGTACTGCACAGTACTGCACAGAAAAGTTAGAAATCACTTCTTTACCTTAGCATGTTAGCTCATCTTTCGTCACAGGTTCTATGGATGATGTCTTTAAATTCATAATTAGGTTCCCATGGGGCGTATACATCCCACCCCCGACATTTAAAATGCCTCTCTAAAACAATGCCAGAGACATATTTTGTATAGTTTTATTCAAATATACGTTTTACTTATATAAAATGATCATATCTGCATTTGGTAAAAAAAATAAATAATTATCTGTAGTTATTAATAGTGGTCAAAACTACTTTTCTGGCGCCAATATTACATAATTTTTATTATTATAATGTCATAGATTTTATTAATGAATATTTATTTCCTTTAGTACATTTTTATGATTCCGCAGGTTTTTTGGTTTGTATTAAAGTTCTGTACTATTTTACGTGGAATATTATGTTTGTTTGTTTTTTTTCAATACAGCATCCATTTTAACCGATCTTCCCGCGGGTCACGAGGTCACTGTGCCTATCTCAGGCGTCCATGGGCATACACCCTGAATGAAATGCCAACGCATCACAGAGAGCACACACTCACATTCAAACACTAGGGACAATTTTCCAAGGTGCCAATCAACCTACTATGCATGTTTTTGGACAGGGGGGTAAACTGGAGAACCCGGAGAAAACCCCCCCTGAGGCACGGGGAGAACATGCAAGCTCTACACACACACATGGAGGAGACAAACATGTTAACCACTAAGTCACCGTGTGTGTATATATATATATATATATATATATATATATATATATATATATATATATATATATATATAATATATATATATATACATATATGTTACTATGGAGTAGTGATCCCCTTTTTATTGTTGTTGTTGTTGTTTTTCGATTGTACTTGTTCCATCGTGAAAAAAAAGTAATGTTTAATATTTTCAGTTAAAGACCCCCCTCCCCCCAAGGTACAGGAAATTGTACCCCCCCCACCCCTGTAACTGGAAATACTCCCCTAACTAATGTAGCTGGCAACTAGCTGGAAAGAAGCAAAGTCCAGAATCTGAAACATACAGCAAGACTTTAACACTATATATACTATAAGTGCTAATCAGGGTGACAAGGAGTAAAACATTACATGTGACCAAAACATTGAAGCAGTGGCTGATGGGAAATGTATTGTCTATGATCCTGACAAAAAATGAAGGATGAGTTCAATGGATCACTAAAAACTCGAATCTTCCTTAATGTTTTCTGTAGTTTGGTTCTTTAAAGAACCTCGAACAAGGTTTCCTCTCGTGTTCTCTGTGGCGGAATTCTTACTGTACCTTCCACTAAAATCATTCTCATGACGAGATGTTAAATCTTTACGAGTCGTCCCAGAGAGACACCCTGAATAAATGCTTATAATTTCTACATGTGATCTTGTGAAGATGCTAATGCTAATTAACGCTAATGCTCTTTCTAACGGGGTCACAATGTTGTCGGATTGCAAAAAACCTAATTCATTTGCCTACATTTATTGCACAGGAATGCTTTTGTACACTGTTTTACACTTCTTTAGGATTGGTTGGAAAGGTTCAACACAGTACTTCACATGTTTGCTCTCATAGAGGGAAAGAATCTATGATGAGAGATCTACTTTTTTGTTATAGTAATGTACATTAATGGTACCTCAAGAGTTTCTTGGTTTCCTTAAGAACTGCTCAAGAACTCCTTAAGGAAAGCGCAAGTCCAACTTGGAGAATGAGAAACACGTTATAAAGGTTTCTACAAAGGAACAAACAAACAAATTATAGATGTTTGCTAATAATCCCGGGATTCTTTCATAGTTATGAATTTGAAAGCTCTTGGAGATACTGGTGGTGCATTGGTTATGGCTGTGGATCAGGTGTTCAAGTCATGGTACTGCCATGATGCCACTGATGGGCCCCTGATCAAGGCCCTTAATCCTTCATGCTCTAGGTGACTGAGCTCTGAAACCAGCTTTCAAACATGATTCTGAAATATATTACCTATTTTTTCCAAGGTTTTCAAAATGTTTTCCGTAGAATGTTACGGAACCACCTAGTGGAAGAATGAAAGTAATCAAACTTAATCAGTTACTTTACTTTTATAAAGTAATTGAAAAGTTACACACATTATTACATTTTGAATAGGGAACTTTGTAATCTGTAATCTGTAAAGTAACACTACCGGTAACCCCGCCCCCTCCTCTTTAACATGAAGGAACAGGGGCCGTTCCGGGTTGTATGTCAAACCACAGAGGACCCCTTAAGGAGTCCAAGATGGAATCATAATCTGCCAAGTTTAACTAAATGTCGCACATTTCCATCTCTTTCGAAACGTCATGTTCCCCAGCGTTACATTCGGCGCTGTCAGATACAATCCGGATCCTTGCGCTAACCTTTCGCAGGGTTTCGCCCGCAGTATTTACAGGCCTGAAAATGCACATCGTAGCAGGGGTTCAGCACTGTGTGTTTTGTGGCACTCTTATATACGACAGTAGAAGACGGATCGGGTCTGTTCTGGATCTCGGCGATCTCAGCTGTTGACATCATGTCAGGGCATGAGCATGTGGGAGAGGAGATCACTCAGTCATGCCGTGCATCATGTTGTCCAGCTGTTATTCGGGTTCTGGCACTGACTGCTCTCCGCTGCGCTGCCCCCAGGTGGATGTAAATACTAACAACAAACAGTGACCGTTTGCCTCTTTTATTTTTTTTTCTTTCTCTGTCTCTCTCTTGGATTAACTATCTCCTACAACTTCAGATTTATTGGTTCCCAAACAGTGAATGACTCAGAAGTGTAACCAGATCACTTGGGATGATGAAGAAAGAAGGGCAAATCCATCCCACGCTGTGTGTGCATTCTCTCTCTCTATCTCTATCTCTCTCGCTGTCTAGCATTACTACAGAATGCTTCTTCCATGCTTACACACTGCATCCTGTGCTTTCCGCCACTGCGTCATCACACTTTTGCGTACGTGGCCGTGCGTCATGTGACCCCCCCCATGTCCTAAAGTCGATCCTGCGTGTCACTGAGATGCCTCATCGAAGCCAGATAACGTATGATGATGCGCTTTGAGATCATCGCAGGTTAGTCCAACATTTGAGCCGGGGAAAGCGCAGAGCAGCATATGTTTCTGTACTGACCCCACGGCACTCGCCGATCACGACAGACCCTCACACATTCTCCCTTACAAGGGTTTCAAGGAATCGTAGTTGTGAAAGGCAGCATGATGCATTTTGTACACTTATGTACAGGTAGACCTTTGGTGTCATTCCGGCAAAACAAGTCTTACGGATAATTCATGTCGCTAATAATAGGCGAAGAAGTTAGAATAGAGTCAAAATAAATAATAAATGCTTAAATGTTGTCATGAGTTTGTTTGGCTGTTGTAAGCCTTTATAATGAAATACAATCAGCTAATGTTAAATTGTTAATGAAAAACAATCTATCTATCTATCTATCTATCTATCTATGCACTATCTATCTATCTATCAGGAACACTATCACACAACCATCACACAATATTTTCATTTATCAGACGTTTTTATAAAGATTTGATCATTCTGTCTCCTTAATAACTTCTTCTTCATCTCTCCTATCTCTCTCTCTCTCCCTCTATTTCTTGCTTTCCTGAGATAGTGTATCTCTTCTTTTTAGATGGGTGGCAGTGACTCTGCATGATAAATAGACACATTACCCTTGCTGTCTTGCTGACTTAGTAAATAACACACCCTGCGTCTAGTATAAACACACACACACACACACACACACACACACACACACACACACACACACACACACACTCGCACTATCTGAGATAGAAGCTCTCGCGCATGTGTGTGTGTGTGTGTGTGTGTGTGTGTGAGAGCACGCTGATGTAAGGGAGGTGTTTTGTTTCTAATCCTTTGATTGATGGCTGAGATTATGTGTATATGTGTGTGTGTGTGTGTGTGTGTGTGTGTGTGTGTGTGTGTGTGTGTGTGTGTGTGTGTGTGTGTGTGTGTGTGTGTGTGTGTGTGTGTGTGTGTGTGTGTGTGTGTGGTGATGATTCCAGGAGAACCGCAGATTTTTTTTTATTGTGTGTGAAACTGGAAATTTTGATCCGTTTTTATTCTAGGGCTGAAATTTTGTGGCTGATATTATGAGTAACATCCGCCCTCCTGCAGTCCACTCATCTGGGGATGCTGTGGTCTTCTGTCCATCCCGTACGCCTGTGTGTGTGTGTGTGTGTGTGTGTGTGTGTGTGTGTGTGTTCTTCTTCTTGTTCTTCCAGCCATCTGTGTGTGTGGCCTGTTTCACTTCGTCTTTTCCAGGGAGAGTGCGGCGGCGTGTCCCAGTCACTGAAACGCAGTTTATTTCTGCTCGTGGCCACTAAACGTTTGTTATGAAAGATGTCAGCAGAGAGACGCATCATAAACTCGTTACTCACCCTGTTTGATCTGGAAACTTCAGGTGTCTTTAACTTCTTTTAACAGCGTGGGTTTAATACGTTACGTCACAGGTTTCACCTTTATTCCTGCTCCTGCTTTTTCACGGCGCGTGTTTAGACTGGAGCTCAGCGGCATGGAGCGATGAGGTTATGATGGACGGCTTGGACTTCTGGACACCACACAGCCAAGGGTTTTCCCTCTCTCTGTCTCTCTCTCTCTCTCTCTCATACACACACACACACACACAATTTGCAGTTTTCAGTTGCTTTAATAGTCAATTAAGGTGCTTTTAATAGATAAATAACTGTACCCTTGTAATGCCCAAAGTATTAAAGCAACATAAAACTGTCTCATTCCCCCTCTCTCTCTCTCTCTCTCTCTTTGTTTCAATACTCAATTTATCATTTATTGTATTCACAAATATAAATACATTTGTAGAGCCATTGTCAGAACTGTGCAGCTACACTATATATAAAGCTCTCTTTCTACTTCTACATCTATTTTTATATACCTTTCTTTTCTTTTTTTTCTTCTCCTCTTTTCTTCTCTTCTCTCTTTCTCTTTTCTTTATTTCTCTGTGACGTTTTTTTAAATTTACATTTGCTTTAATTATGACAAATAATTGCAGCCTTGTGTTTTGCCAAAACTATACGGCTGTATAAAGTTCTCTATTTCTCTCCCTCTCTCACTCTCTTTCTTGCTCTCTCTCTCTCTCCCTCTCTCCTTCTCAATTTATCTTTGGGGATTTATTATTTTTATTTATTTATTTTCATTCTTAAATTCTTTTTTTTTTTTACCAAATATAACATACCATTAAACATATACTATCTATTTTTTTCACCATTTGTGCATAATTTTCAAGACATCATTTTATTTACTTTTTTTTATCGTCGTTTCAAAATGCAATTAATGGTTGAAGTAAATTTTATACTCTAACTTCAGTATTTGTTCTATCCATTATTGATCATAATTAAAGCATGCAATATAATTATTATTAAGTAAACTATATATAAAACTCTAACTACATTATTATAAATACACTATAATATATATAGACATTATAAGTACACTATATATAACTTTACATCATTATAAATACACTATATATAACTTTACGTTACTATAACAATAAATAAGATTTATATTAAACTAAATATATATATATATATATATATATATATATATATATATATATATATATAACTACATTATTATAACTACACTTCACTTTATAAACATATACCTATATCATTATAACTATACTTTACTTTATTCTTTAAAATGCAACACAAAACAGTGACATCTCTTTACCTTTAAGTCTTTTTATCAATCGATTTTAACAATAATAAAAATAATAAGAGAAAACTTTGCACTATAGGTTGTTTTTACCAAATTACTAAATTATTTTCTAACTATTTCAATAAATATTTAATTGAAAATATAATTCATTCATGCATTTTAACATAAACACACACACACACACACACACACACACACACGTTTGTTGCAATAAAAGGATTGTGTTAAGTGTTTATTTATTTCATTCCAAATGTGTGAATTAATATGTTTTGTTATATTCTATTAATTTTTATTGATTACTTTTATTATTATTTTATAGTCAGAGACAGTGTGCTTTCTCACACACACACACACACACACACACACACACACACACACAGACACACATTTTTCTCTTCCTTTTTCACCTTCACTGAAGTTGCTGTAATATGTTGTGAAGAACCCCCTCCAATGGTTCGTCTGAGGAACAGCGCTGGAGGTATCTTGGAGGCTTGTGTTTGATGGAGAAACCCAATCCGACCAGCAAGAACCAGCCACGATTAAAGTGATATTTCTGTACACAACATGTCAGAATGTGGTGAAAAAGAAAGCTCTTTGTTCATTCCAGTTTCTATGAGCTTCAGATCCTAACGCTGAAGAGCTTGCTGTGGCTGGTATTCCGTCAGTGCATCAACATGACGTGAACTCATTCTAACCAAATTACATAGGAAATGTCCGATGCATACACTGTATGTTTTGAGGCACCTGACTTTTCTACCAATATGTGCCAGCAAGATGTTCCCATAGATTTGCAAGTGTATATATATATATATATATATATATATATATATATATATATATATATATATATACACACACACACACACTGTTAGGAGTTAAGTTTGCCTCACACCTCCATGGTCACCCTGGATGGAATGCCCAACCCATTGCAGGAGACACCACACACACACACACACACACACACACATTTCACACACACATTCATACACTAGGGAACATTTTCCAAGGTTTCCAGGGCGCCAATCAACCTACCGTGCATGTTTTTTTGAACCGGGGGGGAAACCGGAGAACCCGGAAGAAAAAACCCCTGAGGCACTGAGACACACTCCACACACACACAATGGCCGTGACGGGAATCGAACCCTATATATAGGGAGACCCTATATATATATATATATATATATATATATATATATATATATATATATATATATATATATAAATATATATATATATATATATATATATATATATAAAACATATAAAACATATATAATCAATCATTTCTCAAATTAAATCTCATTATCACCAAGCTGCCAATGCCAAGCCCCTGAGAAAGGCCCTTAACCCTTCAACTGCTGGAAAATGCCATAAATTGTACGTTATTATAGTCCATGCCCAGTTCTAATTTCAGTCTTTCAGGAGGAAGAGGAGGAGGAGGGTTGGCGAGAGGGGCAGTAACGCCTCTGTGCTGAGTGCCGGGCAATAAATCAGTTGCCCGCTCGGGTTAAAGCAACACTCAGGACAGAGGGACAGAGATACAGGGCCAGCGTAAACACACATCTTTCTACTCCACAGAGACAGATGACAAAACTGAGAGCCGACGAGAGCGGAGAACGTCCGAGCACAAGAAAACATAAGTCTTAGAGCTCAGTGTCCACAGTGTGGCCTGCGGCGGCACTTACACTGACACCACATTCTGCAGGGTGATGTATTATTTTATTTCTATCTATCTATCTATCTATATCTATCTATATGTCTATCTATCTATCTATCCATCTATCTATCTATATTATCTATCTATCTATCTAGCTCTATCTATCTATTTGTCTGTCTATTTATTTATGTGTCTGTCTGTCACATTGGGATGCATAAGTATTGGACAGAAGGCTGTGTGTGCGTTGTGTGTGTGTGTGTGTGTGTGTGTGTGTGTGTGTGTGTGTGTGTGTGTGTGTGTGTGTGTGTGTGTGTGTGTGTGTGATGGGGGCATAAGTAGGGCCTTTTGTTACTTTTGTTTGTTTTGTTAAGACAAAAATAATAAACCATTATTTATCAGTTATTTTGAAGTGCCTGCGAGTCTACAGGATCGATTTATCAGCATGCAAGCTCAACGTCTCAGTAGAAGTTACTTTTGATTGTGAGAGCTCAGTGGTTAAGGCATTATACTCGCCATCACATGGTCACAAGTTCAAAATCCGCACTGTACCAGAGTGTGTATTAAAGGAAGACAGAAAAAAGGCATTACTGATAATAAGCCTTCATTCGCAGCTCAAAAGAAAAGGAAAAAAAAGATGGGATTGTTCTGGCCTCTAAGAGCAGGAAGTCACCCTGTCCCCACCCCAACCCCCCTCAGCTCCCATTTTCACCGACGTCTGGCTCATCCATCACCAAACCGCCTGAAGGCCTTGGCCTGTCCCGCCCGTCCACCTTTCCCACGTGAATCGGCCCCGTGCTCGGCCTGAAAGCACAGCTCTGGCACCGAGGCCTGCTCTAATTTCAGCACAGACGAGTTCTCCGGTTCCAGGCCTGAGGAGAGGAAATGGTCCCTGCCTGCAGCTGCATGCATGTCGGTGACTGCTGTCTTCCTGCTCCGCTCTGACACTTCAGACCTCACTATATCACTCTGTCAGACACTTCCACTCTCCATTAGCATAAGGATTAACAATGGCTGCTTAGCGAATAAAAATCAACAACATGCTTTTCCTAGAGGAATTTTCTCCTTTACATCCTGTGCAAATCCTCAGATAAACACGGGTTAGGAATAATGTGTATCACATGCCGTATAATTGCCATAAGAACGCTAAAAGCTGAGTCATTAATGATAATAATTTAGTGTATTCAGCAGACACATGTATCTCATTCATAACAGTGAGCATCTCCAGACTTAAGGGCCTTGCTCAGGGGCTCAGGTGTGGTAGTCTGGTGAGCATTGACAAAATGCATTAAGCACTATCCTTCCAAACAGGCTACGTATAAAACACTTTCTTCACATGTCACGAAACTGGGGTCAGACATGACATAGCACCCAGGAGCACTTATAAATGTTTATAAGACCCGAGATGTCCATGAACTAGTTGCAATTGAGCACTGCACCATTTCTGAATAAGCCCAGCAAATAAATTAGTGCTAGTGACAGATAAGTGGATAAACTGTTTACAGCCTAATTGGAAGGTCATGGGTCCAAATTCTCAGCACTAACCATCTGCCGGCCGTTTCTGCCTCGGCTCCACGCCGAGTGCGCGTTCCGGCTCCGCTGCATCTTCAGGACCCTAGAAAACGGAGCTAGGTTTTTATTTCTGGTATGCGGTGAGGACGGCTGTTTGGATGGGCAGCGAAGGACCGAGCGCAGAGAAGAAGGGAGTTAACAGAGAGTTACAGTAAAGAGACAATGGGTCACAAACCGCCGAGCGTTTCAGCACATTCAGCAGTTTACAGAGTGCCGCCTCAGTCATAAACTATGACCGTAAGAATCGCAGAACTATTGGGCTTCTGCGAATAGTTCAACGGTTTGACTAAGACTATGACAGTTATATAGATTGCCACTTTCTTACTGCGTGGCACCTGATTCCATTCCGCATTTAACTTCCATTTACTGGTAAATTAGTCTGTAATTTTTGGGAAGATGTTCCACAAGTTTTTTTTTTCTGGAGGTTCATTTATATACAAGTGTGTTATTAAAGTCAGGTAGTGATGTAGGTGATGTGAAGAGGCCTGTAGTGCAGTAAGCGATCACACTCATCCCAGGATGATAGATAGATAGATAGATAGATAGACTATATGTAAGGAGGAAGTGTGTAAGCAGATAGATAGATAGATAGACAGAGAGACAGAGAGACAGACAGACAGACACACAGACAGATAGATAGATAGATAGATAGATAGATAGATAGATAGATAGATAGATAGATAGATAGATAGATAGATAGATAGATAGACTACATGTAAGGAAGTGTATAAGCAGATAGATAGATAGATAGATAGATAGATAGATAGATAGATAGATAGATAGATAGATAGATAGATAGATAGATAGATAGATAGATAGATAGTAAGGAGGAAGTGTGTAAGCAGATAGATAGATAGAGAGATAGATAGAGAGATAGATAGATAGATAGATAGATAGATAGATAGATAGATAGATAGATAAGTGTGTAAGCAGATAGATAGATAGCTAGATAGATAGATAGAGAGATAGATAGAGTGATAGATAGATAGATAGATAGACTACATGTAAGGAAGTGTGTAAGCAGATAGATAGATAGATAGACAGACAGACAGACAGACAGATAGATAGATAGATAGATAGATAGATAGATAGATAGATAGATAGATAGATAGAAAGAGACACTTTGTAACAGTAAATATACAGGGATTAATGAATGAATGTGGGTAGCTGCTGTAGTGTAAGTAATAACAGGAAGCAAGTTGTTTGTGGTGTTATAAGTTATTTAATATACTGTAGCAATAAATGGATAACATGTCTGATTATAAGTGCTGTTATAAGAAAGTCGTAAACGAAGTAACTGTAGTAACCACAGCAACGGCGGCGTTGAGTTTAATTCCGTACATAAATACTGTGCACTATGTAGCAAGAGAAATGATCTATTTTTTATATAATATGTAATTAACATGAACCATTCACAAAATCCTAACATCACACTGGAGATAAATATATCGTCCCTCGCTGCCACGTTTACGACACGTTTACGTCGTTTTTACGATGCAGAGATCAAGTGTTACGCAAACATGCTTTCGTTCCAGTGAAAGCAAGTGTTCAAATCCCGGGTGGTTTTTTCCCGCTTTCGTAGAGCTGAATTTTTTAATTGTTTCCTATGTGATTTATATCTCGCCTGTTTTAGCCCTAATGCAGAGCGACGGGAGTGTGAGGACAAGGCCTGCTGTGGTTCTCCATCTCTCTCGCTCTCTCTCTCTCTATCTCTCTGTTTTCCTCCCTCTCCTCCCATCCTGTGGCTTCCAGGGTTTTTTCTTTCTATTCTGGTTTTGTCTTTCTCTCAGACACACATCTATCTGTCAGAGAGCGGGCTCGCCTCCAGACGAGGTCGTGAGGTCGTCTCCAGAGGGCTTGCCCTGAATCGAAGGTCACACTCCTTACATGCTATTGGTGCTCAGGTCAGTGAGACAGGATGCTGATAATATCCTGCAAAGCCCCTTTCGAAATCCACGCCAGTCCTAAGCAGACTTGCTCCTTGTTTGGATTACTGATTATTTAGCTTCAGCTCTCTCCCTCTCTCTCTCTCCCTCTCTCTCTCTATCCATCTATCTCTTTCTCCTTCTCACTCTCTCTTCACGTAAAGAATGCAAAATAAACCCACCTGAACAGGAGATGCTGCAGCTTTATATTCAAATCCATTTAACAAACACTAAACAAATACTTAACAAATATACAGATGGATCTATTCCTGTAGAATAGTGAAAAAAACACAGTTTCGAGTCACCATAGGTCACCATTTTGACACTATTGTGGAGATCCAGCAGGAATCGCAGAAACAACTTCCAGGACGCTGTATTTCCCCGAGAGGGGACCATTTTGAAGGTGTAAAGTTTGCTTTCCTGTAAACAGAGCTAAACATTTTCCTACCACCTTGTATGCTAATCGGCTAACACAGCCAGATGCTATAAATGCTAACATGATGAATCGTTTCAACCTTTGTTAAGCCCGAGTGTCACAACCTCCCGAAATGATTCTACAATTATTTGTCCCGTCTAGCCACTAGCGAGCAGGTTGATTTACGCGACCTGGAGCCCGAGTCGGTCATGTTGTATGTCAGACCTGGCCTGGACGTAGCAAGAGGTCATATGTGGTTCAGGAGGACGCAGATTCAAGGCTCTGATGGATGACTCCTCGTTTTCTTCCTCTCGAAGCGAGGAAAGGCAGGAAACCGTAACTCAGACAGCTCACGGTCTGGGGCTTGCCTCTCTCTCTCTTTCTCTCTTTTTCTCCTTCTCTCTCTCTTTCTTTCCCATTCGCTCTATTTCTGGATACAGGAAGAAATAAAGACCGTTTGCTCTGTTTGGATTTTTTTTTTCTTCACCCTGACCATGACGGTGAGGCCTTATAACACAGATGTGTGTCTAAGCAGCCTAGTGTTAAGCCTGAGTACTGTAAATAACCAACCATAAACCCAACGACCAACACTTTCACACACAAACACAAACACACAACACACACACACACACACACACACACACACACACACACACACACACACACACACACACACACATGAGATATGGTTTCCAAACTATAAATGTGTCTGTTTCTCACACAACCTGTGTTCTGTGGGGTTCCTCAGGCAGGCTATGTCATCCTGAGGGATCCCAGTTGTCCCAGTGTTTATACATCATTGTCTCTACCTGGGTTCTCTCTCTCTCTCTCTCTCTCTCTCTCTCTCTCTCTCTCTCTCTCTCTTCCTTACACACACACTCACACACACACACACACACACACACACACACACACTTCAGAAATGAACATGGGATCAGACTCATAAATACGCCCTGAGTGTTCGAGAGATGGCCGCTGATGGATTTACACTGTTGCTGGAATTAACAGCTTAGTCTCTCTTTGTCCACTGAAACATACACACACACACACACACACACATATAATACACAGGAAGTAGTTGAGTGGACGTGTACGGTAAGGTCCAGATGAGTAGAGCGATATGTCACTGTGTGGTAAATGTCAGCAGTATTTACATTAGTGACCTCAGCACTGAAGAAGCTCCTCGAGTCACTTCGTTGCCTGCGAGGTTTTTTTTTTTAGGACCTCGTGTAAAATTTCCAGAAGACAGGATGAGGAGCGAAAAAGCAGGATTGCAGGTTCGCAGAAACACAAACACAAAAAAGTGCACATACAGACAGACAGACAGACAGACAGACAGACAGACAGACAGACAGACAGACAGATAGATAGACAGATAGATAGATAGATAGATAGATAGATAGATAGATAGATAGATAGATAGATAGATAGATAGATATATAATTCCCCATTAGGAAGCTTTAATAGATAGAAGCTATTTTGAGCTTTTATAGATAGAATTTTATAAGGCTCGACAGATGGTAAACAGGTTGGAGAATCTCTGTGATTTTTTTTTATATGATCTATTATATATATATATATTAAACTTTTCTGCAAACTATTTATACATTTGTTTAGTTATATTTCAGTAATACACAAGACAGGACAAATTTATTATTATTATTATTTTCAGATTTTATGCCATTTTATGTTGATGGTAAAGTTGTGTTTGTTGATGTTAAACTGTGTTTTCCTTTTTTTAAAAAATGTCAAATGACTCATGCTGAAATATTGGATTGTATCCTGTTTATTCGGTGGGTAAAAAGTATCACGCAAATAAAAAAAAAACCCAGAAAATCACGTCAAATGTCCCATTATTACAGAAACACAATGTTATCATGGGAAAAAAAAGTGGTGTATTTATGTGAAATTGTGCTACTGTAGTGTTATTATTATTATAATTATTATTATGTACTGATGTAATTATTCATTATAATTACTGTTTTTATTTAACATTTCTGGTTCTATTGTTCAATATTAGCATATAATTAATATTGCAGTTAATAATCTTTTTTGTTATTATATTCCCTATGATTGAGGTAATCATTACTTATTATGTATTATTAATTCTGGTAATAGTTGTTGTTGTTGATGTTGGTGGTGGTGGTGAGACAGAGCTGCACATCTGATAGCAAACACTAAATCATGCTGACACGGAAAATGGAAAACCCACGGGCGTTTTTTTAATTTCTCTTTTCTTTTTTTCCCCCCCTGCATCAATTTATGTTCTGTAGTGATGCAACACGAGCGCCCCCTACAGGTGATATTTCAAATAACCCTCTGGATTTTTTTTTTGGTTGACATTTGACTTTTGGGGCTAAAAATGATTGCAGATTTACGGTGCTTTTAACGCACATTTACATGGTGTGTGTGTTGTGTGTGTGTGTGTGTGTGTGTGTGTGTGTGTGTGTGTGTCCATTAAAAAATGACATCATAGGTCATCTACACAGTCTAATGGAAGAGAAATGGCTGTGAGTGATCGGTGCTGGAGAACTTGGCAGGCACTTAGGCCTGCACGGTGGAGATGAGCTTCATGCTGCCAACTCTTCAATTAGAGAGTTGAGTAATTGGGTGATGGAGATAAACGAGGGAGCGTCGCGGGGCTGTGGGTGGAAGGAATGGGGGAAAAGGTCTCGCCCTGTCGCGATTCGGGGGCCACTCGGTGACGAGAGAGTTTTAAACATATGACGCATAAATAAACTGTGTATACTGCCCGCATGAAATCAGCGCGGGTGGTCGGCGAAGCCATGGTCCTTCGCTAACAACATGGAAATTCACAGTAAATTCACATTTTTTCCTTTTTTTTGAGTTTCAGAAATCTTTTCAAGTAATTTTGTTATATAGAAATCATTCTTTTGGACTTTAACCTCCCAGTTCACATTCTAACTGCATATTTTACAGGCTACACATATTTCTCATTAAGTTGCCTTTAAATGTGTTCTTTTTTTATATTTTTAGATTTTGGAAACACTGTATTATTGAGGAAACACATACACACCCCTGCAGTAGTATTCATATCGCTGCTTACTTCCAAATATGCATGTACAATTAGCAATTTATTCAATTAGATATAGTAGTCATATTCTACTAATTTACCTATCAACTAAAATGTTAAATAAAGATTAAGTTAAACTGTTTTATAGTAGTAGAAGTTTATAGTTGAATTTGGCAGTAATAGCTGTAGTAGCAGTTAAAATTCTCCTAGAAAGAGTTGTTGTTGTTGAAGTAATTATATTTATTGTAGCTTTAATAGTAATAGTAGTTGTAGTTTTAGTAGTTACACTAATAGCATTTATTGTATTGTAGAAATATATCTGTAGGAGTCTTAGTAGTTGGTGTAGTTTTAGTAGTTACAGAAGTTGTAGTAGTAGCAGTAGTGGTGGTTCTAGTTGTAATTATAGTAGTAGTTTTAGTTTTAGTAGTTACAGTTTCAGTAGGTGTAGTATTAGTAGTGGTTATAGTTGTAGTGGTAGTAGATGTTGTTTTTGAAGTGTTTATATTCGTAGTAGTCGTTGTTGTAATTGCTGTAGATCTTGTATTAATAGTAGTAGTTGTTGCTGTTGAAGTCATTATAGTAGTGGTTAATTTTAGTTGTAGAAGTGGTTGTAGTTATAATTTTAGTAGTGGTGGTAGTTATAGTTTGAGCAGAGGCTGTAGCTATTATTTTATTAGTGGTTATAGTTATATTTTGAGTAGCTGTTGTAACTATAGTTTTTTAGCGGTTGTAGTTATAGTTTTAGTCATGGTTGTAGTTATAGTTTTAGTAGTGCTTGGAGTTACAGTTGTGTAGCGGTTGTAGTTATAGTTTTAGTCATGGTTGTAGTTATAGTTTTAGTTGTGGTTGTAGTTATAGTTTGAGTAGAGGTTGTAGTTATAGTTTGAGTAGAGGTTGTAGTTATAGTTTGAGTAGAGGTTGTAGTTATAGTTTGTGTAGAGGTTGTAGTTATAGTTTGAGTAGAGGTTGTAGTTATAGTTGGAGTAGAGGTTGTAGTTATCGTTTTATTCGTGGTTGTAGTTATAGTTTGTGTAGAGGTTGTAGTTATAGTTTTAGTCATGGTTGTAGTTATAGTTTTAGTTGTGGTTGTAGTTATAGTTTGAGTAGAGGTTGTAGTTATAGTTTGAGTAGAGGTTGTAGTTATAGTTTTAGTTGTGGTTGTAGTTATAGTTTTAGTTGTGGTTGTAGTTATAGTTTGTGTAGAGGTTGTAGTTATAGTTTGAGTAGAGGTTGTAGTTATAGTTGGAGTAGAGGTTGTAGTTATCGTTTTATTCGTGGTTGTAGTTATAGTTTGTGTAGAGGTTGTAGTTATAGTTTTAGTCATGGTTGTAGTTATAGTTTTAGTTGTGGTTGTAGTTATAGTTTGAGTAGAGGTTGTAGTTATAGTTTGAGTAGAGGTTGTAGTTATAGTTTGAGTAGAGGTTGTAGTTATAGTTTGTGTAGAGGTTGTAGTTATAGTTGGAGTAGAGGTTGTAGTTATAGTTGGAGTAGAGGTTGTAGTTATCGTTTTATTCGTGGTTGTAGTTATAGTTTGTGTAGAGGTTGTAGTTATAGTTTTAGTCATGGTTGTAGTTATAGTTTGAGTAGAGGTTGTAGCCCATCCCATACAAGCAACATCACACTGCCACTTCTGGGCTCTTGAGCAAGGCCCTTAATCCTCAACTGTTCAGTAGTATGCTGTCCTGTATAAGGACCCCTGCTAAATCCCATAAATGTAGTTGTTGTAGTTATAGCAGTGGTTGTAGTTATATTTTTTGTACCCGTTATTGTAGTTATAGTACTGTGACTGTTGTAATATTTAATGGTATAGTAATAGAAGTACATGTAGTAGCGTTAGTTATGGTGGGTATAGTTGCAGTAGTTATAATAACAGTAGTTTAAATGAAGAAATAATATTAATATAAAAAATACATGTTATAATTTTCTTGTCAGTTTGAAGAGAGTTGAAAGTCTTTTTAGGATGTTTGATCATTTCTATTTTTCTTTTAGGGATATTTTACCACACAGCAAGCCAAAGTTTTTCTCCCAAACCAACTTCATGCTGCCTTCTGTTCCTCACATGCACACGTCTGACATGGAACAGACCATCGGGTAGGAAAAATAGTTGCGAGTGCCTGGACTAATCGTTTTCCTCCTAATCCTGTGTAATTAATGGGCATTTCTACATTCTGTGGAGTTTTCACATACCTGCTCATTAGACAATCTCCAGCCTGTCAACTCATATCATCTTTATAAATACGTGTATTACTGAAGAGCTGCTCCAAGGCAAAAAAATTAAAAAAAACTCTTCCAAAGGCACAATAGCGGACTGTGAAAGAAAAAAGAAAAAAAAAAAGCTCAAATTATGGATCAATGTTGCAGAGCAAAACCAAATAAACAATTTAGTAAACTGCAGTAGATGTTGATTAACAGATACCATCTGTTTGTCCTGAAGGGAGCGTTCGGACTCGGAAAATTAGGGAATGGAATGGATTTCTTCAAGTGCGTCAGAAGGTCTGCTATTCCGGGCCACCCTCATGCACAAAGCCTTTGTGCTCAGATACTGACGATCATCTTTCACCCCAGAAGCTTAGATTCATGTCAGTGTACGTCTTAAAAAAACACATCATGTCGAAGGAAATAAACATTCGGATGCTATTTAATTCCATATTTTGCACGTATAACGGCTAAGGGGTTTTGTACACCAAGTTTCTTTTACAAAATCAAATTGCATAACATCTGCACACAAATATCGAAAAAAAATATAGAATTGTAAATGTTGATTATAAAGGGAAAATGCATAATAAATAATACAGTTTATTACTAAATTATTACATATAGACATTTTGTCCTTTTCATTTTAACCAACTCTTTCGAAGTCTGGTACTGGGTCACCGTCAATCTTAGGTTAAAGTCTAAATTAAAAGCTGCAAAAAAAAAAGATTTCAAAAAAGTATTTGTGCAGGACATTTCTACAGATCGGATCACCCAAATGATTCAGCAACACTAGGAAAAAAAGCCATAAAAAGAGCTTAAATTTCCCTGTCAGGACAATTGGTTCAAGAACACACAGGTGGAAAGTCTTTAGGAAAGACATCTAATCAACACCAGGCAGGTGGTCCACATAAGATTTTACTATGTCAGTGGTCTCATTTTTTTGGGGGGGGGGAAATAGTCCAGTTTTGTTGTGTGTGTGTGTGTGTGTGTGTGTGTGTGTGTGTGTGTGTGTTGGTCTTAGTTGGGGATTCTTATAGATTGCATTTAATTGTTTTGTTGTATCTGGGAGCGTAGTTCCACATGTGAACCTCTGAGCAACAACTAATGTAATCTCTGCATACAACATTACCCTCTGTATGGAGCGCATGAACTACACATAGAGTCGAAACCTATTTAAAAGTAATCATACAGCAGGCAAAAGACAGATTTTTTTTTTACCGCATCAGTTGCTGTCAGTTCAGAAACTTTTTAGGGAAGAAGTAGCTCTGAATAGAAGGTTGTTCAGTTTAAATCCCAGCACATCCACTGCTGGGTCCTTATGAGAGGCCTTACGCATCTTCTCAGTTTTAGGAATGAGATAATTCTCAGTATGTCGCTCTGAATAGCAGTGTTGGGACACAAATGACGCTATTCAAAATGTAATAAGTAGTGCAACTTTTCAATTACTTTATAAACGTTTGTAACTGATTCCATTTGATTCCTTTTTAATTACTTTCATTTGTCCACTAGGTGGCACTTTGAGTTAGCATTCTAAGAAAAAAAAGGTTCAATCCCTCGAAAAAATTAAATAAATAGGTTCTATTTTTCTAAATGAAACTGTCAAATTGTCAAATTACTCAAATCACGTTTCAGTTGAAAATCATGCCGTATTCTAAAGCACTGTTTATAATCTTTAACATTTTCATAAGTAACTGCAATTTAATGATACATTCTCTTTCTCAGTTACTGTAACGAATTACCCTCACATTTATTTTTAAATTATATTACATAACGCCGTTACATTTTCTATATGATAGCCGTTAACTATTTTCTTCTACTGCTGAACAGTAGAATAGCCTTTATATGTTACATAAACATTACATTTACAGTATTTAGCAGACGCCCTTATCCAGGGACATTATATACATGGAACAATACAGCTTCTAAAATCACATTTTATGTACATTTGGATTGTGGCTCTTAAAGGGATCTTAAACATCCCAGTCAGTAAAAAGACTGGATCAAAAGGTGGATATTTTATAGATAAGACACTTAATTAACAATGGGGGGGCAGAGCAGCACACATTTGAAATCATGTTTAGAAAAAATTCAGAGAAAGAGTTACGAGAAAATAAAATCTTCAAATATTCCCCGGACTGGAGCGTAAACTGGAGCATGGTGGTGAAAGATACATATTGAGTTGTGTTGTAGTATAGTATTAATGTTAATGTTAATTTCTGGTCTCTGTATATTTTTCCTAATCAGTTTTCTATGCATATATTTGCTGAGTAAATGCTATGAATACATGCATTTTTGTGTTATTGTTTGCATTGTTAATTAATTAATTTATTTTATTAAAGTGATTGCAAGTCAATCTAAAAGTGAGTATGTGCCCTGGAAATAGGTTGAATAACAAAAATAAAAATAACTAAATACATGAATATTAAGTGTTATGAGAACGATTCCCCTTTATAGTCTGGATTCTCTCAATGTTTTTGTTGTTTGTTTGTTTGTTTGTTTGTTTGTTTTTTCCATTTCAAGGAATTTATCCTTCACACACGCCGCTAACATTATTATTGTCATAAACCTACAATTTGACGTAAGAAAACGTATAAGCATTAAACGTATACATGCGGATTTAAAACTGCAGTTTCCATTGTTAAAAGCGCTACAAATAAAAATGATTCGAATCCTCATCATCGTCATCATTATCATCATTATTCTCTTCATCTTGGTCAGTTTTTCAGTAATGCAAATCACTCTCAAGAGATTTTAATTTCATCCAGCAGCAGATTTCAACAATTTCGCTTTGTAATTTCGGAATAAAAAGGGAGCAAGTAGTTTTTAAATGACAGAAATAATTCGGATAATTCATTTGGTTGATAAGCAAAAGAAGAATGTTTGCAGCTTGTAGAAAAATACAGTATGCTAACAATACATATAAATAAATGATCAAGTTAAAATTGTCTAATATGAGGGCGGTGGGGGCGGGGGGGGGCGATAAGTGGAAAAATAGCTGGAATTATGCTATAATACAGACCGACAGTCAGGCTGGAAATTAACACTAGGGGGCAGTGTTGTACAAGAAACTGCAGCCCAGCAGTATAGATGTGTACATCTAGTCAGTACCTTCATAGCTTGGTTTTGTACTCTAAGGGCCTGCTGTATGCCATTAAATGTACCATTATATATTTATTGCCCAATAGGAACAAAATTGCGGTAACTCCACGGTACCTTTTTTTCTGACAGTGTGTGTGTGTGTGTGTGTGTGTGTGTGTGTGTGTGTGTGTGTGTGTGTGTGTGTGTGTACATTTAGTCAGTGCCTTCATAACCTGTTTTTTGTACTGTAAGGACCTCTTGTACACCATTAAAGGTAAAATTATATATTTTTTGCCCTATAGGAACAAAATTGCGGTAACCCCGGTACCTCCACTGTGTGTGTGTGTGTGTGTGTGTGTTGTGTGTGTGTGTGTGTGTGTGTGTGTGTGTGTGTGTGTGTGTGTGTTGTATGATGTGTGTATATGTGTGTGTGTGTGTGTGTGTGTGTGTGTGTGTGTGTGTGTGTGTGTGTGTGTGTGTGTGTGTGTGTGTGTGTGTATGTGTGTGTGTGTGTGATGTCAGACTGGACTGTAATTGTGTTTGCATATATATTAAGTGAAATCACCAGGTCAATGACTTAGATTTAACTAGAAGTGGAAATAGTGAGTTAAAATGTCACACAGTCAAAACAGTAAGACTAAAAAAATGTAATTTAACACCAGATTATCTTTTATGTTTGGGTGATTGATTGGTTGTTTGTTTTCAATTGGTGTTCCAAATGTATTTATTTATATTACCAATTTGCACAGTCCTTGTCCATGCAAATGTTACCCTTTTCTTTTTTTCAATAATATTTTCAAAAAATAAATCATGAAATAATAATAATAATAATAATAATAATAATAATAATAATAAATAAATAAATAAATAAATAAAATAAATAAAAGAATACTAATAACAACAAACAATAATAATAAAAAATATTTTTATATATATTTTTATTATTATTATTATATTATTATTATTATTATTATTATTATTATTATTATTATTATCATTATCATTATCCTGGGCCTGGTTATTATTACCTCTTAATCAAGTCACCACCCAGCAGAGCAGCATACCGTGACCTGATCATGAGCTCCATGCAAATGAAAGTGGCTGTGACGTTGCTGCATCATAACCCTGAGGCTATTTATAAAATACTTTACATGGTAACATCCTGCCAGTGCCCATTCATCTGCCACCTATTTTCCAACATATTTAAAATTATGAAATTCAAATGAAATTCACTGGTAATGGAACAAGGTGAAGTGATTCGGCTGAGACCGAAAGTCAACACCTTGCACTACCTTGTTACTACTTGCGGACTGTGGTACACACTGTTGATTGGTTTCATATTTTCGTATGCCGCACTTGAAAATTAATTAATTAATTTTTTATTGTAATTGTAGTGGCAAAGGCAGAATTGCATTGTAATGGGGAAATATGTTTCTTACAATAAACACTAAACTTGAATCATAAATTTGAAGAATTAAAATCATGGCCAGTTATTAACATTAACATATGTTGTTTAGTATTTACACCTACTCTTACTCCTAAACCATGTGCAACTCATGTACAACACATGTAGGTTCTTCATACTGAGGGAACAGTAATAAGGCCATTTAAGACTCTATTACAGAGTAAATGATCTAACCCTAACCTTCATAACCTATCACTTATTTCACACCATGTGACATGAGATGAATCTGTGAGCAGTAAAAATGCTGCCAAAGATTGAAACAATTTTTGTTCAATTATCAGTAATTCTGTCCAATGGAACAGAAGAAGAAGGATTTGTTTGTAGCTCTTTGGTGAAGATATTGGACTCTCAAATCCAACAAACTCCCACTGCTGGGCCCTTAAGCAAGGCCCTTAACCCTTAACTCAGTTCAGGATGCATGAAAGTGCTCCTTAAAAAGTGAATGCAATAATCTTCCTTTCATTTTATTTGTACAGAAATAACAGTTTAATTTATATATATATATATAGTTCATTTTCACTTCCATTATATTTTTTTCCTCTTTTAAAATGTTTATTGATTGTTACACTGGAGAGTCCTTCCAATTAAAAAAAAAGAGTGAGAAAAGTGCTTAATAATCATTTCATCATTTCAACCACAAAACAAAACATTTCCTCAAGACCAAGGTGCTCGAGCGAACAACAAAAATGAACACTAAACAGAACTCTAAACAAACAACACAAAGTACACATGCACAACATTTAGTGCAAAAAAAATAAGACAAGGAGGCGGTAGACGTAGCAATTGTCAAAATGTATGTACAGTGACACTGTAGCACATATGGAACGGTGCACAGGGTTTGTCCGTATAAAAAACAAAAATAAATGCATGTCATCGTTAGGTTCAGCAAGTGTGCAAAAAGAAATTTCTATGCCGTTTGTCTGAGTAAGGTATCCGTTTTGTATCCAAACGAGACATTAACTTGCCTGAACGAGGAAACCAGTAAAGCCTGTGGTTTGTACTAATGTCAGAGCTGCTGGTACAGAACATTATACACTGCCTACACTTCACTGTGAAAGCACCAAGTATAAAGGTCATGTAGCAAGTGACAGAAAGATTGCTTTTGTTTAGTGCAGGAATGGAGTGAAATAGATTTCAGATATTCTGACACTGTGTGTGTGTGTGTGTGTGTGTGTGTGTGTGTGTGTGTGTGTGTGTGTGTGTGTGTGTGTGTGTGTATGTGTGTGTGTGTGTCAGAGAATAATAATAATAATAATAATAATAATAATAAATGAATTTATAGGCATCTTTCTCAAATCTTTAGGACATTACACCAAAAGTAACAACATCACATAGAAAGACAAAAGAGAGAATTTTTATCTACATAATTACTGTATTATACATTTGTCTGGTATCTGGTATTTATTTTATTACATCATTTATTACATATTTTATCACATATTTTCTATTACATTATTTATTATATATTGTTATGATTATTATTAGTAGTATTAATATTAATACTTAATTGTATTATAATTTTTGTTTTCTATTTCTAATTGTCTTTTCTGTTTGATCTTTTTAATTTCTATTTTTTCTATTTACATATAACAATTGCATAATCACACCAATAAGAAAATACAGAAATTAAATGAGACACACACAGCGAGAGAGAGAGAGAGAGAGAGGTGGAGGTGTGTATTTGTTGGAAAAGAGAAGCAGGAGTGTGTGGTTGTATTGGAGCAGGTTAAGGTTTGACCGCTGCCTCCTCTCAGCTGCACCCGGTTATTTTAGAGATCTTTTAATAACCTGGAGCTCAACACCTGCGGCCTCTGCAGTTCCTCCTCAGAATAGCGTTGTGTAATCAGAAGTACTTGGTTAAACAGCCTGCTCGGGGTCTTTAAACATGGCTAGTTTCGTCTCCACGGTTTGTTCCTCATTAATACGTGGCATACACACTGTATTATTAAAAAGATTCGCCTATGCCTTAAAAGGACATAGTCATTACTGCTAAACGCTGAAGCTAATATAAAATAATATTTCGATAAATATCTGGTAGTAGAATTTGTATGTGCTGTTCTAATTTGTCTGACTTTCTCTTGTCCGTCTCGAACAACCACAGAGGAATCTGTGATTTAAAGATCATTTTTGTTAATTTATCAGTAATTCTGTCCAATGAAACAGAAGAAGGAGATTCGCCTGAAGCTCTTTGGTGAAGATTTTGGACTCCGAAGCTCAAATCCCACAAACTCCCACTGCTGGGCCCTTAAGTAAGGCCCTTAACCCTTAACTGCTCAGTTGAAAGAGGCTCTGGATGAAAGTGCTCCCAAAAAGTGAATGTCGTGTACTTACACACTGTATTATCCAAAAGATTAGGAAATGTCTTAAAAGGACATAGTCATTTATGCAGCTAAACGCTAAAACAGCTAAATGCTAAAGCAGCTAAATGCTAAAGCAGCTAACAGGTTTATTATAATAATATTCTGATCAATATCTGAGTAGTTATAAAAGTAGCAGAGTAGTAGAAACATATTTATTCTTTTGACACAATAGGCCACCATCTTTTATTAACAGTTTTTATTATTTAGTATTTATAACAGTTTGTTTTTATCCATATAGCTACAGTTACTTTTCACTTACGCCATTATCTTGTGTTTTTTTTTTCTCTTTTAAAATATTGATTCTTACACTGACAATGGAGAGTTCTTCCTGTGAAAAAAAAGTGAGAGGAAAATATCACCATGTCAACATAAAGTCAAGTCAAGTCAGCTATATAATCATTTCAACCACCAAACAAAACAACATTTCCTCAGGACCAAGGTGCTCTAGCAAATAACGAAAAACTCTAGACTAACAACACAAAGTGCACATGCACAATATTTAGTGCAAAAGAAAGAGGCAAGGAGGCGGTAGACTTAGTCTTTTTTTTTTTTATGTATACTAAATTCATATGTTCTGTACTAATTTCAATGAACCTGGTTGTCCACCTGGAACAACCACACTAAAGATGATGAAGTTCTTGTCCCACTGTCATCTCATACCAGTTCGTACTTCAGCGCCGTTAATGTACATCCATAACTGATGCTTGGTGACAATGAAAGTAATTAAAAGCTGTTTAATAACTTCCTTAGTCACAAAGCAACAATTATGGATGTACATTACCAGTGCTGAAGTATTCTACTTGATTTTCCATCATGGAGTAACGAGCATTCACAGAGCATTCAAAAAATAATACTGTGGAGATTTTTCTTTTTCATTACATTTCCTGTTATTTTTATCAAAGAAAACATTTTTTAAAACTCTATTTCCAACTTTTTTCAATTGCAAATTGCCCATATTTTCATGCAAATAAGTATTGTTAAAGAACAGCCACAAATAAGTCATTTATTAAATTGCATACTTTAATATTTCCTTTCACAAAACCACCTGCATATTCAAATCAATTCCATTTTTACCAATGGAAACTGGCACAAAGAAGCTGTATAGTAATATATTCATCATTCATTCATTCATCTTCTACCGCTTTATCCGATCTTCCCTCGGGTCACGGGGAGCCTGTGCCTATCTCAGGCGTCTATGGGCATTAAGGCAGGATACACCCTGGATGAAATGCCAACCCATCGCAGGGCACACACACACTCACACTCACATTCATACACTAGGGACAATTTTCCAAGGTGCCAATCAACCTACCGTGCATGTTTTTGGACCGAGGGGAAACCGGAGAACTCGGAGAAAAACCCCCTGAGGCACGGGGAGAACATGCAAACTCCACACACACATGGCCGAGACGGGAATCGAACCCGGATCCTGGCGGTGTGAGGCGAACGTGCTAACCACTAAGCCACCGTGCCCCCATTAGTAATATATTCATTATATAATAATATATAATATGTGAGTGGTGACGTGAATAACACTGATTATCTCTTCATCATGCCACTTCTTAGTGGGTTGGATGTTATTAGGCAGCAAGGGAACATTTTCTCCTCAAAGTTGACGTGTAAAAAGCAGGAAAAATGGGCAAGCGTAAGGCCAAATTGTGATGTCCAGACAACTGGGTGACAGCATCCCCAAAACTACACCTCTTGAGGTCTGTATCTATCAGTCAGTGCAGTACGCGCTGAATTCATTTTGTGATGTCTTTCATCCAGGATGTAAAAAAAAAAAAAAGTCTTCCATCATCACTTAGAAACCACAGAAGCATATTCAAGCTTCATGCGCCCTGCCTAAAAGCCCAAAAATACACCATTTAATCAAGTGTGACAAACCAGTCACCTGTGACAGAAATCCCCTGTGCATGACCTCTGACAATAAACTTTACTGCGCTAAACCAAGTTTTCTTTCAGCAGAATCTGAAACAGCGGGTGTGTGGGACAGGCCCGTTTCTGCAAAACTGCACTTATAGCGTCTCGTGAGTTTATTTTTATATCGGCACACATGTGACCAAAAAAAAAAAAAGGAAAAAAAAAGATGTCTCGTCTAGTTAGTAAAGTGTGAAGAGAAATGTGTTATTATTACCGGTAATAACATTTTTTTTTCCATGATCGTTTTTGTGACATATTTGGCGGTACATGCGGCATCGTTTGGAACGGGTTTGCAAGCTTTTTGAACTTTGTGCAATCGTTCATTGTGCAATGGCGAAAAATAAATAAATAAAATAAAGCAGATGCTTCTTTGTGGCCTTTTTAAATTCCTTTTTTATTATTAATTCTGTGGGTAATTTATTATAATTTTTTATATTAAATGCATTTTAAAAGGAATTCACCTTTAGCATTTTCCTTTTTGGCTCTGTTTTGGATGGAAAACCTAGATTCTGGTTCTGTGCACCGCGTTGCACTCATCAGCACTGTCCTTCCTCTTTTTTCTTCTTCTTTACAGAAGTCTCTTTCCTTCGCAGGTTTTTCCTGTTGTATGTGTTAGATTACATGGCCAAGGATCAAGGAAGTCCAAAAAAACCCTTTTTTCTTTGTTAGATGAGATGAAATGAACACATTTTGTCCAATTTAAATAAATAAACATTATCTTATTATTGAATGATTCATTCATAGCCCAGTGGTTAAGGTGTTGGACTCTGGACCAGAAGATCACGGGTTCAAAACCCCACCACAACCAAGCTGCCATTAGTGGGCCCTTGAGCAAGGCCCTTAACCCTCAATTGCTCAGTTGTAAGTCGCTCTGGATAAGGGCGTCTGCCAAATGCTGCAAATGTAAATGTAAATGTCATTCCAATGAATTGTAAAGAGGAACAAAATAATCCTGTGGAGATTACATTTCCTTTTATATTTATCCAATAAGACATTTTTAAAAAATTCTATTTCCATGGTTTTTCAATTGCAAATTGCTCAGTAGATAAGCTTTGTTAAAGTACAGCAACAAATAAGTCATTTATTAAATATACATACTTTGATATTTCTTTTCACAAAATGACCTTCACAAAGCATATTCATAAAGCACAGGGCTATACACTAATATATTCATATATATATATATACATATATATATATATATATATATATATATATATATATATATATATATATATATATATAATATATGAGTGAGTAACACTGATTATCTCTTCATCATGCCGCCTCTTAGTGGGATATTATTAGGCAGCAAGGGAACATTTTATCCACAAAGTTGATGTGTGAAAAGAAGGAAAAATGAGCAAGGATTTAAGGGCCAAATTGCGATAGACCAGTGTGTCATGCATCTCCAAAACTAAATCTCTTGTGGGTTGTGTCCCACTCCGCAGTGGTTCTTATTTATCAGTTGGTGATTCAAATTAATTAATAGAAGAAGAGTCTTCATTTGTCACATATACATTACAGCACAGTGAAATTCACTCTTCATATATATCAGCTTGTTTGGAAGCTATGGGTCAGAGTGCAGTGTCAGCCACAATACACTCTTGGGCTCAAGGACCAAAGGGCGGCAGCGTGATGATTCCGTGGCTCAAACTCCCAACCTTCTGATCAGTAGCTCAGTGCCTTAGACTAGTGGTCCATAAACCCCGGTCCAAATAGAATGAATACATAACTTACATTATTTCTGTTTTACTTATTATCTGATTCCAAACTATGTTTTATTTTATTCTACCACATCTATTTGCGACTCACTCTTGGGGCAACTCCAGCCATTAATACATAATATATTGCAAAATATTACAATATAGTACTTTGCACAGTGTAAAAGGGCCATTCAGGAGACAGACTTCAAAGAGAAAGAAAGCTGCATTTAACAGACAATACTAGGAGTCCCTACTAGGAGTCATTCGCACGCATGTATAATATGTTGCGCCCGGCTCTCTAATGACACAATGAAGCGTCAACTTTACAGCATTAAAAATAACAGTGTTTATGTCACTTGTTTCATTTTATTGTGGTGCATTTATCCGCCACACCTTAAAAGTCAGTCCGTGAAAATATTGTCTGACATTAAACTGATCCGTGGCTCTTAATTCTTCTTACTTAAGAAGAATTTGTGGTCAGAGTGCAGGGTCAGCCATGGTATGGTGCCCCGGGAGCACAGAGGATTAAGGGCCTTTATCAAGGACCCAAATGCGCAGCTTGGCTACACCCAGTTACACCCCTTTCCCTCTAATTGTGTTAATGCTCGACTGGCCATTTGTTTTAGCAGTAAAATATTAAGCAGGTGGTCCTAATGTTCTGCCTGATCAGTGTATATGCTTTTTAATACTCCCCTACCCACATCTTCTGCCCGTGAGTGACTTCTGCACTGTTGCTCTAATTTTCAGCCTGAAAAGTATTCAAATATATTTAAAAGAATAAAGAAATCTTTAAAAAAGTATCGTCTGTCTTTGAGATTGAAAGCTGCAACGTGGTTTTACCTTTACCACAATTTTTTACTTTCATTTTATTTGTCTATTGACCAGTAACAGTTCTTCTACTTTATGACATGAATCTGTGATATTATTTATAAATGTTGTACTTATTTATTGTGTGTTTATTTGTGTCAATGGTTAATCCGTGTCAAGAAAAAACAACAACAGTTTTTGGCTTTTGGTTAACACACGATTGCCAAAGTGCACTTAGTACGTGTGAAAACGTTCTTTTGGTCAACCCTGTAATTTAACACATTGATGCGGAAAGAAATAAAAAAAACTTGTTCGGAAATGTAAAACATCGTCCTAAATGACAGTCAATTCAAGTTTCCTGTTTTGATTTGAATGAAAAAGATAGAAATGAACTTTCGTTTTTCTTTTTTTTTTCGTTTCATTTTTTTTTAAGAAAAGGAAAATTACTCAGCAGAACTAACTGTCCTCCAGTTGCATCATAAAGATCATATGACTTTGTTACGAAGGTCTGGAAAATATACAGTGCGTGTCTGTTGTAAAGTCGAAGCTTTACATGCGGGGACACACAAACACACACACACACACACGCACACACGTCACAGTTAGAAGAAATATAAACTCAAGTTGAAAGCTATATAAAATCGGGATTAGAATTGATTAGATAAAATTAGATTAGATTCAACTGGTATTAGGTTAGGGTTAAACTTCATTAGATTAGATGTGGTTTAGGATCAATTGAACAAAGATTTGATTATATTAGATTGGATTATATTAGATTAATAAACTCAAGTTTAAAATTCAAGTTCAAGATCAGGAAATCTTGATAAGTGATTGATGAAATCGAATCTAACCTGATTAAGTCGCAATTAATTTAAATACGATTAGATAAAATGAAATAATATTGGATTTGATTCAATTTGATTAAATAATATTCTATTTGATTTCAATTCGATTCTACTAGATTTGAAAAGATAAGACTAAATAAGATTAGATTCGATTAGACTAGATTGCATTAGATGTCAGCATTAGCCATCATTGTCAGCCTCTGTTGCTATGGAGACGGAGGCAGTCGTCCGAACTGATACGAAAAAAGCGAGAAGAAAAGAGAATCAGTAGATTAACATTCATGACTGTCTCACGAAATCAGTGGGACAAATGCAGTTTCAAACAAATGATGTGCAAATATAAAGGTGCATTGAGCAGAGTAATGAAATAAATATGGTCAGTGATCATCAGATGAGATCACAAAGTATAAGTAACCTAGTGCAAATGAAAAATACACAAACTAGAACAAAACTAGTGGAAGAGGAGTAAACAGATGCTGGCTGACTGTCTTTGTTTATGCTTTGTTTATGCAAAGTCAAGTCAAGAAGCTTTTATCTGACATATACATATATATATATATATATATATATGACACAGTACACAGTGAAAACAACATATTTACATCACACAACACAGAGCTACAGAAACACAGAGCTGAGGACTAGACTAAGTTAGTCCTATCCACATAAAGTGCATCGTGTGCACCTAGTGCCTAGGTCTAGTCCTAGTGTCAACCTAGTGCAAACAGAGTAAAAACAAAACAGTGTAGAACAGAGACAAATACACAAACGTTGTAATTACAACAACCCGCAACCTACTGTATGTGTATATAGTGCAAATAGTAAAAATGTACAATAAAAAGTAATAAAATGTAAACGGTAGTAACGGTGATGTGCAAAAAAAAAAAAAAAAAGAAGCAGCAAATTATGTCTTTGTTTATCTCTCTTCATAATGTGCTAAAAGCAAATCGAAAAATGAGAACATGACAGAATGCATAAAACAGCACCTCAGAATAAACAGACCTTTTTACAATGTGCACTAACAGGATAATAAATACTGATGGATTGATGCGACACAGGATTTCCGACAGACTCATCACAAATCATTTATGTACAACAGCTAAGGTTTTCATTATGGTTTAAGGTAACCAAAAACTGTAGGCAAATAGATGGATGAATGGATGGATGGATAGAGAAAAAATTAAATATGATCTCGTGTGGCCGTGTGCACATGGTGTGATGGTGGCGGTATAGTTGCCATTACTGGCCTGCACTGTACTAAATCGGGTGTCAGGGTTTTTTGGAGCCGGTTTCGAATGAACCGATACTGAATTGAGGAAATGTGTCAGTAGCTCTGGTCAGTAAGGAGGTGTGGTTAGGTGTTTGTGGGCAGCCCCCTAACACACTCGACACCTGCAGCAACACACACACACACACACACACACACACACACACACACACACACACACAGAGTTCTCTAAGGCTCTTACAGTTCCCCTCTCTCAAACAGTACACACACATACACACATCTCCCCAGGGACTTTGAAGATCCCCACACTCATTGTGCAATTCACACATTTGTTTTCCCAGGGGACTGTTTTCATCGTGACTCTGATTTTATTATTATTTTTATTTAAGCGTTGATAAACCAGGCATCTCTCATCTGCACATTCACTGCAGTATGTGGTAGTGGTGCTCTCAGTCTCAGAGTATGCACAGGGAGACATATATATCAGGTATAGAGACTATATATATATATATATATATATATATATATATATATTATATATATATATATATATATATATATATATATATATATATATATATATATATATATATATATATATATATATATATATATATATATAGTATTATATATATATATATATATATATATATATATATATATATATATATATATATGGCATGTAAATGAATGCCATAATTTAATAGAAACTGAGCTCAAAAATCTCCCTGTGACTCTATCAAGAGCTTTCCATTTATAATAAATGCTTTAGTTCTTAGCCCCAGTCCAGATCAAGGTATCGCAGTGAGTCAATTTTAATTCAATTTGTTCAATATCCATACTGTCTGATCGTAATTCCGTCCTTCACAGTGTACATCCATTCACACCTGGAGTCAACATTTCCAGCTTATTTGCTTATTTTTGACATTTGGAAAAAAAACCTAGTAAACTCTGATGGAACCCTGATGGACATGATGAGAAATTCCTCATAGATACAAATCCAATTCCTTTTGAAGTTTACATTTTGCTCAATTCGTTGATCGCGTACAGAGGATTTATGCGGTACGAGTTTTTTTTATTCGATTACATGCAATTTCTGTTAACTTGTAGTTGCAAGCAACGTTGGGAAAAAAACAACTTAGTTCCTGTTATTGCTTTCATTATAACGAGGTTCCTTCGTATTTATTTAACTTATATTTATTTATATAAGTTATAAAGGCTAAATTGCAAAAAAATCGCACTTGATACCCAGAAACATGCAACAACCTCCACCCTTCCCAAGGAGGAGTATTTAAAAGTTGCAGATTTACCTCAGATTGTTGCACAAGTGCTGACTCTGTGAACTGCTTATATCTGCGCTAAATAAGCATCTTCTTATGAGAAAAATCATCCGACATCAAGTTCAGCAAGTAACAAAGCGATTATTATTATTATTATTATTATTATTATTATTATTATTATTATTATTATTATTATTATTATCCCAATGTCATGCTGAATCAGTGCATTAATGCTGTTACCTTTAAAAGCAACTAATCTTCAGAATGAGAAATGACATACATTCTAAATATAATAAAAGATAAATAAAATAAAATCAATCCTGATATATACATATATATATATATATATATATATATATATATATATATATATATATATATATATATATATATTTATTTATATTTAGATAATAATGGATATGCCTAACCCTATGAGACCTGTTCAGCAATGCCCCAAATCACAGAGCCAGCTGTATGAAGATATACTTTACATGCTTTGAAGAAGAAGAGAAAAAGAAGAAGAAGAACAATAGCCTTTATTTAATCGCATGATTGCCATGATTTAACTTGTGATTAATCGCACATAAATCTCACATTTTCACTGTACCATGAATTAATACTTTTCATGTTTCTAATACTTTAACTAACTGTAACAGATATTATAATTATATATGTTTCACTCAAAATCTCTCCCTTTAATAAAATTGTTGATTATTTAATACTTATTTTACTCTGGAAAATTTTCTTTTAATATTCATTTCCTGTTCATTTCAATGTTAATTTGTTTAGTGGTTGTTTTAATTGTAAAATATGTGATGTGGCTCCTTTAAGAACTGGTGATACGTTTAGGTTATAAACGATTGCGACCACAAATGAAAAATGGGCTTCCGTAATAAGGATTTGGGAATGCAATGCATTTCCATGGGGTTCCATTTGGATATATATATGGAGTAGCTCATACCTGTTGTGAATGCACAGCTAATAGGGGTAATTCAGGAAAATTTAGGAAGTGTGAGTGGATGTACTGAAGTTTCTTTATTTTCTTTAAGTTTGTTGTCCGGATTCGTTCAACACAACGAAGAGTGAAGGAACAGATCACTGCATTAATCATGCTTGAATGAAAATAGTGCTGTTTAATTTGCGCTATTAACTTTGACAGCCTTATTACATTTACATTTGCAGCATTTGGCAGATGCCCTTATCCAGAGCGACTTACAAGTGAGCAATTGAGGGTTAAGGGCCTTGCTCAAGGGCATACTAGCGGCAGCTTTGTGGTGGTTTGAACCCGTGATCTTCTGATCTTCTGGTCCAGAGTCCAATACCTTAACCACTGGGCTACCACCATCCCCCATATCACGTATACATTACAGTGAAATTGTTTCTTCGCATATCCCAGCTAGTTCTTCTGGAAGCTGGGGTCAGAGCTCAGGGACAGCCATGATACAGCGCCCCCTGGAGAACAAAGGGTTAAAGGTTTTGCTCAAGGACTCAAGAGTGGTAGCTTGGTGATACAGATGATCTCCTGCAATAGAGCTCTGATCTCAATCTTACTGAATACTGCCCCCAGTCTTCCTCACCTCACCTACATCAGTATTGGAATATATATTCTGTCCTATATATTATTACCTACTGCACATTCACCCTCAGCTTTGAACATATGGACCCTGCAACCTTATTTATCGTATTGCTATTTATTGTAAACAGGCTACTTATATGCACACAAGTTTGTGCACCCCTGAGCTTTAGTTCCTCTTTCCTGTTATTATAAACATCACTCTTCTGGGAAGGCTTTCAACTATATTTTGAGACGTGGCTGCGTTGTTTGTGATCGTTCGCTTACGTAATCGTTTAGCCGAGCAATAGAGAGATCATGCACTGACGCTGGAGACCAGAAGGAACCTCCAGATCCGGGTTCATACAGTATAGCAAATGGAATTTCTACACTCCAACCTTCACAGAGGTAATCACAGATCTCACTTTGTGCTCATTGTCACGCCGGGGATAGTGTTTGATTACCAGGAAAGGTAAAATGTAATGCCACAGAATGCAAAGACATTTTATACATGCGTGTGCTTGAAGTAATTGGTCAAGGCATTTTTTCTTATCGAGTATCGAACTTGCGTACAGTCAAGATCCGATCTGTATATCTGTGTTTCCAAGAATGGTGAGCGTGAGCTCCATAGATCCTCTTTAGATTTATGTCTCGAAATATTTCGAGTGAGCATCCTCTTTTTTAGGTTACTGCAGCCACGCGCATTTCAAAGAAAATCAGACAGAATACATCCAGCAGCTGTGGTGACTGAGGCAACCCGAGGTGGGGATTCACGTTCAACAATCGCCACTTCATTCCAGGGGGGGAAGTTTTTGCTGATGCGGCAACAAGTTCAGCAAAGTTCTCAGCATAACAATAGCATCAGCATTGTGACGCTAACGCTGTACACCACAAAAACGGCGGCATTAATAAATTATATTTTTCATTTCAACTCTAATCAAACTGATGAAACAGTTAAAAGATCCCATGTGTGTCCAAGTAGTGTTAATATCCAATCTTTATAAATCATTGTTTTGGTTTTTCCCGCTTTTTTTTTTTTTTGCATTGGAACTTTTGAAACGGCATTTTCTTTTTTTTAACCACATATCCACACATAGTTATGCAATGCCAGACACTAAACAATGCAATGGCTAGCAAAAAAACCTTACATGCTTAATCCGTTAAATCCCACAATGCCAAACTCTCAAAACCTTTTTTATTTTGTGTTACAAATTAGAATCAGATTGAGGTTTATTAGCCAAGTGTGTTAACACGCACAAGGAATTTGGTTCCAGCTGGTTCCAGACATAAATAACACTATACATTTTGATTTGACTATACAGACAATATGAGTATTAAGTAGAACACAATATAAAGAATATATGACAGTTCAGTAATGTAGCCGATTGGCAGTAAAAACAAGTCTCTTTTATTATGGATGTCTTTACATGCAAACACTACATCACAAATTATTTAGCAAACTTATTGTGTAAATATACAATCTAGTAAGTTTAACACTCAAATATCTATCTATCTATATATATACTGTATATATAAATATATATATATATATATATATATATATATATATATATATATATATATATATATAAACGTTTAATTTTCCTTTTTCACAGAGGATTGGAGAGGATCATGGGTAGAAGATCATGGGTGGATCATTGCAGACAAAGAATAATGTAATATTTTTGTATATGAGAATAAGGAAGAATCAATAGATTAAATTTCATCACGATATAGCAAAATGGCATGAGACAAGGCTGGACACACACCTCAGCAGGTCAATCAATCTTTCATAAAAAAAACACACATGTAACATTTATTTTGCCATTATTCTTTTACTCATTTTGAGCTTGACATTTTCTCACTGGAGTGTAATGGGGTATAGTATAGTGGATATAGTGGGATATGGTGTAATAGCATAAAGTGTAGTGGGGTATAGTGGAGTGTAATGGGGTATAGTGTAGTGGGATATGGCATAATAGCATAAAGTGTAGTGGGGTATAGTGGAGTGTAGTGGGGTATAGTATAGTGGATATAGTGGGATATAATGTGGTGGAATATGGTGTAATAGCATAAAGTGTAGTGGGATATAGTGGAGTGTAGTGGGGTATAGTATAGTGGATATAGTGGGATTTGGTGTAATATCGTAAAGTGTAGTGGGGTATAGTGGAGTGTAGTGGGGTATAGTATAGTGGATATAGTGGGATATAATGTAGTGGGATATGGTGTAATAGCATAAAGTGTAGTGGGGTATAGTGGAGTGTAATGGGGTATAGTATAGAGGATATAGTGGGTTATAGTGTAGTGGGATATGGTGTAATAGCGTAAAGTGTAGTGGGGTATAGTGGACTGGAGTGGGGTATAGTATAGTGGATATAGTGGGATATAATGTAGTGGGATATGGTGTAATAGAGTAAAGTGTAGTGGGGTATACTGGAGTGTATTGGGGTATAGTATAATGTATATAGTGGGATATAGAGTAGTGGGATATGGTGTAGTAGAGTAAAGTGTAGTGGGGTATATTGGAGTGTAGTGGGGTATAGTATAGTGGAATATAGTGAACTATAGTGGGATATAGTGGGGTATATAACTTTGCTGTGGCTTTAAAAGAAGGAGGGGGGTAGCACAGTGGTTCTACTGTTCGGTAGATCGATGGTTCAGTATTGCCAAGCTGCCACTCTTGGGTGCTTGGGCAAGGCCCCTAACCTTCTGTGCTCCAGGGGGCGCCGTGTCATAACTGATCCTGCATTCTGACTCCAGCTTCCGAACTTCCTGGGATATGCGAAAGAATTTCACTCTGCTGTAATGTATATGTCACAATTATAGGCTCTTCTTCTAGATTCATACTGATAAATATGACGTTACTGTATATATCACAATGCTTTTCGTTTATTGCAAAATTACGGAAACACCGAGACCTTTATGGTTTTCCAAGAAACACGTGCCATGTTGTCCTTTCGTTTCCATGCAGTACATTCTGTTACAGTATACATTGACCAAACAAATATTTCAATGTTCCACTTTCTTCTAGTTGTAAAAAATCGTTCCTTTACACAATGACGCGACAGTTTATTTCTGAAATACTTTTGATTTTATTCAATTCTTTATTCAATTCGTTATTCAAAGCTTTATACAATTCGGTTAATTATGTCATGTGGGAATAGAAAGCAGTTTGTCCCTGATGGTTCTTTATTGAGCAAGCCGAGGCGACGGTGGCAAGAAAAAGATGGTAACAGGAAGAAACCTTGAGAGGAACCAGAGGAACCCATCCTCATTTGCGTGTAGACGGATAGCAGGAGTTCAGAAGTCTCACTGTGTGCGTAGGCAACTGCGGTCTGCGTGACCACATTACATCAGAAGCAACTGGGGGATGGGCTTCATGGCGGTTTGGAAGTGTCCCCAGTCGCCAAAGTGTCTAGTGGAGGCATCATTAACCGGAGGCGGGTCATAAGGAAGGGTCAGACAGGTCCTGAGTGTAGAGGGGGTCTGGATCACCAGCAGCTCAGGAGTGGTATATGTAATATATGGTTCATATGCATGCTGTATATGATTATGCAAGTTTCAGACTGCAGAACAAACGTCGTGAGGTGTCAGTACACGGTATAAAAACCCTTCTGTCAAAGAACGCTAACAAAGATGTAGTATTCAATGTGGTTAAACGCAAAAGGGGTTAAAAATCAATGTAGTTTAATAGGATTTGAGTGCAGTGACTGGACAGGACAATTCTTGTTGTAAGTGGGGTCCAATGAACCGGATTCATTACAATTCATTATTGTAACAATTATTGTAACATTATTGTAACAATAACAATAACAATTCATTATTGTTACTGAGAAAAAATGCGTAATTAAATTAGGTAATTATGAAAATGTTAAAGATGATAAACAGGGTTACATCTGAACAATTTCTTTAAAACCCTAGGATATGTTGAATAATAATATTGTTGGCCTCCCCCTGGGACAAGGTGGTTTAGTGATTTTTTTTTTATTATGAAGTCGGCGTTGTTGTGCTTAAAAATGAATTTTGAAATACTAACAGTAAACAAGAGTTGAGTTACTACTGTTATGGTTAACCGTAAAGTTATAAATGATTGGAAATTGTTTAGTTGGAAATGTCCAGTAGGAACTTGAAAGTAATCAAAAAGCCATCAAATGTAATCAGTTACTTTTATAAAGTAATTTAAATGTTACAATACATTTTGAATAGGGTCATTTGTAATCTGTAATCTATTACATTTCCAAAGTAACCTTCCCAAAGTAACCTTCCCAAAGTAACCTTCCCTGTCCTACACAATTTCTTTTTTTCAAGACAAATATGTCACTTTTGCACTCCTCTGTCCAGCTCTTGTGTGTTTTTGCCTTTTCCTTGGTTCATTGCATAGAAACAAAAGGAAAATTCATGTGTTTAAATAAACAAACAAAAAAAACTTGATTTTCCATGCAACTTTTGACACCATGCAAGTATCCTGTTCTGAGCTGATGCGCAAGAAAATTGGCAGTAAATGCAGTACATGCTGTAAATGTAAAATGTAAACAAAATTGTAATTAAATGGCAGTAAGGTGAAATGCGTAAGTCATATATTATATATATATATATATATATATATATATATATATATATATATATAATGTTAATCAATCTAATTTGTACTCTTTCTACTGACTCTTTCTACTTCTCTTTCTTTCTATCCACACACACACACACACACACACACACACACATCTTCACACACAAACATGCATTTCCCCAATATTGGAGTTTCTTACATAAATACACTTACAAACAGTCTGTTGTATCGGATGTTTCTGGACGCAGTTGCATTGAATTTTCCTTCACTTTTTCAACAGATGACTTGTTCGCCATGATTTAATAAAGACTTATGAACTTTAATAATTATATGTTATAAGCACATGTAAACGACATTTTCCTACAAATATCTTTTTGTGATTAAAACGAATCAACGGACGGCTCTCTATATTATGAGTTTGGTTTGTGATATAACAGTGTGATATAACAGAGCTTATGGTAAGTGACAAGAATTAATTTGTTACAATTGGGGTTTTTTTTGTTTTGTTTTTTTTTTATTTGTGAGTAAATGAACAAAAAACCCTTTTTATATTCTTTAGAAATAAGAATAATGATAGATGCAAGAGGAACAGAGAGAGAGAGAGAGAGATTTGTGGAAATGATGAGTATAATAGAACAAATGGTCATGTTAATATTAATGTCATCATGGCAGTTTCCACGGCATGCCTCAGCGCCTCGTCCTGGGTTACATGTCGCCGTCTCAGAGAGAAAGTGAAATGGGGATTTACAGTGTTTCATCATCAGGGATCACATTCTCCATCCAGGGAGTCTCTCCTTCTCTTCCTTCTTTCACTCTTTGTCACCGACTCAGGGGAAGCCAGCGGCACTTTTTTTTCCCTATTGTCCATGTTGAATTGCTTTCACCGCATTATGATGGATATTCCATTACTATCCAGAGCCTCTCCCAGGAAAAGTCTACTTTATATTAGTATAATACCTGGAAATGATATCAATAAGAGGTACGATTATAACACACATACCCTTATTAACACATAGAGGGCATGTAGCATAGATGAAACAAGATGATGGAAATGAAACCATAAAGAACCAAAAGGAGGCAAAGCAACCTGCTATGCTAATATTAAGTTTATTCATTGTATTATAGCGTTAATAATATCATTATTACATTATTAATAGTGAGAGATGTACTCTTATTCCTCATACTTCATCACTGTCATTGTCATTATTAACTGTTCTTTGTCATCTGCTTTCTACACACACACACACACACACACACACACACACACACACACACACACAGGTAAATCACTAAATTCTTTCCTTTTTCATTTTCACATCCTATTTCTGTTGTCATTCTGGTTCACAAAATTTCCTTTTCTATTAACATTTTTTCTGCGTTTTTGTCATTTGTATTGCATTTGCATTCCTATAGTACTGTCTTTATTACTCTATCTTTCTCTGTGGCAGTTTCTTCCTTTCTTTCTTTCTTTGTTCCTATCTTCAGTTACTTTCAGGAAATGGCAAGTGTATTTTTTTTCCAATGTTATATATATAATTAGTGGCTTTTATATTGTATAATATAAATTATATAAAAATAATATAAAAAAACAAGAACATAATGCTCTAAAATTTTTATTCCAAATATCACAATACAAAAGATAGTAAAACCTATCAGCTTCAGATCATTTCACACACTAAAGTAGACAGTGTCTGTTTTTTTAAATCCCCATAAACATGTGAAAAAATAAAAACAGAATTTCCATAGCAAGATGAATATAAAAAAAACAATAACAACAACAAATATCCCTGAGAAATCATGGTAGAAGGCATGACGCTACATGTAGCTTTATTACATCATGTGAAACTTCTAATGCTTTTTTTTACCTTTTTTTTTTAATCAGTTTTTTAATAAGATGCTCATTTGATGGAATCTAGAGGTGTGTTTCAGGCGATGATGGGCAGGTTGTCTCTGTAACAAGGGGGTCTCGGAGTAACGGCATAGTTCCAAAAGTCCTGGTAAAGGGTCTCGTCTGAGAGCTCCAGGCTGTTGCTGTACTGCGTTCTGTGACTCGCCATGGCCTCCAGCAGCTGCTGGCATTTCACAGCCGTGATCTGTTTCACACCAAAGACGCGGTTTTAAAAACGGAAAGGTGTCATAAAACTCAGCTGTCGCAAAGTGCTGAGACCGGTGACTCATTTCTTAAACGTGTTCGATAATCAGAGCATATTAACAAGGCATGAATATTTCGGTTGTGATCTATTGTGATGCCATTCATACTATAGTCGTAGTATTGTTGTTGCTAGTCATATTATAGTAATCACAAGCCATCACTAGTCATTACAAGTCATTACAGGGCATATTGTAGTCATTACATGTCATACTATAGTAAATACTAGGCATTGGAAGTACCGTAAATTCCGGACTATAAAGCGCACCGGGATACAAGCCGCATCTGCTCTATTTAAAAAAAAACCCAAAAAAAATCATAAATAAGCCGCACCTGCATACAAGCCGCATCCGCTTTTGAATGGTAAATGTACATGTATGTACCTAAATAGATCCTTTCCTAACCTGTATTTTAACACGGTGTAACGGTGGACGCTGCACAGAGACGCGGAGATCCGGAATTCATACAAAACAGGATTTATTAGAATAAAGAACTCAGGAGACGCCGCTCATACGGAGCGGCCAGACAGGCTAGGGAGCCTTGCGCGCTCTGCGCGCGCGCCGTGGTACCGGGAGTACCGGAGAGCAGGAAGTCCGGTGAATCGGGAACAGACAACGGTTAGGCATAAACATATATCGAGCGTCCGTGTCCGCGACACTAGGTATGTGCTACGAGCCCGGACGGGGATTGTAGGGAGAACCGGTCTTATATCGGGAAAGGGAAATCAAGAACAGCTGAGGCTGTATTGTGCGCGCGCGCGCGTGTGTGTGTGTGGGGGGGGGGGGGGGGGGGGGGAGGTAGGAGAGAGAGACAGCACTGAGCAGAAATTTTGCTGATTAAAACGGGACAGAACGAAGAGAAAATAAGCGCTATTTACCTTCATTTCTCCTGTGTGTGAAATGACGTCACCTTAACCTTGTAAAGATAGAGTTTGTCCTCCTTCTATCCGCTTCTACCCACTTATATCTGCTAAAGAGGAACTAGCGCATTCTTCTTCTTTGCATTTATTTTGTGTTAGTTTTGATTCTAATTCCGGTTAGAGCCCCTAGCGGTCGGGAAAAAATCTGCAGAATAGCCGCACCTTATTATTAGCCGCATGGTTCAAAACCTAGGAAAAAAGTAGCGGCTTATAGTCCAGAATTTACGGTAATTACAAGTCACATTTCAGTAATTGTTTATAATTACTAGACATATGAAAGTCATTATTCTTCAAATTATAGTTATTACTGGACATATTATAGTCATTACAAGTCATACTATAGTAATTACTAGGCATTGGAAGTAATTACAAGTCATATTACTGTAAGTGCTTAAAAGTACTAGTCAAATTAAAGTCATTACGCTGGAATTATTGGATTAGTCATTACAAGCCTTACTGCACTCAGTATCAGTCATTACTACAGAAATGATAAATTATTAGAGAGATATTCAGAGGCTTATGGAACTGTAAAAGACTTGCCATGAATCACAAATATTGAATGTAGAATATGAATCACCTGCACGATGATCAGTTTGTTCTTCGCAGTGCTGAAGTCGCCAAATTCTTCCCCAAAACAAAGTGAGACAGTGGGATCTGGAGCTGGGTACTGATTATTCTGATACATCTGCAATGCTGAGACATACCCACACATACCCTCAGTCAGTACAGACGTGGATATAAATATACGTATACACATGGAGACACACAGGCTGACTTTTGTCTCACCTTGAAAAAATTTGTTATTGTCGAAGATCTTGACCACTGCGTCTCTCTCCAGTTTGCTGACTCCGGAGCTGTACTGGGAGCTGTCCTGGCCGCTCCAGAACACTCGGCTTTGACACAGGCGCTTGATGAAGATGCCCTCGCGGTTGGCGCGCAGCAGGACGCCGCGCTCCAGGTGTCCGAAGAGCTTGCGGGTGACGTAGCGCTGGCGCTCATTTTCGATGAGATCCACGGAGGGGAAGCGAACGGTCTGCAGGCTGTCGGAGCTATACACCGGGGGCGGACAGGGGGAAATCCGACAGCCGTCAGGGTGAGAGATCGCTGAGTGATTCATGGCCTTGCCTCCATAATAGAAACTGATCATCATCTGAGCAAAGCCTGAACACACACACAAACAGATGGAGAGAAGATTTTTATTATTATTCTTTAAAAAAATAAAGAATTTAGAACCAGAAAACTGTTTTGCTTGAAGCTATAAACAATAATAGGACATGGTTCCATATGGAAACGTCTATATTGGTGTAAAACAAAGCCTTTATACCATAGCCCGTTTTTTTACAAGATTATCTCTTTTAAAGAAGTGCACTTTATTGCAAAAATGACAAACACCACAGAAGGATAAACTTCACTAACACGAGCTGAATTCCAAAGAAACGTTCCTGCAACATTTCTACAACGTTTCGGGCAATGTGTTTTTAATCATGCGTTTCTGAGCCTTTTTTTAGCGTTTAAGAGGGACATCATGCAGAGTGTGGATACTGTCTGAATACTCTTTGATAGACCCTGTCCTTACTATCCTGTCCTTACTTACTATCCTACAGTAGTTACACTTTGTTCTTTTGGTATATAACATGCACAAGAACCTAAAATGATTTGAGAGAAAAAAACTGCTTAAAACCTTTAAAAGTACTGGGAAGGTCATTTGCAGTGACATTTATAGATGATTATATATTCTACACATTTATATACAATGAACTGATGAATTGGTCATTCCAACTGGGATATTGGGATATGATTGCAAGTAATCTACCTATACATCCATCCATCCATCCATAGTGGTGTAAAAGAGCTATATACCCTGAAGTTCTTTCTTTTTTTCTCTGTTTTTTTGTTTTTCTTCTTTTTTTCTTTTCTCTGCTTTTTTGCTTTTCTTTCTTTCATTCTTTCTTTCTTTCTTCCATTTTCCCTGCCTTTTTTTATTATTTCTTTCTTACTTTGTTTCTGTGATTCTGTCTTTCTTTCTTTCTATTCTCTGCTATTTCTTTCTTTTCTTTGCTTTCTGCTTTTCTTTCTTTCTTTCATTCTTTCTTTCTTTCCTTTTCCCTGCTTTTTGCATTTCTTATTTTTTTCTTACTTTTTTCTTTGATTCTTTCTTTCTTCTTTTCTTTCTTTCTTTCTATTCTCTGCTCTTTGCTTTTCTTCCTTTCTTTCTTTTCTTTGCTTTTGCTGTTCTTTGTTTGTTTCTTTCTTTCTTCCTTTCTTCCCTTTTCCCTGCTTTTTGCATTTCTTATTTGTTTCATACTTTGTTCTGTGATTTTTTCTTTCCCAAATAAAAATATAAATCACATTTACATTACAGAGCCCATAATTAGCAATATTATAATACAACTTCTAAAAGAGTTTCAGTGTGTGTGTTATGTGTGTGTGTGTGTGTGTGTGTGTGTGTGTGTGTGTGTGTGTGTGTGTGTGTGTGTGTGTGTGTGTGTGTGTGTGTGTTTGTGTGTGTGTGTAAACAATATATAATGTATAAAACATCCAAAATTTCTAGTAGGATTTCTATGCATGTTTATGGGACAGGTTAGAGAGCACACACTACATACCAGCATTAAATGAGTTCTCCAGATGAATAGGATGAACTGTAAATAGAAATGGAAATAAAAACATAAATAATCAGGATATATATATATATTTTTTTCTTTTTAATTAAACAACAGAGCTAAGACTTCATATGAATCATAAATGTGTTGTGATTTGAGTGTCTGATCCCTCACTGGAGGGTGAACGCAAAGTCAGCAACTATCTAAAGGAAATGAGGAAATCTGTTCTTCTCAGCATGCAAAACAGAAAAAAAAGCACAAAGGCTTTTTCAGCTCTCATGAGCTGCAGCGAACACATGTCAGTTTCACACACATACACACACACACACACAAAACAACATGAGACAGCAAAGTGAAGAAGAAAATGCCATCATTACAAAAACAAGGCATTAGTAAATCACAAGGGTGTTATATTTATTTATTTATTTATGAGGGTGCTCACACACACACACACACACACACACACACACATATATACAGAGTGTAAATCTCAGTGCGGCTCACCGTTATGAGAGCCCTGCGGCCAGAACTCCTGAGGTGACTGAATGCTGCAGTCTTCATCCATAGGAGAATGGCTTCTCTTGATAATGCCTGTGTAATCGTCATTAGGGGTCTGCGCAGAAAAAAAATAATGGTGTCACAAATAATTATAGCATCTTTTAATATAGGCTTCAGCCCAGTGATGTGGATACTAAACTACAACATTTACCAACAGTGTGGTTACTACGCTGGTTATGCAGCGTTACAAACGCTGCATAATCCTGTAATAGCTATGTATGTCATACTTGTAACCAATACAAGGTATATAAAATATTATTTTTTTTAAAAGCTCTTCCTACAATAATGTTATAAGTGCTGCCACTGGAGATTCCGTCCAAAAAAATTACGTAAATATTGACAAGCTTGTTTTTTTTTTTTGCCTTGGGGAAACAACTACATTCAGAAAACCCAATCTGACCAATCAGAATCAAGAATTCAGCTATACCTATGAAACCATCCTCACCTCTCGGAGCAGTTGTTCGAGGTCAGTGCTGCAGTCCATATCCAGTCCATCATTAGAGCAGGTGATGTTGGGCATGGTGCTGATGCTGATTTTACCTGCTGTGAACGCAGAACAAATTCTTCAGCTTCATAAGTCCTTGCTAAAAAAAATGAAAACCATGACTTGTAGAAGAAACCCAGCAGACGCACACTCACACTTCTGCTCTTCTTCAGGAACAATCCTGTAGACCTTGTACGGCTCGGAGATGTCCAGCTGCGAGCGCTCCGTCACCTCCTCGAAATCTGGACTTTTGTTGAGGGCGCATCGAAGTCTGGTCTTCCACGTTGCAGGTTCAGCTTTATCTCCTTCCTTAAACTTGCCTTTGAACACTGCCCAAGCCTGCACGGACATGTAGATTTAACTCTTGCATTATTGATTTATTTTTATTATTCAGCATCAAGAGTTAGAAGTGTTTAGCTGCAGGGTTAGCTGAGGGTTCAATTTATTTTATATAGTATGAGTGAGTAATTTGCATTTTACACACACAAATATATATGTATATATTTTTTTCGCAATAATTATGCTATATAAAATAATTTTTATATATAATATATATATATATATATATATATATATATATATAAAATTTGTGAAAATAAAATAAAAACTCAAAGTCTCTGAAATCTGATTTAAGTGGCAACATTAACAGTAACACATTTAAAAAGATTTTTTTAAAACTTTAAATTAGTTTGCAATGACTGCAAAATTATTAATCAAATACATTTAATTAATTACAAAAAATATTAATGCTAATTTGATCTTTTTTTTTTATACTAACTTCAAACCAAAAATAAATCGCAAACTGTTATTGCACATACAGAGAAGCACTTCTCTGTGTGAGTCATAGCAATTTCATTAATTCATATAAAAAAGTTACTCTTTTTAAGAAAGAATGTTTTATAGATTGCATATTTTCATCCTTATATCTAAAGAAAAAAAAAACTGTGTTCAACTGTGTTCAATATAAAATGCATCTTATCTCCCTAATTTAATTAATATAAACATTGGTAAAAATGAAAAAGACGAATAAATGCTATTTTCCCTCGCTAATGTTCTTTTAGAAAAGCACCGTTAACACCTTTCATATCCTCAGAACATCTTTTAGAACACCATTTATTTATTTATTTGCTTGTTTGTTTGTGTTTTTATGAAACAAACCACAAAGTGTCCAAGCCTTTCCACAAGTACATTTTGAAAAATATTGTTGCACCATTGCATTTAGAACCCAATGTCTTTTTTTCCCACATGGCCATTGAAGGTGCACAAATGCAATATGAAACTGAATATGATGAAGAAGACAATAATAAAACTGAATTTGCCTACTTTAAAAATAGAAGCGTCCACTTCTTGGTTATAGTCCTGTTTCCCAGCGTGTTTCCACGGGATGCGGAACATGGTGTGTGCTTCATCTTCCCACAGCAAGCCTGAATAAACAGTACTGTTTATCTGCTCTATGAGCCACTGTTTCAGCCGACGTCCTCCTGGATTCATCTTCCAATCAGTCTATTAATATACAATACATTACAATGCAATACAACATTCATCATATTTCGATTTCATTTGTTTACAAATAGGTAGGAACTACTTTTCACCTTTTTTAACGTCACCACTGCAGAAGGACTTCCACCCGACAGATCAGGAGGGTAATATCCCAAAACCCGAAGCGCTCAGTGATTTGTAATTCTGAGAAAAGACTTTCCAGTCATTTTGTGTGAATGAACTCGCGACCACGCCCCCTGTCGCCCACGCGTCCAATCAGAACGCGGCGCAGTGACGTGTCGCCTCGGAGGAAGACCTCGGTTCTTCGAAGCTGTGCAGTTTCCGAGAAATCAGAGGTGTGTGGAGAGGTCGGGGTGGGCTCTTCCATGGAAAAGGGATTTTTCACTGCTGTTATAAAATCATTAAAAAACTTTTTTTTTTGTTATAAACACGATCGAATAAAACACCCACAGAGACGAGCGAAAGCCGAACTGCTTCCGCTTCCAGATCCGCCGCCAGGTTTCCTCCATCACAGAGCGAGTTATTTACATGTTCTACATTTATATAGATATAATAATCATAAACACAAACTCTTACGAATCTAATGGATAGCTAGATCTCCGTCTGTCTATATCTATCTATCTATCTATCTATCTATCTATCTATCTATCTATCTATCTATCTATCTATCTATCTATCTATCTGTCTGTCTCTGTTAATATCTATCTATCTATCTATCTATCTATCTATCTATCTATCTATCTATCTATCTATCTATCTATCTCTATCTATCTATCTGTCTGTCTGTCTGTCTGTCTGTCTATTATCTATCTTTCTGTCTATCTATCTATCTATCTATCTATCTATCTATCTATCTATCTATCTATCTATCTATCTATCTATCTATCTATCTATCTATCTATCTATCTATCTATCTATCTATCTATCTATCTATCTGTCTGTCTGTCTATCTATCTATATATCTATATATCTATCTATCTATCTATCTATATATCTATCTGTCTATCTATCTATCTATCTATCTATCTATCTGTCTATCTGTCTATCTATCTATCTGTCTCTTGGTCTGTCTGTCTGTCTATCTATCTATCTATCTATCTATCTATCTATCTATCTATCTATCTATCTATCTCTATCTATCTATCTATCTATCTATCTATCATATCTATCTAGTCTATCTGTCTGTCTGTATCTATCTATCTATCTATCTATCTATCTATCTATCTATCTATCTATCTATCTATCTATCTATCTATATCTCTATCTATCTATCTATCTATCTATCTATCTATCTATCTATCTATCTATCTATCTATCTATCTATCTATCTATCTGTCTGTATGTCTGTCTATCTTTCTATCTTTCTATCTATTTGTCTGTCTGTCTATCTATCTTTCTGTCTGTCTATCTATCTATCTATTGGTCAGTCTGTCTGTTAATATCTATCTATCTATCTGTCTCTGTTAAAATCTATCTATCTATCTATCTATCTATCTATCTATCTATCTATCTATCTATCTATCTATCTATCTATCTATCTATCTATCTATCTATCTATCTATCTATCTGTCTCTGTTAATATCTATCTATCTATCTATCTGTCTGTCTGTGTCAATATCTATCTATCTATCTATCTATCTGTTTGTTTACTCCTACTCAAAAATATGTCCTTTTGAAAAGGAAGGAATAAATAGGGCTGTATGACACTTTGATTTGGAAGGAAGGAAGGAAAAAGATAAATACAGGGGCGCAGGAGTAGCTCCAGGTATTATCACCTCACAGCTCCAACTAGAAACTCCAAAGGTCAGGTGATTGCCTGTGCTATTGTTCACATGCTCTTACTATGTCTGCATCCATTTGGGTTCCATCTGGGTTCTCCAGTTTCCTTCCATACACCCAAGAAAGATTACTGTCCCAGTCAGAGCCGTGGTGCATCATGAACATCAGGTGTGAGGCAGAAGATCACCCCAGATGGGACTCCAGTTTGCCACATACAGTACATTTAGAGTCTTGTACCATGTTGTACTTCAACTGGAATACTGAATACTAACATCTCTTCTGAAACAGATAAATGTGAGGACATTCCTCCTCAGGAAGACATCAGTGATAAAGATGCTGGTCTTAAGCATCCTTTATCAGAGTCTCCATAAAACACCACGGCTGGCAGGCGGTACCTCGTAATGGTTAAAATGTTCACGCCACCCTGAGGTCTAACCTGCAACCCGGAAGTTTCATCTGGAAACCATTAAATGCGGATCTTGGAAAGTCAACGTCGCATGTTTTTGGCCAGTTTTTAGGATATGAGCACAGGTTCAGGTTTCTGCTTGACTCTCAGACGTGAGATGCTGTTTATTTTTTGGAAAGCTGCGTCGCCTCAAACAAGACGGTTTAATCAATAAGACCCTGTGAATGACAACGCGTAGAGGCTTTAGCTCATATTTGACATTAATGACAAACAGGAAGTGTGAGATAACAAAACATTCTCCAAATATAATGTTCTGGATCAGAGGTGTAGACACCTGGTTATGCATCATAGCCTTTGATTGGATTTTTTTGTTTTAGAAAGTCATTTTAAATGAAATGAAAATGTAATGTTTTGAATCAGTTGCATCAGTATAATAAACAATGCTCTAATAAAAAAATATATTTCTTGTTTGATGGATGGCTGATTTCATTTTGTTCACTAACAGTTAATCCACGTTTCCTAATAAAAAAAAAAAATTTTATATATATATATATATATATATATATATTATATATATATATATATATATATATATAATTATTATAGTTGTTATTAATGTAGTAGTAATTTTTATATTATATTTATAATAATGACAATTATTATTATTATTATTATTATTATTATTATAACACATATGTGATTGTGTTATGTTTAATAATAATAACCATAATTATTATAGTTATTATTATTGTAGTAATTATTATATTATATTTATAATATTATATTATATTAGCATCTATTAGTATATTATATATATTATATTTATAAAAATCCAGCACCCAGATTAATTATTATTATTATTATTACTTATTATTATTATTATTATTATTATTATTATTATGAGATTACAGATTGACTGATTATATTGGGTAATCTGACTTTTTAACCCCCCCAAAAATATCTAAGAAATAGCAACGTCTTGTGCAATGGATTTGTGATCTGACCATTTTTATTTGACAGGAAAAAATCTTCCCGTCCAGTGAATATGTAATCTGATATTTACATTTACGGCATTTGGCAGACGCCCTTATCCAGAGCGACAACTGAGCAATTGAGGGTTAAGGGCCTTGCTCAAGGGCCCACTAGTGGCAACTTGGTGGTGGTGGGGTTTGAACCCATGATCTTCCAGTCCAGAGTCCAACACCTTAACCACTGGGCTACAACCACCTCAACCACATTATTACAACATTTTAAAGTAATTTTATAGAACTTGCCATTGCTAATTTAAAAAATATAATAAAATCAGGCAGGCAGAAGAGTAGTCTGATTTATTGATTTATTTAAAAAATAATCAGAGCACACTTATTTGAAAACGAAAAGGAGGAAAAAAAGAAAAAAAGAAAAAACTTGCCGGTGTGTCAGGCATCACTGGAGCCATCGTCTTGGGTGCTTTCCTAAGAAAGAACGATTCAATGTGAGCCCTGTCTTTTTTTTTTTTTTTTTTTTTTGCCGTGTTGACTGGAAGTGGACGGATGATACATTCGGGGGTTTGGCTATGCTTTTAATTCAGACATAATAATAACCTAAGAGCGGAGTGGAGGTGATATTGCCAAGCTCGGTTAAGCTTAACGTATGTGGTTCTAAGGGTGAGCAGCAGTTATTAAGGTCTTGCTTTTAGAGCATGGACGGAGATCGCTCATCTGTTATAGCGGCTGTAGGGCAGGGCGTAAACTCCAGAAGCCTGGTTCATCCAGTCCTGGGCTCCTCGCCTGCGCCGCTCCTGGGCCTGCTGCTCGCCGTAGAGGACCAGTAAAGCAGAAACCTGCTCCTGTTCTTTAAATGGGCTGGGCCTGTAGTTGGTCCGGAGCCAAGCACGATACTAAGAGGAGGAAAGAATAAATAAAAAAAGCTATGCTGACACCATTTTTGTGTGTTGCTGGTGTAAACAAACATCCACATTTATTTTAATGGTTGATGGTTTATTTATAAGAATGCACTTAAAAAAATAGCCCCTTTTTAAAAAGATGCAATATATACTAATATGGTTTATACAACAATATCTCTCTATATACACACACACACACACACACACACACACACACACACACAGGCTCAGTGTTTAAAGCACTGGTATCGCCAAACTGCCACTCTTGGGTCCGTTGATCCCTCTGTTTTTAATGAGAAGAGGTTTTATTCATTTACATTTACAGCACGCCCTTATCCAGAGTGACTTACAACTGAGCAATTGAGGGTTAAGGGCCTTGCTCAAGGGCCACTTGTGGTAGCTTGGTGGTGGTGATCTTCTGGTCCAGAGTCCAACACCTTAACCACTGGGCTACCACCTCCCTTAATTCCCATTTGAAGGGAAATGTTTGCAAGTCATTCGGCTACGCTGAATATAACGGCACGGGCTGTAATCGGCCCCTGGGATGAAAGAAAATCTGGGACTTGACACGGAATTCCCCATGACCAGTAGCTCGCAGCAAGAGTGAGCGAAACATATTACAAAGGGGGAGGGGGGGGGGGGGGGCGAACTTCCTGCAGCTTTCCAGGCAAGTCCTCATTCCGGGATGTAAAAAAAAAAACAAAAACAGATAGAGGGCATGAATTCCAAAAGCTACATGCCTTTAGACTATCAGGTTTTACCAGTCCTTTTTTCATTTATGTTTTATGCTATTTATTCCTTTTATGCTATTTCTATAGAATCTAATAAAGCGTTCAAATTTTGTAAAACTGCAGAGACTCACAATTGGATTAAAAAGAAATTTTCACCGCCAATCGATTGTTGAAATGGTCCAATAATCGTGCTGTATTTCTGAGCAGGACGGAGTAACATGGCCATAAAATATGGATACTGGGATAAATTATAACCTAAGATACTTTGTGCGCATTTATATATTTCTAATAATTAAAAACTAACTGAAAATATTTAACGATATTTTTATGGATTTTTACAGGAAAAAAAAATGTTTCAAATTCTCTTATATTATTAACTTTTTAATATTATTAAATTTTTAAACAATTTATAAATAAAAAAACAGTCCTTTTTTTATAAAGTTATTGTATTTGAGAGACACACGCATGTTTCTTTTATTTCTTTGCAACAAACTCAGTAATGCGTAAAATATTTCCACATTTTTCCATTTATTCTCGCTGATTAATCTGCTTTACTTGTCCTCAGAATATTTTTGTCCAAACATTCAGCATAAATACTTCCTAATAATGTACATGAACTTGTGATCCAGTTTGTCCCAGAGCCGTTCAATAGGATTTAGGTGGGGTGACTGGGCAGGACTTTCTATAACAGATAACACAGATACATACGAGTGTTTGCTCTCTAAATAACGCTTACAGAGTTTGGACATGTGCTTCTGCTTCATCCTACACAAGTATTTCTGTTAGAGACTGAACTCCACAGAACTTTCTTCCTCTCATTCACTGTCCAATTTTTCCATGTTTTTGACCGAGTTAAAAACTGTATAGAAACAAAAGGAACCTACATTTGTCTCAAAAACCACAAGTCTCCACACTTTTGACAGAGACTGTATTAAAGCTGTGCTGGTGTCTGGTATGATGACCGCATGAAGGTTAGTGGGATGTTAAACCAGAGAATTAATATAGAGTAAGTGACATTTCAGGACACCATGTGGCATGCTTATTTTTGCACTTTGAATTTAAACAAAGCTTGAAAAAAATCGGTCTTAGCAGGTCGCTTAGCTAACTGACTCTGACTTTCCATTCCTGTGCATTCCCGATGAAAGCATTTAAATCTGAACATTTACTCTGCTGTAGTTCTCTGTAGTAGTCCTGTGTCTTGTGCGTTGATCTGTGCGTATGATGTAAATCAGGCAGGCTTTGTGTAGGATCTTCTTTTTTTGCCCTTGTGTTTTACATTAAGGCGTAATGTGAATATAATGTGTAATGTGCATATGTGAATGTTAATAAGCTGATAATGATAATAATTTTTTCTCTGAAGTAATTCATTCACTTGCTCACATCCTCTGTAAAAAGAAAGTGTTGAATGTGTAAACAATTAAAAAATATATATATTTTAAATCTCTATGTGCACAGGAGCACAGGAAAATCCTTCTACCGGACCAAAATACAGGAACAGGCCTTTTTTTAATTTGCAAAAGTAAACCGATTCAGCATAACATTATGACCACCTGCTTAATATCGGTCCCTCTTTTACTGGCAAAACAGTCCAGAGTATTAGATCAGCAATCTATGCTGAATACTACAGACTGGTACCCCACAAGAGCTGCATTTTTTGACATGCTCCAACACAGACGTCTTGCCACCTTGTCAAACTTGCTCAAATACTTACACATCAACTTGGAGAACATAAAGTTCAATATCCCGCCTTGTAATAGGTGCCTTGATGAAGAGATATTGTTATTCACGTCAGCGCTCATAATGTTATACCTAATCGGTTTAATTGATTGTCTTTGGTAGTGAATTTGGTAGTGAAACCCCGGGCCACGGACCAGTCCGTAGGTCAATTGGTGCCAGGTCGCACAGAAAGAATACATAACTAACGTTATTTCCATTCTGTTATTGTCTGATTCTGAAAGGTGTTTTATTTTGGAAAATTAACAAATTTAACAGTTTTTATGCCCTCTCGTGTCATTTTATTTTGATGTATCTATCCCGCACCATAAAGTCCAGTCCATGAAAATGCTATCCCACGTTAAATGGGTCTGTGGCGCAAAAAAAAGTTGGGGACAGCTGGACTAGATGACTCCATCGCTTTAACAATTTGCACTCATTTCACAAGTGGAAAAGGAAAATGAAGCGAGATCCCCCTTAAAGAGAAGAAGAACTGAAAAGATCTACAGTAACGGTCTGACTCTCAAAGACAAACATAGGCCGCAGACTGTGGTCCAATTATGAGGCGCGTTCATCAAGCCATTGGCGCTCTGATGTATTTCTTAATGTAAAACGCTGTAAAAATACACATATTATTTATATGAGGAAAGATTACTGACAGGTCACTATAAATTCTCGTTTATGAGGCATGACATGATAAAGAATTTGGTTGTGAAAATAAATCAGTGAAAGTATAGCCCAAAGGATCACTAGTTATGGTTTCAACACTGTTGTAAATGCCATTTACGGGCCCGAGACAGTGTGTTGAGTTTCAGTTCTCCTTCAGGTAGCTTGAGAAAAATGAGCGGAGAACACATGGAGAGTAAACAAGTACCGACATTTAAAATGAAAGCTTTCCTGACCGCATCTTACCAAATAGACCGCTATGAGGATAAACTATCAATATACGCTATGGGCAAAAATATTGAGACACTGCAATTTTCCAACCATATGTAATTCTTCCCAAATCTGTTAAACTGTGTAAACTTAGAGGCAGACAATATGTAGAAGACAAAGTACACAAAGCTAGAACCATAAATATTTGTGTCACATGGGTTGTGTCCCTATTTGCGATGAATTCCAGTGCACCCCAGACCTCCTCAACTCAGCTACATCAGTACCTGACTTTACTAACACCCTTGTGGCTGAATCTCACCCAAATCTTGAGCAATAAAGGGTATTATAACAGTAAAAGGATCATGTGTCCGCAAACTTTTGTCCAGGCTTTGTACATAAGGCTGGAGAAATAAAATGGTATGTACAGAACTGTCTGTTGAACTACTGTGTGAACATTGCAACGTGTCTGAGTTTGCAGCAACAAGGTGTTCTCACACACACACACTCACACACACACACACACACACGTGTCTAACAGAGACAGGTTTCGTAATTACACCTTACATCCAAACCCATGTGTGCTCAAGACACAACATTTATAACTGATAGGAAATATGACTCAAAGCAAAGTCACGAAGCTCCGTTAATTTCAACTACAACAGCAAAAATAACTGATTCAAACCTCAGACATCTATAGAATTATTGAACCATTTAACTCCCATCAGAATATTAATTCCAAAACTCTCATTACACCGTTTTAAATACAAATTCAGCCACAATTAGTAAACACAGATCGCTCTGTTAAAACAAACGTACTTTGCTGTACACATAGCTGTAGTCCAGACAGAATGGTTGCTATAGTGGCTCAAGATTCCTTTCACCACTTCACCTACATGTATATAATGAGTTTGTATGTTCTCCAAATATAAACAGAAAGCTGTGACTTGGAACATGACATTGCTGTATGTATTTCATCCGATCCGATACCTCCTGTTATTGCCTTTGGATCAAAATGAATGTACAACAGAATAGATGAATTTACTTTACACCAGAGTGAAACTCTGAATCAGAATTGAGGGGTAAAAAGGTAAAATAACTTATTAAAAATGTTTTATTCCATGTCAGAAATGGGCTTCTATAATTATCACACCTGCAATGGATACATATACAATGAATTTAGACCCACTAAACATTTGATCAATGTCTTTCCTATATGACCATAAACGATGGTATGTCAATGCAACTCCATTGTCCCTACTGCGATAATCACGTCCATAAACTCATAAGGGTTAAATCAGTCGCATGATTGTACCTTTTATTCATTTCACTTTTTTCTGGAAGGTTTTTTTTTATTAAGGGAAAAATGGTAAGAAAGTAAATTCCCTTTTGAAAAATACCACTTCCTTAAAAAAAATTATAGATATGTCTATATTAAAGTATATAATATATAAAAAAGAACCATATTTCAGAGCATGTTGCAAGCGCCGAGCTGTAATGACATCCACGTGACGAGCGACATGGCGTTAATGCAATTCGAGCAAGTCCCCTCAAGTTCCCCTTGCTCACTCGAGCAACCCAGACACCTTGTGCATTTGTGCGTTAAACACCCGCTGCAAAGAAATGGCACCCAGAGACGCGGTCACATCAGCGTTCACATCAGCACCGCAAACCCTTCCCTGATCATAAAAAAAACAGGAAATCAAGCTCTCACACAAATGTTCGCACAATCGACGTGTGAACTCTTTGACATCATAAAACGCACAAACAAACAAACAACACACATACTGCGAATGACATGTGATTTTTCATAAAAAAATTTTAATTGTGTGTTTCGTTTGGACTTCAGAATAAATAATTGCAAATCTTTCCCAAATATGAAGTACAAATGACAGAGTTCATATATTTAATTTCAAATGAAAAGATTCTTCTCATGCCTTGTTTGGCATACTTTGTCGATGAGCCTCCACCTCATCTAACGGAACAGGCAAGCTCTCTCTGAACTCAACCACCAGCAGGGCGTGGAAGGACGGGGCTGAAACGGCACAGATAACAACAAGCCTCCTCTCCTATCTTCAAATCCTGCAGGGAGGAGAATCAGGAGGAGAACCTTAGGCTCCAGACTAATGGTGGTGTTCTTTCCCTATCTCTCACTGCAGGGAGAGACAGTAGAGGCAGAAGAGAAATTCCCGCCAGACCCTTGCAACACCTTGCAAAGGTGGGAGACTCCTCGGCATTGCAGCAGGAACACCCTTAACCCTATGTGCCAATGGAGACCCAGGGAAGAACCAGCTCATCTGTTGGGGCTGGAGGCATTGGACCCTTCTCCCGCCCCAGCCCACTTCAACACGACACTACAACACTTTCCCTTTTTACTTTCACCCCCCAATAAACATTATTTACCGTAATTTTGCCTTGCCCTTGTCGTGTTTAAACTGATGCGGCGGTGAGTCGCTGCAATATGTACTTTTCTTTGTGCCTGAGCTTGGCAGTAAACAGTATAAGAAAATTTATATCTATTGATATTGTCAAAATTATGATGTTCGATATGTATCTCGATATGTTTTCATTGGCTGATCTGGTTCTGCCAGATCTGGTTCTGCCAGATTTTAGAGACATCAAATATCGGCTTCCGTGAAGATACATGCTTTCCCTCCACCACTCATTTAACTTACAACAACAATAAGCCATGGTTGACAGCAAGACAGTATTTCCGTGCCAAAGAGGATGCCCTACAGGAATGGGTACAAAAACAGGCCACTCTGACAAAGGAGATTAGAGTGGCAAAGAGGAGCAACTCTGAAACGTTGGAAAATCAGTTTTCAATGAATGACCATGCTTTAATGTGGAAAGGCCTGAGAGGCATTACAAGCTACAAGACACCAAGCTCTGTAGGGAATCAATAACCGGTTGATGACGTGAGTTTTATTGTAGATTGGAGATTCCTGGCCTCGTCTGACTTGGCTTATCTGAAGGACATCACTGGATCCATGCTGGGCCAAACCGGTCTGTGGATGATTCAGTGAACATTTGGCTGCGCTTCATTCTGCAACATCTGGACAAACCAGGGTCTTACGTGTGGACTCTGTTCGGGGATTTCAGTTCGGGCTTCAACACCATCGTCCCAACACTCCTCCAGACCAAACTAGACCCAGCTCTCAGTTCTTAGCTCTGCCTGTCAGTCGATCACCAGATCACCAGCTATCTGACAGATAAGCAACAAATAAGTGATACCGGGGAAACTTGCGTCAAACAGCATACTATCAGCACTGGTGCCCCCCAGGGATGTGTTGCACCTCTACAGACTCCTCTGTCAAGCTCCTGAAGTTTTCAGACGTCACTAAAGTCATCGGCCTCATCCATGATGTGACGAGTCTGCATACAGATGTAAGGTTCAACAGCTGGATGGATATCTGGTATAGTCATAATAACCTGGACTTTACCCTTGCACTGGCCCCCCACTGCACTCCATCATGGACAGCACTGTGGCACCAGTGGGGTCCTTCAGGTTCCTGGGTACTGCCAACTAATAGGGCCTGAATAACATTAACTCCACAGTAAAAAAAACAGGATGTTTTCTTTCACCACAGGAACTGCTCAAACAGTTTAACTCATCCACCATCGAGTCTGTCCTGTGTACTTCTATAACTGTCTGGTTTGGCTCAGGTACTAAATCAGACATCAGAACACTATATAGGAGGGTTTGTACGGCTGGAAGAATGATTGGTGCTCCCTTGCTCGCTCTTCAAGAGCTGTCCACAACCAGGGCGAGTAAAAAAAGCCCAGAAAATTACCCTGGATCTCTCACATGTGCAATAACCTTTATTCTCGTTATTTATTTTTCAAAACGACTTCCTTGTTAAGTAAAAACCTACTTAACAGGGTGGGTGTAGCTCAGTGGTTTAAGGCGCTGGGCTACTGAACGGAAGATCTGGAGTTCGAGGCCCGGTATTGCCAAGCTGCCGCCCTTGGGTCCTTATGCAAGACCCTTAACCCTCTGTGCTCCAGGGTCTTCCAAACAAGCTGAGATATGCGAAGAAAGAATTTCACTGTACTGTAATGTATATGTCACAAATAAAGACTATTCCATTATTCTTCTACTCTAATAGAGCTCTTTCTGATTCTTTTCATCATCCCTTTCTTTTCTTCTTCCTCAAGTGTTTGTGGTCTCCATGTGTATGTGAATGTAATATTGGATGTTCGGCAGGTTATTCTGGGAAAATATGCTTTAATTTGAAATATTCAATAGTCGAGCTACTTTTCTAACTTTATATCATCGTCAAACATATTGTGATAATATTGAATGCATCATACGTTACTTTTGACTTTATAATGTTCAGAAAATGTATAATTCCTCTTAATTTGAAGTAAGAACATGTGAATTGTGGTGAAGGCACCGGTTTAACTCTATGGTTGGGCTGAGAAATTCTCCCATTATTAACGTCTACAAATCACTACTTTCACTGTTCACAATAAACAATGAAAAGACCAAATTTAACAGTTGGTGGAATCATATTTAAACAGGGAGTTTGTTTACTCAAATACAGGAATGTAAATATATTTTTAGGTAATTGCCAGGTTTTTTTTTGGTTGTTTGTTTAATCAAATATTTGTTAAAAAAAAAAAAGCACACAGCAGACCAGAACCTCAGCTGAGCTTCCAGTCTTGACTTGTTGCAGGTCTTTTTGATGGATTGCATCACTGTGTGTAAGTCAGAGGTGACAGACAATGTGGCAGGAAACCAAAGGAAGATCTGCTTTAATTGTAGTTTTTTTTTTGTTTGTCCCCCCCCTCCCGTGTGCCAGTTACTGTTCCCAGTGGTGACACAACAGACACAGATTTTAGCGTGGTCTGTGGTCCTGAGTAACACTGGTGCATGTGGGCGTTTAATAACACATACACACACACACACACACACACACACACACACACACACACACAGAAAAATTCAGGTCTCCCGGAATAGTGAGCCATCATTTCCAGGTGGACACTTCCCATCAAATGATTTCTGGAGAACAATTTTTATTTGACAATTTAAAAAAAGTGCTGTGGTTTGCTGGACATTCCAGTTTTAGGGGTCAATGTTAAGGGTTTGTGAAAGGGATTAGTGTTAGGGGTCAGAATACAGGATTAGAGTAAGGGGTTAATATAAAGGGTTAGTATTTTGGGTTAATAAGGATTAATGTTAGGGAATAGTATTAGAGGTTAGCTTTGATTTGAAGATGGTCAAATGGGGAATATTTTAATAGATGAAAACAGAATATTGATGTCCCTATATGCTTTTCTGACTTTATTGGTAGGGGTTTGTGTAATGGGTTAATGTTAGGGAATAGAGTTAGGGGTTAGTACACAGGCTTAGCATTATAAGTTAGCGTAAAGGGCTAGTACACAGGATTCATATAAGGAATTAGTGCTAGGGGTTAGTGTTGGGGGGGTATTATTAGGCCCGGTTGAAAGGGGTTAGTGTAACAGCTGTCCAAAATACAGTGTTATAATAGAATATAACTATTACTACAACTATTTTATTAACTATTAAAAAAAAAAAATAAAAATAAATAAATATTGGGACACCTGACTTTTAAAGCTATATGTATTTTGTTCCCAATAATGGATGTAGACAACTTTTCGGGGTTCGGTCATTAAGACTTTGTATTGGAAGGTCATGAGCTCTAATCCCAGGACCACCAAGCTGCCACTGCTAGAACCTTGAACAAGGCACTTAAACGTCAACCACTCAAGTCAAAAAATTGCCTTTGTACAGGTCTTTGAACTTTGAACTGTCAGGCTGGAATGGGTTTGGGTCAACGCTCCTGTGCACAAAAGCCAACTCCATGAAGATCTGCTTTACATAGGATGGAATGGAAGATCTCCCTCTAAAGAGCTTTCAACCTCTTCTGATGAATATAAACCCTGACTGAACCTCCCAACCTCACCTACACCAGTACCTGACTTTACTAATACCACTGTAGCTGCCTTGAGCACATATCCACAAAATACAGAAAGGTGGAGGTTATTATAATGGAGAGGAAATGTAGAATAGGATGACAAAATTATAATCAGGTGTCCACAAACTTTTGACTGTATTTTAGCAAGGTTATTAACAGTAATTGAGAAATAATCGTAATTTCACCACCTAAACGTTCGGCAGGTTACTTTGGCAAATATATCGTCGTCAAAAATATTGTGATATTGATAAAATTATATATATCAACCAGCTTTACTCTGTACTTAAGCACTATTTTAAATATGTGTTTTTCATGTTGTGAAATCCTTTTCTTCATTATATTTGAATGCATATTTGAAGGATTTATAATGTTTTTAAAAAACCCTGTGTTTTTTTGTTTTTATAAACTCTTCACTCTGAATGGTGTGAGCTGAAGGTTGAGGAGAGATACCTCTGAAACCTGCGTCCTCTGGAACTGCTGTAGCTGTTGCTGGAACCCGCAGTTGGGGCCCACGAACGATCGCACGGCCTTCACCGCAGACAGACACTCCTCCCAGCCGTAGGTGGTGACGGTCATCAGGTACGCCACCACCATCGTGGTGCTGCGCGACACTCCGGCCAGGCTGAAACACGGGTTGTCAGCTATGATCAGAATCTGGTTATCACCAAAAAATGTAAAAAAAACACACACACCCAGACAGAACAGACGGGGCATTTTTGATGTTTATAGAGTGTGAACAGGAGCAGGTCCACGCAAGACAGCTTTTAAATCATTCTTCCTGTAATCTTTACCTCAGGGGAGTTACAGAACGAGGTGCATCACTCTTAATTACGCTCACCTGGGAAGCCTAGATTCTATTTATAAACCAGGAGCGTGAATCATATCCTTTACTGAGGTGTCTGTTTTCAGTTAAGAAGTGATTAACAGTGGAACCGCACAGAGCACAGAGCTGTAGCACCTCAAAGATATACCCAAAGAACAAATTAAAAAATTCTATATTCTAGATCTGGGTGATATGTCATATAAACTTAACCACACCACACACTCCTCCCCTTTAAATAATGTGGGTTTGTTTGAGGTGAATAAATTAGTCGTGCTGCTTCCTTTAGTTGACAAATTTTACAGAGGGCTTTGGCTTGTTAAACCTCTGAAGTTGTAAAGACGAAGCATACAACTGTTGAAACCATGCCCTTCTTGGAAACCTTCTTCGAATTCATCAGAGCTGCGCTGCCATGTTGTATTTTTTATAAGTGTAATGCCGGGGGGGGTTAGAGAATCACAGAAGCTCGTCAAACCAAAGGTGAAATCGTAAAAACGGGTTTCGTACCGTCATCATCGGCCTGAAACATAAACTCGAATTAATCGATAATGACGATTAATCTCCCAGCTCTATTATATACATTGTTCAACTCGTTATACCCCGACGTATGTGCGGTTCAGAGTTCGTGGCCCCAGTCATTTGGGAATTGTCCTATAGAATATGACTAATAATTGTTCTCAGAAACTGCAAATATCCTCTACAATTTTTGTTAGGGCTTTTTTGTGTGAAAATATTACATTTTTCAATTTTTCAATAAGAGTTTACGTTCAATAAGGGTTTACATTAAAAAAAAAATGCATGATGTCCTGTTGCATTATTAAGAAATAAACGTTGCCAAATGTTCATGGATGCCACCTGATATATGTTTTCTCCAAAGCTGTAAATGTACAAAAAATAGCTAGCTAAATTTGAATAAAATAGTGGCTGAATAAAATAGTGGTGATAAGCAATTTATCTTACAAAATTGTTAACAATTACAAACCATCAGATTACAAACCATCTGCCATGTCAGGCAGAGTAATTGCAAAAATATATATATATATATATATATATATATATATATATATATATATATTGATTTTATGATTTAATTAAATTTTTTGTCATGTTGTATTTTAGTCTGGTCCTGAGTTGCAGGATGAGTAATATAAAAAATAAAAACAAACAGCTCACTTACCAGTGGACCAGACACGCCCCTCCGCTGAGCCGACACTCATGGATGAAGCGGATACACTCTTTAAAATGCTGCAACCTAAAGGAGAAAAAAATTATAGTGTGGCTTAATGAAGCAGAAATGACACAAAGAAATAACTATAACAGAAATGCTGCCCTAAACTTTAAGGACACCACCATGCTTCACCTTCACCTTCAGCAAACAACTTGCCTCCTGCTTCAGCTAAACACTTGTACCACTAAAAATTGTTGCACCACTGTGCCACTAGTTTCCACCAGGATGTTGCTGATGGCAAGTAAAGGAAAAACATATTGATTTTTACTTGTATATATTTTATATTTAATTGGTTTGTTGCTTTATTTATTTATCTCTGTTTAGATTGATAAAGCAGGACCGTAACGTTGCCCGGTATGGCGCAGCCAGGGCCCCTCCCTGGAGCCAGGCCCGGGGCTGGGGCTCGAAAAGCGAGCGCCTGGTGGTCGGGCCTCCACCCATGGGGCCCGGCCGGGCTCAGCCCGAATGAGCGACGTGGGGACACCTTCCCGTGGGCCCACCACCTGCAGGAAGGCCTCATAAGGGACCGGTGCAATGTGGTTCGGGCAGTGGTTCGAAGGCGGAGGCCTCGACGACCCGACCTCTGGACACAAAGTCTAGCTCTAGGGACATGGAATGTCACCTCGCTGGTGGGGAAGGAGCCTAAGCTTGTGCGGGATGTTGAGAGATACCGGCTAGTGATAGTCGGGCTCACCTCCACTCACATTCTGTTCTCTGGAACCATACTCCTCGAGAGAGGCTGGACTCTCCATTATTCTGGAGTTGCTTGCCGTGAGAGACGACGGGCTGGTGTGGGCCTGCTCATAGCCCCCCATCTTAGCCGTCATGTGTTGGAGTTTACCCCGGTGAACGAGAGGGTCGTTTCCTTGCGCCTTCGGGTTGGGGAAAAGTCTCTCACTGTTGTTTGTGCCTATGGGCCGAATGGCAGTGTAGAGTACCCAGCCTTCTTGGCATCTCTGGGAAGGGTGCTGATAAACGCCCCGACTGGAAACTCCGTTGTTCTACTGGGGGACTTCAATGCCCACGTGGGCAATGACAGTGATACCTGAGGGGCGTGATTGGGAGGAACGGCCCCCCTGATCTGAACCCGAGTGGTGCTCTGTTATTGGACTTCTGTGCTAGTCATAGTTTGTCCATAACGAACACCATGTTCAAACACAAGGGTGTCCATCAGTACACATGGTACCAGGACACCCTAGGGCGGAGATCGATGATAGACCTTGTGGTTGTTTCATCTGACCTCCGTCCGTGTGTTTTGGACACTCGGGTGAAGAGAGGGGCGGAGCTGTCAACTGATCACCACCTGGTGATGAGTTGGATTCGATGGCGGGGAAGGAAGCTGGACAGACTCGGCAGACCCAAACGTATTGTGAGGGTGTGCTGGGAACGCCTAGCAGAACCCCCTGTCAGAGATATCTTTAACTCCCACCTCCGGCAGAACTTCAACCAGATGCCGAGGGATGTTGGAGACATTGAGTCTGAGTGGACCATGTTCTCCACCTCCATTGTCGATGCAGCCATTCTGAGCTGCGGCCGTAAGGTCTCAGGTGCCTGTCGTGGCGGTGGTGGTCAATCCCCGGTAGTGGTGGTCCGCAGAAGTAAGGGATGCCGTCAAGCTGAAGAAGGAGCCTTCCGAGCCTGGTTGGCTCTTGGGACCCCTGAGGCAGCTGATGGGTACCGTCAGGCCAAGCGGGCTGCGGCCCGGGTGGTTGTTGAGGCAAAATCTCGGGTATGGGAGGAGTTCGGAGAGGCCATGGAGAGGGACTATCGGTCGGCCTCAAAGAAGTTCTGGCAAACCGTCCGGCATATCAGAAGGGGGAAGCAGTGCCCTGCCAAAACTGTCTACAGTGGAGGTGGGGAGCTGTTGACTTCAACTGGGGACATCATCGGACGGTGGAAGGAATACTTTGAGGAGCTCCTCAACCCTGGAGTCATGCCTTCCGATGAGGAAGCAGAGGCCATGGGCTCAGAGGTGGCGTCATCTATCACCCAAGCTGAAGTTACCGAGGTAGTTGAGAAGCTTCTCGGTGGCAGAGCAGCGGGGGTGTATGAGATCCGCCCTGAGTACCTGAAGTCTCTGGTTGTTGTGGGGCTATCTTGGCTGACCCACCTCTGCAACATCGCGTGGCAGCTGGGGACGGTGCCCCTGGATTGGCAGACCGGGGTGGTGTTTCCTCTTTTTAAGAAAGGGGACCGGAGGGTGTGCTCCAACTATATGTGCTCCGGGAGTATGGGGTCCGAGGCCCTCTGTTGAGGGCTGCTCGGTCTCTGTATGCACGGAGCAGGAGTTTGGTTCGCATTGCCGGCAGTAAGTCAGACCTGTTTCCGGTGCATGTTGGACTCCGGCAAGGCTGCCCTTTGTCACCGGTTCTGTTCATTATTTTTATGGACAGAATTTCTAGGAGCAGCCAGGGGCTGGAGGGAGTCTGGTTTGGGGACCACAGGATCTCGTCTCTGCTTTTTGCCGATGATGTTGTCCTGTTGGCTCCATCAGGCCAAGACCTTCAGCATGCACTGGGAAGGTTTGCAGCCGAGTGTGAAGCAGCTGGGATGAAGATCAGCACCTCCAAGTCCGAGGCCATGGTCCTTAGCCGCAAAAATTTGGTTAGCCCACTTCAGGTTGGTGGAGAGCTCCTTCCCCAAGTGGAGGAGTTCAAGTATCTTGGGGTCTTGTTCACGAGTGAGGGGAGGATGGAACGGGAGATCAACAGGCGGATCGGTGCAGCCTCTGCAGTAATGCGATCGATGTACCGGTCCATCGTAGTGAAGGAGGAGCTGAGCCAAAAAGGCAAAGCTCTCAATTTACTGGTCGATCTACATTCCTACTCTCACCTATGGCCATGAGCTTTGGGTCATGACCGAAAGGGCAAGAGCCCGGATACAGGCGGCCAAAATGAGCTTCCTTCGCAGAGTGGCTGGGCGCTCCCTTAGAGATAGGGTGAGAAGTTCAGTCACTCGGGAGGAGCTCGGAGTAGATCTGCTGATCCTCCACATCGAGAGGGGCCAGATAGCGTGGCTTGGGCATCTTTTTCGGATGTCTCCTGGGCGCCTCCCAGGGGAGGTGTTTCGGGCATGTCCCACCGGGAAAAGGCCTCGAGGAAGACCCAGAACACGTTGGAGGGACTATGTCTCTCGACTGTCCTGGGAACGCCTCTGGTGTCCCCCCGGAGGAGCTAGAGGAAGTGGCTGGAGTGAGGGAAGTCTGGGCATCTCTGCTCAGACTGCTGCCCCCGCGACCCGGTCCCGGATGGAGATTGATAAAGCACCTTTATAAATTAAAGCACATCCCTTAGAACAAATAATTGCTCATGATGTATCCAGTGTGAAATTGTTCTTCAGGTGATGTTGTGAAATATTCAGCGTTGCAAAACCCATGACCACATGCGGAGCAATCTGCCTTAAAAGTAGGCATTGGGAAACCGAGCGAAGCCAAACAAGACTACTCTTAAATGTCACAATCAGCACAATCGCATTTGCAAATGTGCAGATTGTTCTCCCTGTGGTCAGTCTGTCTGAAATGAAAGCGAATCCGTGCGAAAAGAAAGAAAGAATGAAAGAAATTGCAAAGTCAAGCAAAGTGGAATATTACCACTGAAACAGTTATTGAGGAAATGAGGGACAGATTTGCTGGATCTTCAGTCAGACACCTTCATTCACACCTTTTAGTAATAGCAATTTGCTTGTAAAATTGAGGAGTATTTAAACACATTTACAAACTTAATTTTAAAAAGGTGCCTCCGAGGCGGTTGCTTGTGTATCCGTCTGTACAGTACGAGAGTTTTATTAGTGCCATATGTCAATTACAAAAGAAAAACACTTGCTGGAGAACAAACTCCTCTACAGCTCAAAACTACAGGAGGGGTGGGGTCAGACCTTATCCAGCTCCTCCTCCCCAAATACAGGAAAACAATCCAAGAGTGGTGAGTTTTAGGGGTTAAATGTTAAGGGGTAGTGAAAGGGATTAGTGTTAGGGGTCAGAATACAGGATTAGTGTAAGGGGTAATATAAAGAGTTAGTCTTAGTATTAACATATTATTACATTTTCCAGTAAAACAACACTAGTGGTGCAGCTATCTTGACAACAAGCCAACTTTTGTTACACATTCAAATGAGTATAAATGCTTAAGAGAAAAGTCAAAAGTAAATGCAAAATCAAATATAAAACCTAATCTAAAAAGACACAGTCACTAAATACCCTCAAGAAAATTCCAGAGAGGCAACCAAATTCACTCAGACCTTTGATTTAAAATCATAAGTTCTTTTTTCCAGTGGTAAGTGTGTGGTCACCTGACTCAACCACATATTGACCGAAGGTACCTGAGCAGTTTACCATAACAGTAGTATACATTTTTTGGCCAAGCATATACAGAAATGCAGTATACAATCTTTGGGGAATATTTAATAGATGAATCATGAATGAATATCAGTTCTGATGACCATATATGCCTTTCTGAACTTTTTTCAACTTTAGAAGCAACTTTATTGGTAGGGGTTTGTGTGTTGGATTAATGTTAGAGAATAGAGTTAAGGGTTAGTACCCAGGCTTCGTATCAGAGGTTAGTGTAAAGGGTTAGTACACAGGATGTGCATGAGAGGTTCGTGTTAGAGGTTAGTGTAATGGGTTAATGTAAGGGATTAGTGCTAGGGGTTAGTTGTAGGGCGAAAGGGGTTAGTGTAACAGTCGTGCAGAAGTGTATCGTTATAATAGAATATGAAATGTTTGTTTCTGATTTCCCTAGACACAAGTTCAACTTTTTTTTTTAATCTTTAGAAGAACTTTGCTGTGTGACCAAAAAAAAATGCTAACAGCAGCAAGTTTTCCGTACGATTCCTGTAAGTTTACATATGAAATGTGGTTTAAAAAAAGATAATAATAAATTAAAGCAAAACAAAATCATCCAAAAGTATTCTAAATAAAAAAACAAAACAAAAAAAAAACTATGCACTCAGTTGTATTTTACATTTAATAAAGATAAGCAGAAACCGTACAAGAGCTGAAGATTTCTTTTTGTCAGCGTGCATGCATGTGCTGCAAAAACAATGCGGTCAAAAGCATTACCCTGGAGTTATGTCTGAAAAATAGGAAGAGCATCGTCGACTTCATGGAGTCTACAAGAGATATGCATTAAAATGTTCCTTTGATGATTTGTTATACTGCCTATACTGTAGATTAATTTAGAACTCTGTGTCTGTGTGTGTGCGAGGATAAAACAAAAAAAACATAAGGCCATAAGGGTGCTGATGAAATAAACAGATTGACCGTTATCCTTATTTTTAAGTCTGTGGGATTGTGACAGAAGGGTTTTTAATAGGTTTGGTGGCCACTGCTGGTTTCCTTCCTCTTACTAGATTGCAACAGTGGGCCAAAGCCCCTCAGTAACCCTCAGACACACAGCAGTGATCCCAAATCAGGACACCTTTCATGCAGATGTTTGTTTTTTTTTTTAATCATGGAAATGTTTTACATTCTGAATAATCCCCACGGGGGTGTGCTGTTGTGGGGAAAAAAGATGCACGCAATAGTGGGATGAAGCAGCGCTTTAATCTACATCACGGCAATCATTTTCCTATTACCGCATTTCCTGTGTAAGTGTTTAATCCGGGTATAGCACAACGTTTTATCAACGACATTCCATTTTCATTTTAATCCATTTAGACATACAATTAATATCAAGATTTAGTGCTTTTTCCCCACAGGCCATTTATTTAAGTATAAAGTACATAGACCTCTCTCTGTTACACATTTTCTACACTGCACAATAATTTGCACAATGACATTTTAGCACTGAGTCACTTTAATCAATTTAAAATCATTAAAATCAGGACATGGACACTTTAATCACATTTTAATCTACAGTCATGTGAAAAAATTAGGACACCCTTTGAAAGCATGTGGTTTTTTGTAACATTTTTAATAAATGGTTATTTAATCTCCGTTTCAACAATACAGAGAGATTAAAATAATCCAACTAAACAAAGAAAACTGAAGAAAAGTCTTTTCAAGATCTTCTGTAAATGTCATTTTAC
>JACRUU010000027.1:15501011-15566011 GCA_030449085.1 Kryptopterus vitreolus | reverse complement strand
ACAGGAATTAACGATTCTTGTTAACAACTTGTTCAGATTTCAGTGTGTGACCTGTCTGCCCCCATGTGGTCCAAATATGCAACTACAGATAATTATTTAAATAATTTTGTTAGTAAAAACTTTTTTTTTCTTTTACACCTGTTGCATCTGTTGAATTGTAATTTAATAACTTTGCCTAAGCGTTCATTCTGTTACTATTTCTACCCCCATCCTAACAAATGAAATCTTTGTCTTTGACACCATTGTTTTGTTCTAAAGAAAGACTTACACAAACGTTTGTGCTAAAAAAAAAAAAAGACGGTTTTACCAACAACCTTCAACAAGGTTTTACCTCTAGTACCGGTTTGGCGTTGTTGTACACAGAGAGGATGTGAGTGATACCATACTTAGACAGGCTTTCTCGGTTCTCCGAGTCTGTGGATAGAGGAAAAACAAAAAGGTCAAAGTGAAGAAATATATACTTTTTTAAAAATATTTTATTTCAATTATTTGTTTCAATTTCAATTTACTAGCTCTACTAGCAAGAACAGCAGCATTTGAATAACTGTTATAGTGTGCCAAATATGAAAGGAAAGTAGAGCCGAATATAAACCAGATGGTTTGGTACTGAATAAAGCCATAAGCCTGATTCGTGAGCAAACTTGGTAACATTTATGAGAAGGTCGAGGGTTCAAGCCTGATAATCGCCAAGCTCTGTGATGTAACGTACACGACAAGCAAAAAGAAAAATTATTTTATTATAAAAAGAATTCGATGTACATATAGATTCTAGCACATTCTCTGTGAAGTGGTCACAGAGAAAAAGAGGACCGAAATGAGAACAATTCTTGTTTCACAGACATTAATTGTAGCTAGAAATGTGCAAATAAATACAAACTGTAATTTTAATAAATAGCATATCATATAGCCTTTATTTGTCACATATACATTACAGCATCTTGTTTGGATTATCAGACCGCATAATACAGCGCCCCTGGAGAATAGGGGGCCTTGCTCAAGGACCCAAGACCGGCAGCTTGGTGATACTCGGCAACTCGAACCCCAATCTTCCGATCAGTCGCCCAGCGCCTTAAAGTACTGAGCTACACCCTCCCCCAAAAAGTGACTGGCTGTGGTATAAGAGTAATAAAAAACCACAGAAAGGGCTCAAAATGTTGACAGAAACTCTGATTCATAACAACACGCCATCACTGATGATTTTTCTAAAACAACATGTGATAAATTCCCTTCCAAAATTCCTCACCAAGTACTGCTGTGTTAATTTATAATTAGAACCAGTCATGGGTCACAGTCTGCACCCCAGATATCGGGTTTGCTGCGGCCTATTTTTAAAATGTTGCACTGCAGAGAATCTGTACTATAAATAGTAAAATGTCAGATGGTGTGAGCCGACACGGATTCTGCTCTGGGTTTGACCATATAAAGGCTTAAATTGGATAAAACAATGGTAACATTTACTCAAGCAGTTTACAGTTTATATGTTATATATTATTATTATTTACTACACAACATATAATATATAAATAATGTGTATATATATATATATATATATCATATATATATATATATATATATATATAAATAATTTTTTGTTATAATTTTTTTTTATTCAACATCAGAATGTGTAAAATTACAATAATTAATCTTTCTTTAATACTTTACATTTGTTTATTTGCATTTTGTAAGAAAGGATAAATATAAAAAATATTTTGCTTACCTCTTATATTTCCTAAATACAGACCATCAATAACCTACAAAAAAGTATGCATTTTTTCACTGTTAACTTTTTTTTAACATTGTCATCTTGTATTTTGAATATATGTATGCATGCATATATATCGCACGATCAGACAATAAACATTACACACTCTTTAGGAAAGGAAAGACTTGTGTAAATATTGTAATACAAAATTCATTTAGAAATCATGAGATTAATACAAAACTAACCTACTCTTTTCCTTTTCCTGGAGTGTATATACATTTCTTTGCCTGACTCTGTGTATACACACACACATCTACATTATATATTGACGATGCTTTCATCTTTGTCCTCCAATCATCTCACCAGTTGATATACATATTTAGAAAACTGCTCTACAAATAACATTGGATTGAATAATCTACCAATAATTACACATTTATAGATAGATAGATAGATAGATAGATAGATAGATAGATAGATAGATAGATAGATAGATAGATAGATAGATAGATAGATAGATAGATAGATAGAGATTTATTGATTGTACTGACTGACCTGATGTGCTTATTATTTTTATGCATACAAGATATGGTATGTATTTTACATGTATATGTTAATGCATTCAAGTTATGTTTTGCAGAACTGACATTAACAGCCACAGAAGCAACAACAACAACAATACATAAAGTTGAATGTAATTCAAGGGAAGTCAACAATAAAGATTACACCATTTAGAAAATTAAATTTTGGAAAAATAAAATTGTGCAAATGAATGTAAACTTTCAAAAAATGTCATATTTTTGTAATAATGATAATTGACCAAACTACCAATGACACCCTTTGGCAATGACATGAGCCAAGTCCCGAATGCCACATATTTTCGCTAAAAAGGGCACTAGGTAGGCCGCACGCACCATTACGTCATTGTGCGCTTATATAGGGAGCGGCTAGTCATTTATACTTCAGCCTTAAGTCTTGGTTCGTACCCCGTGCTAGCCCAGAAAAGAATGTTTCATGAAATATCTACAGTTCGGTATAATCACCACCCGGCCACAGAGAGACTACGAAACGAAATTACCTTGTTCATTCCGTTCCCCATGGTTCTGGAGGAGGGTTTTGTTTTACATGAAGAACTATTGGCGATTTCTTGTAACCATTAACGCTAGCATAGGTTCGGAGCGCTAGCCTCCTCCTCCTCCTTACACCAAAACACTTGGTTTCGTTTCCCGGAACAAGTTGTGAAGGGAAAACGGAACAAGCAAAAAAAAATCCCCTTTGTGAAGGGAAAACTTTGTCCTACCGACTCAAAAAGTGTTCCACAGATGTGCAAAAAAAAATCCCCTTAAAGTCGAATTATCATAGAGGTATCATTCCTTACAGCTCCATAAAACAAGGCTTGGGCTTTTTTTTTTCTTCCTTGAGTACTGAAATGGACCATGACATCACAACAGGACACTATATTAACTCTTTCCACTCAAAACCCTGAGATTTCTCACAATATTTAATCACAGAATATAGGATTGATCTGATTTTGACAGGAACTATAAGGCTTATCAGCACTTACATCACTTATTTCTTCAAGTTTAAACTAATATTCAAGCATTAAATATGGAATGAAACACTTCAGGACATATGAGAAAATAAAACTGTCTAGTAGGAAAATAACTATAATTATAACTATAACTAAAATATCTGAATGAGGATCTCCTGAGATGGAATCATCTTGCAGATCAGGATGGTTCTACATGAACCAGGCATAAACATAGACGTGTTTACTGTGGTGGGGTTGGAGCTCAAATTGCAGCTGGACTGTAATTAAGGAGTATTATATTAATATTAACTGTAACTGTGGTTTTACAGATGAACATACATCTATGGCAGAGGTGTAGTTATACTTTACTGAAGTAATTATTTTTCAGGCCGATTCTATTTACATTTTTACACAATTATCTGTACTTTTTCAACTTCTTACATTTTAAAAATAGCCTCGTTACTTCTATTTCATTTCAGCTATTTTTCATTCGGTTTGTCATTGTAAATAAGTAAATAAGGCCCAAATGGACCAAGCTATAAAATCTTTTTACATTTACATATACAGACGTGGACAAAATTGTTGGTACCCTTTGGTCAATGAAAGAAAAAGTCACAATGGTCACAGAAATAACTTTAATCTGACAAAAGTAATAATAAATAAAAATTCTATAAATGTTAACCAATGAAAGTCAGACATTGTTTTTCAACCATGCTTCAACAGAATTATGTAAAAAAATAAACTCATGAAACAGGCATGGACAAAAATGATGGTACCCCTAACTTAATATTTTGTTGCGCAACCTTTTGAGGCAATCACTGCAATCAAACGCTTCCTGTAACTGTCAATGAGACATCTGCACCTCTCAGCAGGTATTTTGGCCCACTCCTCATGAGCAAACTGCTCCAGTTGTGTCCGGTTTGAAGGGTGCCTTTTCCAGACTGCATGTTTCAGCTCCTTCCAAAGATGCTCAATAGGATTGAGGTCAGGGCTCATAGACGGCCACTTTAGAATAGTCCAATTTTTTCCTCTTAGCCATTCTTGGGTGTTTTTAGCTGTGTGTTTTGGGTCATTGTCCTGTTGCAAGACCCATGACCTGCGACTGAGACCAAGCTTTCTGACACTGGCTAGTACATTTCTCTCTAGAATTCCTTGATAGTCTTGAGATTTCATTGTACCCTGCACAGATTCAAGACACCCTGTGCCAGACGCAGCAAAGCAGCCCCAGAACATAACAGAGCCTCCTCCATGTTTCACAGTAGGGACAGTGTTCTTTTCTTGATATGCTTCATTTTTTCGTCTGTGAACATACAGCTGATGTGCCTTGGCAAAAACTTCGATTTTTGTCTCATCTGTCCACAGGACATTCTCCCAGAAGCTTTGTGGCTTGTCAACATGTAGTTTGGCATATTCCAGTCTTGCTTTTTTATGATTCGTTTTCAACAATGGTGTCCTCCTTGGTCGTCTCCCATGTAGTCCACTTTGGCTCAAACAACGACGGATGGTGCGATCTGACACTGATGTTCCTTGAGCATGAAGTTCACCTTGAATCTCTTTAGAAGTCTTTCTAGGCTCTTTTGTTACCATTCGGATTATCCGTCTCTTAGATTTGTCATCAATTTTCCTCCTGCGGCCACGTCCAGGGAGGTTGGCTACAGTCCCATGGATCTTAAACTTCTGAATAATATGTGCAACTGTACTCACAGGAACATCTAGTTGCTTGGAGATGGTCTTATAGCCTTTACCTTTAACATGCTTGTCTATAATTTTCTTTCTGATCTCTTGAGACAGCTCTTTCCTTTGCTTCCTCTGGTCCATGTCGAGTGTGGTACACACCATATCACCAAACAACACAGTGATTACCTGGAGCCATATATATAGGCCCAATGGCTGATTACAAGGTTGTAGACACCTGTGATGCTAATTAGTGGACACACCTTCAATTAACATGTCCCTTTGGTCACATTATTTTCTGTGTTTTCTAGGGGTACCATCATTTTTGTCCATGCCTGTTTCATGAGTTTATTTTTTTACATAATTCTGTTGAAGCATGGTTGAAAAACAATGTCTGACTTTCATTGGTTAACATTTATAGAATTTTTATTTATTATTACTTTTGTCAGATTAAAGTTATTTCTGTGACCATTGTGACTTTTTCTTTCATTGACCAAAGGGTACCAACAATTTTGTCCACGTCTGTATATTTGCAGAAATTAGGAGACGCCCTTATCCAGGGCGACGTACAAGCAGTGCTTTAGGTCTTGCTCTAAGGATAAGATTCATTCATGAAGAGTAAATACAAACTTAAGTACACAAGGATAGACAGTTGATTTTTTTTAATGGATTTCTGGACAGTGAGATATAAAAGAGAAGAAAAAGGAATGTTAGGATAGGTGTACTTTTTGATTCTGATACGCTCAATGTATCTACACAGACCACAGTTCATGGAGGACCCTTTAGAAATGATCTTGATTCAGTGAGCACAGAATCAGGATTTTTCAAAGATAAAACCACGCCCTCCTTGTGCTTTGGTGCTCAGAGGGACATTCTACACCAAAGCACGGTAGCTTTCAAACAGCATGGCATCTGGAGCTCAAAGCTGTGGACCAGGCCTAGTTCCAGTGCACATATATCATATATAAATAAGTATTATTTATATATATATATATATATATATATATATATATATATATATATATATATATATATATATATATATATATACACATACATACAGTGCCATGTGAAAGTATTCGGATTCGGCCCCCTTGAACTTTGTGACCTTAAATTTTTTGTGAAGAATTAACAAAAAGTGGGACACAATCATAAAGTGGAAGTCGCTTGGGGTATGTCTCTATCAGTTTTGCACATTGAGAGACTGAAATTTTTGCCCATTGCTCCTTGCAAAACAGCTAGAGCTCAGTGAGGTTGGATGGAGAGCTTTTGTGAACAGCAGTTTTCAGTTCTTTCCACAGATTCTCGATTAGATTCAGGTCTGGACTTTGACTTGGTCATTCTAACCTGGATATGTTTATTTGTGGGCCATTCCATTGTATATTTTGCTTTATGTTTTGGATCATTGTCTTGTTGGAAGACAAATCTCTGTCCCAGTCTCAGGTCTTTTGCAGACTCCATCAGGTTTTCTTCTAAAATGGTCCTGTATTTGGCTCCATCCATCTTCCAATCAATTTGAACCATCTTCCCTGTCCCTGCTGAAGAAAAGCAGACCCAAACCATGATGCTGCCACCAACACAATGTTTGACAGTGGGGATGGTGTATTCGGGGTGATGAGCTGTATTGCTTTTATGCCAAACATAACGCTTTGCATTGTTGCCAAAAAGTTCGATTTTGGTGTCATCTGACCAGAGCACCTTCTTCCACATGTTTGGTGTGTCTCCCAGGTGGCTTGTGGCAAACTTAAACGACACTTATGAATATCTTTAAGAAATGGCTTTCTTCTTGCCACTCTTCCATGAAGGCTATATTTGTGCAGTATACGACTGATTGTTGTCCTATGGACAGAGTCTCCCACCTCAGCTGTAGATCTCTGCAGTTCATCCAGAGTGATCATGGGCCTCTTGCTACATCTCTGATCATTCTTCTCCTTGTATGAAGGACAGCCAGGTCTTGGTAGATTTGCAGTGGTCTGATACTCCTTCGATTTCAATATCATCGCTTGCGCAATGCTCCTTGGGATGTTTAGGGATAAAAAAAAAAAACAGATCTACACCCGTGTTGTTTGTCGCCTTCATTTTGCTAATGTGAAAATACATTTAAAAACACAAATAAATAAAAACATTTTAAAAAGACCCTCTTCCGTGCAAATACATGAGGGAACGTAATAGACGTTCGGCACATTATTTTTGGGAAACTGTGCTTGAATTTGAAATATTTAGTGTTCATATTGCCAAAAGTTTCACCGTCAAGATTTTTTCGATACCACCACTGATATCCGATACACTGACCAGCTCTAAGATTTAGATTTTAGAAACCTCTATACAGTATTATAGAAATGTCTGATAGGATTCCTTCCAATACCATATGGCAGACCCGTATAAAGGATTGCCTCATGAATCAACGAGGTAAATAAATTCACAGGTACTCCTGTAGACCAAATCGCATTGTGAGGGATCTTCTCAAAAAGGCAACTCCAGCTACTGATCCCTATTAGATATGGATTGAAGGAATGAGCCCTAGCTGAAGAAAAGATTGTGTCACACAAACACACATAGGTGGTTTTAAATTTTATTTCCTTTATAGAAGAACAATAACGTTAAGAGGAAGTGGTCTTCCAGAACGCATTTGTTGAGGTAAAGACAAAAAAAAAGTCATACATCGACTTTTCACTTAACTGCACACCGATTTGCTCTACATGAAGTTTGGTGACTTGGTCCACCGACAGACATTAAAGACGATTTATTTCTTCCAGGCTTTGTTCTCATAGTCCCAGTGGGCGGAAAAGCCCTCAACGGGGTTGATCCTCATGTCGAGCATCCTCTGAAGCTCCTTCTGCTTATACTCGGCATCGAAGGTGTGAGGAACATCTCCGTAAACTGTGACATAAGAAATACATCGGTAAGATTTACTCTCGAGATTAGCCAAGAGCATGGCGGATATGGTGGAGGGAGAGGGGAAGTCCGTACCGTATTTCCTCTGCCACAACACCACCAGGCCGGTGAAGCCCATGAAGAACAGCATTCCAGCGACAACCGTCTTCCACTCTCCAGAACCCTTAGTCATCTCAGCAAAGCTGTCCTTAAAGCTGATGCGGTACACTGCAACACACACACAAGCAAAGATAAGTCAGAGAATTTGCATAAACATATTATACTCAATGGACAAAAGTATTGGAACACTTTTCCAGTTATATGTGCTCCTTCACCAAATCAATGTGGATCAACAAGCATGACATTTTCCCCCTCAAATTGAACTAGGAGACCAAAACCCAAATGTGAAATTCCATGACTAAAAAGCTGCATTTCCATGATCTATAATGAATGGAATAACAGGTCGCTGTTGTGCAGACAAGTGCTCAGACAAAAACCAGACGCAGACGGTTTTCAGCTTTTCAAGCATCTACTTTTAACAGCTTGTCTTTAAAGTGGTCATTTTGTATCCAAAGCTCTTGAAATGCACATTTTCCTGGCTTGTTTGCTTTAGTTAACAGGTACAGCATGGTGATGGTATTTGACTTAAGTGATCTCACAAGAAAATGGCGTTGAAAAATATAGCCTAACGGCAACACTAGGAAAAACATATGAAGCGGGAAAAAATGTGATTAAAAAAATTGTGAAAATTGTCATGAATGGAAATCCAAATTTTAAGTTGCAAACAAAAATCCCTGATATTACATGACTTAAAAATTAAATAAATTACAAAAAAGGGAAAGACATCACAAAATTCCACGACTTCAATGTCTGGAATAGACCTTTTAGACGTTCCATAAATTCCATAATCCGTAGGAACCCTGTATAACACTCCAAACATATTGCAATAATATAGTTGCAACACAAATACAAACAATAATAATATAAGTAATATACATATAATAAACATGTCTTTTTAAATAATAATCCTGTAGTGCTTAACATCAATGAAAATGAATAGTGTGACAGTGTGGATCAACTATACAGTATAATATAATCCATGTAAATACACTATAAAAATGTTATACATTAAAAAAAAAATCATTCTTTTTAATCAGATTTGCAATCCATCAAGTAATCTAAAACTGAGTTTACCGAAGAGACAATGTAATAATATAGTACAGTGGTACCTCGGTGAACATCGTTAATTAATTCCTCAGAAAGTACCTGACTGAATCCGATGTTAACCGAACTAAATTATCCCATTTGTCTCGGGTCATGATCGGGGAAGTAATTAGTGCATTCATTTAGATGGCGCTCCAGTCAAATTTTTGACTAAACGTCAGACGTTAACTGAAGGCGACGTACACTGTGGTACCACTGTACTATATTATTACATTGTCTCCTCAGTAAACCCAGTTTTAGATTATCTGATGGATTTTTCATACTGACTGCACTCCAGAACCTCTCCACCAAAATCTAGTGGAAGATTGAATTTCAACTCATCTGTTTTACTTCCTACGTACGTGCGACTTTCTCCTCGTTGGATAACGCAGACCACGACCCCTTCTCCTTCTCTTTGAGGGTCTTCTGCTCGGTGCTCAGCTGCTGGATGTATCTAATTTCAGGCAAGGGATGCTCTCGCCGGTCGAAATAGGCTGGAAGGGAGTATTCCTCCACCTTGGCGACTCCTTAATGAAAGCAAGGTTTTGTTAGACATATATAAACCATTATATAATGTGTTAAACAGTGGACCACTGCAAACCCATTCTTTGCATTGAATGCAAATGTGTAACGCAGTAACAACACTATGAACATGAACACTCTCCATCTCCTGGTCAGCACTTATTGATTTCACGGCGCCGTTTTTTCATGACTATATTTATGAAAATGAATTAGATAACAGTTGCATCATCAGTACACGAGTAAGATGTCATTGCAAATCTCACCATGGCCACGCAGGCACGCTGAAGTCGACAGTGCTCGCTTCCCAACAAGACGAAGTGCTCTAGTCGCCAACATTCTGCAGGGGGGAGGAGGGTCATCAATAATTACTCTTATAGTACATTAGAGATTCTTAAAGTAGTTTTATAATATTTAGAACAATTTTGTAAAATAGGATTGAGCAGATAAAACTAGAGCTATACATGTATTTCATTTAAACTGTTACTGTTCACATGTCGGTAACAATAAACTATATAGATAAAAAAGGTAAACAATTTCATGTTTTGCATTTCCTTCATCCTTCATGTTGCGTCACACATATACATACACACACGTACACGAATACGAGATCATTATGTGTCTATGATGAGATATTTTGTTCTTCTCATTTTTTACCTTAAATATCCTGATATTTATATGTAGTATAAAAAAATATTACAATACATATAATAGTATGGAATTGCTATAACGTATATTGATATGAAGCTAGTCAGTTATGCTAGCTTAGCAAAACAACGAGAATTAGCTTCACGAAGGTCATACTTGCTTGAGCACAGGATCAATACCTTTCTCCTTTTGTATCCGCTCTATATTCTAAACAGCTGATTGATCGATCTCCCTCACACACACACACACACACATATATATACATATACATATACATATATATATATATATATATATATATATATATATATATATATATATATATATATATATACATATACAATACAATTCCTGCTATATTCTATGGTAATAAGGATGCAGAAACTCCATCACTTGTGGTAAAAAAAAAATCGACCCATTTTCAAATAACTTCCTAGCACATAAAAGCAGTAGTGAACTACATGGGTATGTGTCGAGCCCGGATTTAGGGCACCTATGAAGGGAGGACATACTTATTTAGAACACGGTGAAAAAGCCAATGCGGCAGCCAGAGCCGGGCTCAATGTCACACACTGAATTTGTAGAAAAAAAGAACAAAGGAGATATTTTGAGTAAATAAAAAACAAACACAAAACCGCTGCGTAATGGGACTAGGATGAAAATATGAAAACCAACTGCGGTTAATAAACAAAGGCACCAATATCCGTGTTTTTCTCCCGGTCACCTACCTCTTTCCTTCGGCCGTCCGCCTAAAGGAGGAAGGAAGAACACCCGAAACGGAAGTAGCAAGAGTAGAAGAGGATTATGGGTAAAGTATTTGGTTGCCGTTGTAGTAGTACTAGTAGTATTAGTAGTAGTAGTAGTAGTAAGTAATAATAATAATAATAATATAGAATAATAATATAATAATAATAATAATAATAATAATAATAATAATAATAATAAATAAATATTTTTAAATAAACATGACTTTTTAAATAATAATAATTTAATAATAATAATAATAATAATAATAATAATAATAATAACAATAAATATTTTTTAAATAAACATGACTTTTTAATAATAATAATAATCATAATAATAACATAAATATTTTTTTAATAAACATGACTTTTTTAAATAATAATAATAAATAATAATAATACTTTTAATAATAATAATAATAATAACTAATAATAATAAATACTTTAAAATAACAATAAATATTTTAATAAACATGACTTTTTATAATAATAATAATAATAATAACAATAAATATTTTTTAATAAACATGACTTTTTAAATAATAATAATAATAATAATAATAATAATAATAATAATAATAATAATAATAAATAATATAATAATAATAATAATAATAATAATAATCCTATAGTGCTTAACGCCAATGAAACTGAACAGTGCAGAACGCCATTGTGGATCAACTACAATACAATCAATATAAATACAATATAAAAATTATATATTTTTTTCATTCCTTTTTACATTTCTTTTTAATACATCTGCACAAGGATGTTATTTTGGTAATGCTATATTTTTAGATTGTTATCCTCTAATATTAATTTCCTGTTTACTTCTTCCAAGAACACATCAAAACCTTCCTTTTTCTAAACAATGACAAAATGTTATACTTTTCTCTGCCTTTGTATTATCTGTACCCCCTTCGGTATTCCTTTCTTTATATCTGTCTTTTGATCAATTATAGTTTAATTCATGTTTGCAATAAAAAAGAACTTGGTGAAATATTTGCTCATTTCCTCCTATGGGGGGATCTTTATTTTTTATTTATTACAATTTTTATTATAAACTATTAGTTTATATTAAAATGTCTGCATAGTAGCTATTCGTTTAAACATTAGTTATAGTATAGTAAATATTAGTTATAGTATACATATATATATATTATATTATATGTCATTTAATTACAAAATAATACAAAATAACAGTAATTCGTTACAGTTACTGAGAAAAAGATTTGTAAATAAATTACAGTTACTTATGAAAATGTTAAAGATTACAAATAGGGTTACATCTGAACAATGTCATGTGGAATCAGTGCTTTAGATGATGGCATGATTTTCAACTGAAGCCTGATTTTGATGTGAATGATGACAATCTGCTGCAGTTTCATTTCATTCATTCATTCATTCATTCATCTTCTACCGCTTTCTCCGATCTTCCCTCGGGTCACGGGGAGGCTGTGCCTCAGTTGTCTATGGGCATTAAGGCAGGATACACCATAGATGGAATGCCAACCCATCGCAGGGCACACACACTCACATTCACACACTAGGACAATTTTTCCAACGTGCCAATCAACCTATGTTTTTGGACCAGGGGGGAAATCGGAGAACCCGGAGAAAAACCCCCTGAGGCACGAGGAGAACATGCAAACTCCACACACACATGGCCAAGACGGGAATCGAACCCGGACCCTGTCGGTGTGAGGCAAACGTGCTAACCACTAAGCCACCGTTCCCACCAGTTTCATTTCAAAACAATAAATTTTTTTTTCTAAGAAAGTTAACTTAAAGTGCCACCTAATGGTCAAATGAAAGGAATAAAAAATAATCAAATGTAATAATTTATTGAAAAGTTAAAAAGTTACACTACTTATTACATTTTGCATAATTTATTACATTTCCAAAGTAACCTTCCCAAAACTGTATGTGTAATATATGTATATATGTATGTGTATGTATATATATATATATATATATATGTGTGTGTGTGTGTGTGTGTGTGTGTGTGTGTTTTTCCCTAAAAATTCCCTAAAAAATACTCTTTTTAACTGACCTTTAATCAGTGTTAAAGGGCAAAGCAGAACCAACCGTTGAGCCGAAATACCTATCGTTGTGCTGTCGCAAAACACACCACTTTACGATACCGGTGTCCACACATCACTCGCTGACAAAATGTGCCACTTCCCACCCGTTTTACAAATAATGCCGCCTCCTATTCTACGATTGGCTTATTTTCAACACTTACCCTTATCTTATTGGTGAATTATTTCAGGGTACAAACTCTTAACCAATCAATGTCCACAATGCAGTAATTTATCAAAAACGGGTGTGTTTCGGATAAAAAAAAGGACTAACGAATGAACCAGAACCCGGAGGCAGGTTTATTTTGTTTTTGTTTTATTTCTTGACACAAATCAATTCTGACTTATTTTATTTGGAGCTATTTGGGTGAAATGCCACAATAAGAAAGAGGAACTGGGGGATGAATTTGGAAAGATAAAGGGTTAGCGAGCTAATAGGCGAACTTGGGTGTTTTGTGGGAGTCGGTTGACGGGGTAAAGCTCGGTGATTAGAGCAGCTCTGTGATTTCGCACAATCCAGGTTGACGATTTGTACAGAATTATATGCCAAACGTTTAAGGCATTTATATATATATATATATATATAAATAGCGAAAATGCCTATAAAACTGACTACTCAGGCGTACTGTAAGATGTTACTGCACGCGGCTAAGTATCCTCAGTGCGCCGTTAACGGACTGTTGGTGGCTGAGAAGCAGAAGGACAAGAAGAAAGAGGGCCATGGTGTCCCGGTCCTGTGTGTGGACTGTGTGCCTCTGTTTCACGGCTCCTTAGCTCTGGCACCCATGCTGGAAGTGGCCCTGTCTCTGGTAAGTATCACCTTCACGATATTCCTTCAGCCGTACCCCAAACATGAGCCTACAAGTCTTTACACACATCAGGGGTGCACAAACCTTTGCACCCAGACAACTATTTCCATTTACTGAGCGCTACGAACAATCCAAGACTCATTTGAAGACTGTCATGGTTACAGTTCCCACATATTTTTTTTTTATAAGGAAACGTTCACTGTGGTGTACATACATTTTTTTTCACAATACCAACAGCAACTACCAACCACCCGAAACCTGTCTCTGGTAAGAATCTGACCTCACACATCTGGCACAGGGGTGCCCAAACTTTTGCAATTAAATTGTGCACCATTAACAGTTCACCCTTGTTAAAGCCCCGGCACTGCCAATCTGCCATTGTTGGGCTCTCGAGCAAGGCCCTTTATGCTCTTTGCGCCAGGAGTGCCATACAGAATGCAGAACTTCCTTACATACTAGGATATGATAGCTTAGTGGTTAAGGCTCTGGCTTACTGATCAGAAGATAAGCAATTCAAGGTGGGTGTCTCTCAGCTGCTGCTTGTAGGACCCTGGAGTAAGGAACTGTATTTTTCCTCTTTTATGTAAGAATATGTGACATTTAATTGTTTTTTTTTTTTTTTCAAGATTGATACGTGGTGCAAGGAAAACAAGTACGTCATCGCAGGTTACTATCAAGCCAACGAACGTATAAAGGATTTGAGGTAAAAAAAAACTTTACCTATGCTGTGTTTATAACTATAAAAAGTCCTTCCATGGATTTTCTTTATTATATTTTAAACATTGTACTGAAGACATCCAAATAATGAAATGGACTTATGCAGTAAACAAAAACAATTTACACAACCCTCGATGACATCTCCGAAGTGTTGAGGCCTGGTCAGATTCAGCACTCTGTCACTGTCCTCCTTGAACACTTTCATAACCTAGAGGTGTGTTTGTGGTCAGTATTCTTTTGGAAAACAAATGATGTTCCAATGAAGTATACCAGGTGGGAACATCCTGTACAATTGCCATGCTGGTTGAGTGTGCCCTCAAGTTTGACTAAACCGTGTCTACACATCCTTTTCCATACTTCACTGTTAGAGATACACATTCAGGACGACAGAGACACAGCAAAGTTTAAATTTGGACTCAAAGTAGGGCTGTAGCTATCGATTATTTTAGTAACAAGTGTTTCTTGTTGGTACTAAGAAGCACTGCTAAATATTGAAGAGAAAATAAGACGGCCTCTTAAAATGAATATTGTTTGCTTCCTTTTTAGAAAAGTTTTAATCTTTATAGTTAAAATTGCAAACATGGATACCTGCGAAAAATTATTGCATTTAACTGTCATATAAAAAAAAAAAATACAAAATACATACATACAAATATAAAAATCAATTTCAGATTACTCTTCGTTTTAGTTTGAATTGATCCCGAACATTGGACACTTTCTGTGTCTAGCCTTAATAGCTATGAATGAATCTCCACGTGAATCTTAATCTCGCCTCTCGCCATTTTCTCTCAGTTCGGCTATTTTTTAATTCTTTATTGTGTCTTCTGTGTTACCTCTCCAGAGTGCTGCAGAGTTTATCGGTTGGATGCACAAGTAATAAGGGTCCTTGGGGAAACAACACACTTTTTTGCACACAGTTTTCCATGGATTTAATGTCCATTCCTTGTCTTTCATGGTCAAAGCAAATTTCTTCTTGTTGTTTTTCTAAAGTACTGTTGGAGACTTTATGTTCTTGAAATATTTTTAGACTGTTTCAACATTAACACTTAAAAAAAAAAAAAAAAGCATTTCCTGATTTCCAATTTTTTTTTGCTCGTTTGTCACACTAGAATGTTTTAGATCATCAAACTAATTTAAATATTAGTCAAAGATAACACAAAACAGTTCTTAAATTATTTTTTTTAATTAGTAAGGGAAAACAAAATCCAAAACTACATGGCCCTGTGTGAAAAAGTGTTTGCCCCTAAACCTAATGACTGGTTGGGCCGTCCTTCACTGCAATCAAGCGTTTGCGATAACTGACAGCGCTGTGGAGGAATTTTGGTCCACTCATCTTTGCCAAATTGTTATAATTCAGCCACAGTGGATGTTTTTCGAGTATGAACCCCCTTTTCTTTCTTGATTTCTTGATTGCAAACAGGCGTGGCAGTAATCAGGCCATGGCTCGAGAAATTGAACTTGTGATAAACCACAGTTATATATTAACTATGTGTGTGTCTAGTTTTGAGTAGAAAAATTATGTGGAAAAGAGGTCAGAAGAGGTGTGACTAACATAAAATTGTGATTTCCTTTTTTTTTTTTTTTTTTTTTTTTTTTTTTTTTTCCCCCCCACACCACTGTATGCATATATTAATTCTCTCCTCTTCCTCAGGCCGAGTCAAGTTGCTGAAAAGGTTGCTACACGGATTTTAGAAAACTTCAGCGATACTGCCATGATCATCGTGAGTTGCTTTTTTTTTTCTCTCTTAACTGACACAATATGCTCACACTTCATCTACATGTTTTTATATCCTAACTTCAACTTTTCAAGATAAATATAATGTTTATCTACTGCTGTGGGCGGGGCCACTAATTTTTGAGCATCCCATTCCATATTTATTCCGCCTCTACTAGTGTGTGAATCTGGTGTTCAATAGGGTTTAGAGCAGGAGATCTTCCACTCCAACTAATGTAATGTGTATGTACATGGAAAACCACTCATGGGTAGAAAAAGTCGTGCGTCCCAATACTTTTGGCCAGAAGTTGTATTAATGCTTCGGCATAAACGGGAGAGTAGTGTGTGTAAGTGATCCTCCTGCTGTGTTTCGTTCACTCAGGTGGACAACAGCAGGTTTACCATGGGATGCTCTGCACCAGCTCTGTCCATCTACGACCATTCTGAGAATAAGTGGAAGTGCAGAGATCCGAGCATGTGAGTACCGTTAGATACAACATCAGAAAGGCTTTATCATGCTGTCCTTTTGTTCTTTTCTACATATCCCGTTATGCGTTTTTCTCCATCATCTCCTGCATCTTCTCTTTTTCTCCTGTTCCTTTTCCTTTTTTTTTTTTTAATATTTACTCCTCCCCGTCTCCTGCAGTTAATTATCTCCTCTTCTGCATCTCTACACTTTCATCTCCTGCTATGTTATCTTTTACTCTTCTTCTCCTGCTGTCCATCTTCTCTTCATCCCCCCCCCCCCCCCCCCCAATGTTTATCTTCAACTATATCTCTTCTTCTCCACCTTCTTTACTCCTGTGCTCCATCTCTTCTCCATCCCTTCTTCTCCTCCTGGCCATCTCCTGATCATTTTCCCGTGTATGTAACCGTTACAGAGACCCGTTCGAGGACTGGCCAGAAGCTCAGAAGATCACAGCAGCCCTTCTGGAGAACAGATCTTACGAAAACCTCATAGACTTTGACAACCACCTGGACGACCTCAGGAACGACTGGACGAACCCGGAAATCAACAAATCCGTCCTGCATCTGTGCTGAACCCCAGCACCTGGCCCATCGAAGCCACCACGGCTCACGTTATTCCGATCGGCACGCGGAGGAAGGGCTGCTGGAATTCGCGCGGAAAAGGGTCGGAAACTTCTCAAGCGGGATGTTTACCGAGCCGAAAAAAAGCAGCACCCGGCGTTTTTACGCATCCACTTGACGCACAGCTTTTCATTTCCATTGATTAATTAATTAATTCATTGAATCATTGATTAGAAAAGGTTTGAATCGATCCGTCATGACATGCTTTTCATTTCCTTATCAATTTATTGACAATTTTTTTTGTTCTTCAATATTAAAAAGTGCTGATTTCATTTGAATTTGATTGTTCTTTTTTGCCTGTAAACTTTTTTTGTTTGTTTGTTTTAATATATTGAATACTTTAATTAAAATAACTACGATTGATTTTTAGCAAGTCGTGTACGTGCATTTCGGAAACGATATATGACCGAGACAATGCCCATTTGGACGTTTCGACATGCGCGTGATCAATATATTAAACCGTTTGAATCTGTAACATTTAGGAATGTTTTATTATAAACCAGTTTGTAGCTCTGCCACGTTTCAGGTTTAGTGAGTAGTGCAGTGATCCACATGGATAACTGATGGAAGTGTATGTGTGTGTGTGTGTGTTCTCATTCCGTTTTAAATCGGTGATCACGTTGAGCTTTTGTAAAATTCAACGCCAGAATAAAGCGGTTTATAAGCAAGCGGTCTACTGAGGTTTTTTATTTTTGGTGTGTGTGTGCGTATTAGTTTGTACATGCTACAGAGCTTTCTGTGTTATATAATTTTGAACCAGTTTATACATTTTACTGAGTTTTTTTTGTGTGTGTTTGTGGGTGCCATGAGACTGTCTCCAGGATTAACGCGTGACTTATTGTGTAAGTCCTAAAAACTTCTGGTTCCTTTTATTGCTGTAATAAAATATTAAGATTCTAATATACAATAGCAATGGTAATTAATGGTAATTAGAAGGGAGCAAAAACTTTTGCACTTAGGATGTATTTATTTGAGGCTCTCTCGCCATCTAGTGGCCAAAGTGTACATGTGCATACGTCGGACCACATGATCTATCACGTGGTCCAAAAATGGCTGACAAACCGGCGGGAAAAGTAAATCGGCTGTGGAGAATTGAATCTCTATGAAACATTATATTCGGATAATTTTGTCATTTAAAATATAAATAAAAACAAGAATGGATCCTTCAGAAGTGGAATTCCTTGCCGAGAAGGAAATGGTGAAGATTATCCCGAACTTTAGTCTCGATAAAATCTACTTAATCGGGGTGAGTAAGATACATACATTTCTGATAAAAGTAGACCAAATGAAAATATAGCATTTTTTTCTGACAGAATTATAAATAAAAAACAACATCTGTACGATAAAAGAACTAAAATTCTTCCTGTTACTATGTCTAGGAGTACCAGATATGTGTTTAGAAATCCTCCCAAACGTCTACTGTCCGAATTTATCAATTAATTTATTACAATTTTACATTTCTCTGTAGATATAATATCACCAAGAGCCCGAATACGTCTCAGATGTCGTTAATTATATGCACATGTGGATTATAAAGTTTATTGAATAATATAAATGGACAAATTCTCTATTCTCTATGGTGTCTCACAATGCCCTAATACTGAAATCCCTGAATACTGTTTTATATTTATAATTCTATTTTTAGAAATCAGTACGGTTCAAAAAATGCTATATTTCCATATACATTTACAACATTTACAGCATTTGGCATCCAGAGCTACTAACAACTGAGCAATTGAGGGTTAAGGGCCTTACTCAAGGGCCCACTAGTGGCAGCTTGGTGGTGGTGGGGTTTGAACCCTTGATCTTCCGGTCCAGAGTCCAACACCTTAACCACTGGGCTACACCACCTCCCTACACGTCTGCAGCTCATCTAGAAATCTGCCAGGTTTTTGATTAGAACCAGAATATCAGAGCATATCACACCAGTCCTTAGGTCAGTGGTTCCCAACCTTTTCTTGTTTGAGGCACCCTTGGAAAGCCTTTCAAAAGTTCCCGGCACCCTTATAAGGAAATAGATATTTAAAATCTCCGTAGCTTTTTTATTATTATTTATTTATTTGTTTAATTTCGAGAGTTTGCATGCACCTTATACCTAGTCCTAGATGATATGAGAATACTGTTTACACTGATTCTGCCTTAATAAAAAAAATAGTATTGCGATACAAATATGTAATTGTGACAAGTTTTACTGTAGTTGCACAATGTATTCAAGTATTGAGTCACCAATCAGTACTGAGGCATGCTGGCGAGTGGCGACTCGCTGTGCGCCCTGTCCTGTACGTGTGTTATACGCGTCAATCCACAACCCTCACTGAGGAACGGGTGGGGTGAGGTGGGGTGGAGAAGGACTCTCCGCTATCTCAGTAGTCCCCTCCCTCCCTCCCCCTCTCCCGCCAAGAGAGAATGACGTTAGTGCAATTTTTCCCCGAAATTTTGGCGGCACCCTCAAAAGATCTCACGGCACCCCTTAGTGCCGCGGCACACCGGTTGGGAACCACTGCCTTAGGTCCTTACACTGGCTTCCAGTTACATTTAGGATTCATTTTAAAGTACTTTTACTCGTTTGTAAATCACTCAATGGCCTAGGATCTAAATAGGTTGCAGATATGCTCACTGAATACAAACCTAACAGATCACTCCGATCACTAGGATCGAGTCAGTTAGAAATATCCACGAAACAAGGGGAATCTGCCTTTAGCTTTTATGCTGCCCTGCGGTTGGAATCGGCTTCCAGAAGAGATCAGATGTGCTAAAACATGAACCACATTTCAATCCAGACTCAAAACTCAGCTGTTCAGTTGTGCATTTACTGAATGGGTGCTGTCCTACGTCTGAACCGACTGCACTATATTTTGTGTATGGGAGGTGGTGGCTTAGTGGCAAGGTGTTGGCCTCTGGACCAGAAGATCGCAGGTTCAAACCCCACATCCACCAAGCTACCACTAGTGGGCCCTTGAGCAAGGCCCTTAACCCTGTAAGTCGTTCTGGATAAGAGTGTCTGCCAAATGCTGTAAATGTATAATCATTTGTTTTCATGTTTTATTGCTGATTATTACTATTGCTGTATTTCCTTTTATGTAAAGCACCTGGAATTACCATTGTGTATGAAATGTGCTATAGAAAAAAAAATGGCCTTGCCTGCCTTAAAATCATCACAATACTTCGGATTGCAACTATACAGTGCCATTTTGTGTTTCCGCAGGGAGACCTGGGGCCTTTTAACCCGGGGCTGACGGTGGAGGTGCCCGTGTGGTTGGCGCTTAATCTGAAACAGAGACAGAAATGCAGAATCGTGCCTCCAGAGTGGATGGACGCTGGTAAGATCATACTCCGTATTGGCGAGAGTATCGGGGCACAGGACTTTTCCAGCAATGTGTGCTGCACCACAACTTTGAGACCCAAAGCTGTTTTAGCATTACCCATACCCCTGTGCACCATGAAGATGAGCATGGTGAACATGGTTTTGAGTGGCCCCCTACTGAACACATTTGGGATAAATGTGAATGCTGACTGCACCCCAGGCCTACTTACCTTCTCACCTACATCACTATCTCCCTTATACTAAGGTGCACAAATGTCCAAAATCTAGTGGAACAACATCTCAGAAGTGTGGAGGTTATTATAAGAGCAAGTGGGGACCTGATGTGGAATGGGATGAAAAAAAGTGTTAATCTTATGATCATGTGTTTAAATTTTAAGGTAAATCAGATGCTGTGTCCATTTAAAGTCTCTTCACATTTTGTAGATAAACTGGAGGAGATCCGAGAGCAGGAGAGAAGAGAGGACGCCTTCACCCCGATCCCCAGCCCTCATTACATGGAACTGACCAAGTTACTACTGAACCAGTAAGAACATTATACAACCTTATTTGCCTCTATAATTTTAGATGTAATAAATGAGCCGGTGATGGTGAAGGAAACCCTGAGAGGAACAGAGGGAACCTCATCTTGGAGACATCTGATCATTCATTCATTCATTCATACCAAAATGATCTAGATTAAATATCATCATACCAATACCAAATCGACACTATGGCAAAAAAAAAAAAAACAGAAATTGAATAATGGAACTTCATTCATTTATTCATTCATTCATCTTCTACCGCTTTATCCGATCTTCCCTCGGGTCACGGGCAGCCTGTACCTATCTTAGGTGTCTATGGGCATTAAGGCAGGATACACCCTGGGTGGAATGCCAACCCATCACACACACACACGCACTCGAATTCACACATTAGGGACAATTTTCCAAGGTGCCAAACAACCTACTGTGCATGTTTTTGGAACCCAGAGGCATTGGGAGAACATGCAAACTACCCACACACATGTCGGAGACGGGAATCGAACCCAGACCCTGGTGGTGTGAGGCGAACGTGCTAACCACTAAGCCACCGTGCCTTTTTGTTTTTATTTATTAATAAACACCTAATGTTTGTCTGCTGTAACAAAGTTTAAACTAAAAATAAAATAAATACAAAAATGAGTACATGGATTTTCTTCCCGCTTTTCCTCACTCACTTCCGAGACGGATCATTTGCGTGCAGTCACGCCCACAAAATTCCATAAAAGGTCGTGTGCACATGCATCTTCTGGAATAAACCGACAGGGAAGAAGTATTCAACTTCTGGGTAGAGTTGGTATTGGTATCATGCTGTCATCAAAAAGATGTCTTATTAATAATAAACATGTGGATTATTTTGTTATTATTTTTGTTTTTGTTTTCCTCTCGCAGTGCTTCAGACAACATCCCGAGAGCAGACGAAATCCGCACTCTGGTCAAAGACATTTGGGACACTCGCATCGCTAAACTGCGTCTGTCCGCCGACAGCTTTATCAACCAGCAGGAGGCTCACGCCAGGGTAAATATACACACACACACACACACACACACACACACACACACACACACACACACACACACACACACACACACACACACACACACACAAACAAACAAACACACTTTTTAAATGAATAAATAACAACATTAAATAACAGGTGTAAAAGTATCCTCACATATTTTAGCATACATTTATGAAGCATCTCTCTCCATCCTTCACTCTTCTGTCCTCTCTCTTTGTTTCTCCCTTTCTCTTCCTTCCTTTCCCTCTGTCCTTCGTTTTTCTTTTTTACCTACCCCATTGTTTCTCTCTCTTCCCCCATTCCCTCACTCCCTCTTCACTTGCTCTCTCCATATCTTCCTTATCTTTTTCCTCTGTCCCCTCTTTTTTCCCTCACTCCTTTTCCCTCCCCCCTCTTATGCTCTCACCTCATTTTTCTCACTGCCCTCTATTTTTTCTTTTTAACTCACTTCTTTCCAATGTTCTTTCTCCCTTGTCCCTCATTCCCTCTTCATGCTCTTCTCTTTCCTTCTCCCTTTTCTACTCATCTCTTTTTTCACCATTTCCCTTTTTCTCTTCATCCTTTCCCTCATTCTCCTTCTACCTTCTCCTATCCCCTCTTCTTTCCTTTCCCCCTTGCTCACTCTTCTCTCCCTTTCATACCTTTTCCTTGCGTTCCCTCTTCCCTCTTTTTCTCTCACCACCTCCTTTTTCTCTCTCTGTGCTATGTAGCTGGATAACCTGACTCTGATGGAGATCAACACCACTCGTACATTTCTGTTGGATTCTCTGAACTGCATGTACAAACTGCGCTCCAACCTGCAGCCGGGCTCAGGATCGGGGAAAACTCAAGATTATTAACAAGCGCAATCGGGATGCTCGCACGTCGAGGTGGCGTTTCCTGCAGCTTTTTAAAGCATTCTATCACCGCTGTTCCTCGAGGGCTGCTCACTGATCGACGAGGAACTGTGAAGTCATGTGACACGTATGAGATTTCAGTGTCCATGAGAAGTGTTTTACTATATGTGTATATATGTGTGTATATGTAAATATATAAATAAATAATATGTACAAAAGTTTGTGGACACCTGACATTGACTCCACATCTGCCTTGAAATAATCTTCACTCTTCTGGGTAGCTGCTTCCACTCGCTTTATGGAGATGATAATGAAGTAATGAAGTGGATTCATCCCATAGTTGTTCAATAGGGTTAAAGGTTCTAAAGCAGGAGATCTCCAACCCATTTTTCTTCATGGATTTGGTTTTGTTTAAAAAAAAAAAAAAAAAAAAAAAAAGAAGTGTAGCGTGTCCCAATATTTTTGTCCATATAGTGTAGTTTGCCATCTACTGGCCATTTTTTGAACTGCAGCATTGAAATTCTTATTGTTTCTGAAGGGGGAAAAAGATTAAAATTCAGCACAAACTTCAAGTTCAGTTCTGAAGCATTTTATTTTTTGTCTGAAATTACAGCAATATATTCATAAATACCTAATTACTACATTCAACAAAGAATATATTACATTACATTGAATTCAAACAAGTCATTTTTTCCCTTTAAAAACATAATTTCACAGCATCTAGACATCCTCCATTGGGTTTGAGGGCGGAGTGGGGCAGGGTGAGATGGGGTGGCGGCTACTGCGTGTGTGTAATATAGAGAGATAGAGAGAAGGGTCGTGTCCCTGCTCCTGGACAGGCAGTGGTAGTGCTCGCTCAAGCACACACACACACACACAGACTTGCACATGATGGATGCTCTTTAGGGCCAGCCTCGGGTCTGTAAACATGGATCTGCCTCCAGAAGCGGTCCATCCTTTGAGCCTGAGTGCTAATAATGTTGATGAACATGGGGTTATTTTGCTAATCATGGCTGCTGCTTTGGCCTAGCGCTGACAGGACGAGAATGCAAACCGAGACACTGAGCGACACGGCAGGAGATGAAACTGCTATTAATATTACTAGCGTTTAAAACGGCGTAGCAAAGTATTACGGATCAGATAATCAGTTTTATTTCTGCCTTTGGGGTGGGGCTACATTTGTGGTCTACCTATAACAGACTTCGCCTCGATCACGTTCGATATATGAGAAAGTTATATCAGCTATATATTAATCGTCTAGCTATTTAGGGGTGCTGGGGTGTTTCCTATTTTGCAAATCATGCATATCCATAATTCTGTTCATTAAAATGAGGGATAATGCAGGGAAGATGTTTCATGGTTATCTTAGTTTGGGTCTCTAATGTCTACAAAACCTATTAATTCTTCAAATCGTTCATAAATAGCGGCTCGTCTTATTAAATTAATCTTGTGTTGCACAATATTACCGGCATCTGCTTTCAATAACAATACGATTCTTCATTCTATTAGTAGCGGTTGTGTGCACTTTGTTGTTTTTGGTTGTTTTCCCCCTCTCGGATGCACTTTCGTGCTGACAAAACAGTTATAAGTGGGTGTTTATTAATAAATAAATTAAATGATTACATTTTTTTTTGCCAAAGTATCAATTTGTTATTGGTATTGTGATATTTGTCAAAATATTAGTATCGTGGCAACACTATCCGAATCTCATTTTTAGCGCAGTTATTGAGGATATTCCATTTATACACGCATTACTGGGGTTGGCTTTAAGCTGTGTGTGTTTTCTTCAACGACACACACACACTCACACACACACACACACACACACACACTCACACACACACACACACACAGGGCTACATGTGATGAACATGATTATATTTCAGTCTGATTAATGCCATTAGAGAGGAAATTCTGCGACATTTGACACTAGAAAATGTTTTTGTTTGTTTGTTTGTTTGTTTGTTTTGTTTTTTTTTTTTTTGGCTGAAGTAATGGCGTGATACGGCTGTGTGGTTCTGCGAGTACTTTTGGCACCGATTACACAAACTCTAGGACGCAATAAAAAGGGACTTGATGCTGAGAATGCGTGCTGTTTTTAACCATAATGTAAAAAAATAAAAATAAAATAATAATAATAATAATAATAAAGGATTGTAATGTTGATGAGCCTATGGTAGTAGTCCAGAGTGCAGGGAGTAGGAGAGTGGTGATGGTGGTGATGGTGGTGGTGGGGGATCCGCTGTTCTTGGTGCTGCCTTTAGATAAGGATGCTACTGTGGTAGGCTGCACACACACACACACACACACACACACACTTTCTCTCTCTCACACACACACATACAGCGGAGGTGTGCACCGAGTTTCTCCTCCATCCTTAAATCCTGACCAGCAGCAATACAAACACTAAAAGCAAGGCTCCGGCTGAACGCCCTAAAAAGCATGTGCATATTTTTTTTTCTTTCTTTTGTTAAAAATGACAGGCTTAATTCTTTTTTTTTCTCTCTTCTTTTTCTTCTTCAAAGAACAATTAACATAAGTAATAAAAACATACAAAAATTCCTTTCCATTTTGTTTTGATATTTACAGTACAAGGTCCTGAAGCACCTCTTTAAAAACTTCTCTTTTTTTTTTTTTCCTTGAATAAAACTTTTACTTAACATTTTTACATTTTTTTTTTCAGTCGCTCCTCCCCAAAAAAACATGTGCATTTTATATGTTGAGTTCTTCTTTTAGTTTCGAAAGGAGTCCCTTGTTATAACACAGTACCTCCAGGAAGTTCTTCTGGGTTTTAAGTGCATTTCCAGTTGAAAGCTCCTCATATCTCCGGGAGAGATGGTGCAGTTGCCATGATATATATATATATATAATGTTTATGGGTTTGGGGAGTCACGCATGGATGTCTGTACCTGTGTGCGTGTGTGCGTGTGTGTGTGTGTTGGGTGTGTTTCTCGGGTTGGTTGCTAGTGGGCGTGGCACCTGTCCTACACTTTTTTTTTCTTCTGATGGCACATTTTATGTCCTTCTCACGGTGCACCATCTCTCCACACCTCTGCCCTCGCCTTCTCTCGCGCAAGGATCAGAGAGGGGGGTGGGAGTGCGGTCCGTCAGAAAAAGAGAGTAAAAAGGAGGAGGGGGTGGGGTGGATGAAGCACGGCTGATTCTGTGTGATGTCACCTGGGAGGATATCCCTTGAAGTGAGCCCTGCTCCAGGTCGCATGCGGGACGCTCAGACACTTGCGCAGGTGCTCCAGCTCGGCCTGCAGCTTCTCCCTCTCGGACGCCAGCTTCTGCTTCTGAGCCATCAACTCCTGCGGGGTGAACAACGGGGAAACGTTACAAACGATTCATTCATTCATCCATCTTATACCGCTGTATCCGATCTTCCCTCGGGTCATGGGGAGTTTTAAGGCAGGATTCACCCTGGATGGAATGCCAACCCATTGCAGGACACACACAATCACACAATTTTCCAACCTACCGTGCATGTTTTTGGACCGGGAGGAAACCGGTGAACCCGGAGAAAAACCCCCCTGAGGCACAGGGAGAACATGCACACTCCACACACACATGGCCGAGACGGGAATTGAACCCAAATCCTGGAGGTGTGAGGCGAACGTGCTAACCACTAAGCCACCGTGCCCCCCCTTTTTTATTTATGTATTTTTATTTACATGTTGATGTAACGGAACAACGAAATGCATTAAATGGGTTTAGTTTGCATGGAAATTCTTGTCTGCAATCCCGACAAGAAAAATGGGCATTTTTCTAAAAAAAGGAAAGAAAATCACTTGTTCATTATATGAGAGCCGCGTCTCGTTTCCTCGTATATATTCAGTAGCGCTCTTTACTATACAGGTGATGGGACAGAGATGAGATGTTCCTCTTACCCCCATGGAGTGCGAGACCTGTTCAACAGTCAGGCTGAGGTTGTAGTGTTGCGCTTCCAGCTTCCTGCACTGACCGAGCAGCACCTCACGCTCGATATTTTGCTCTGAGATCAAATAAAACAAAGAAATAATTAAAAAAAAAGAAACGAGCGACACACACACACACACACACACACACACACACACACACAGGGTGGACACACGCTTTAATAAAGGATTATCGCAAACTCCTGACCTTCAACATATTCCTGATACGCTTCAAAAATCGACTCGATCCCCTTCCATCTGTGTCCCTGAGGCTCTTCATCTTCCTCCTCCTCCTCGTCCCCGTCGTCGGAGTCTTCCTCGGTGGAGAGTTCGGGGCGTGGCGGGGCGTCTCGCCGGGCCGCGGCAGAACAGTGCAGGCCGTTGGGCTGGAGAGCGGGGTGTGTGTGAGGATGTGTGTGAGGGTGTGAGTGAGGGTGTGTGCTGCGTCCAGCGCCACTCTGCAGCTCCGGGATGTTGTAGTGCACCGTGGAGTCCATGGTGTGTTTGGGCTCGGAGTGGGCCGAAGCGCCACCTGGTGGAAAGATGGGGGAAATGCAGGTGGTTTCAGTCACAATAACAACTGGTTGCTAAAATAATATATATATTATAAATCCATGCACACACATATAAATAAGAAATATATATATATATATATATATACATATACACACACACACACTAGAGGGAAACTTGAAATGCAGGTTTAATCCTCCTGTAAACAAACTCCCACCTTTGTGCTTCTGCAAGGCTTTCTGAGTGGATTGCAGCACCGACTCGTGGAACTGCTGAGCGAACTCCTCGGCTGTAAAGTTCTCCCATGTCTTGGTCCGGCCGTTCAGGCTGCCTGAGCCGTCTTTAGGGTGCGCCGGAGGACGGATGCTGTTCAGCAGGCTAGAGGGCTTTTTGCTGAGGATGACGTCACTGCCCCGGGTCTTGTCGCTGTATTGCAGGGAGAGGGAAGCGTCCTTCGGTCTGAGTGGTTCAGAAACCGGTCTGAGGTGCTCAGGAGGAGGAGGAGGGGGAGGAGGAGGAGGAGCCGAGGAAAGGTCTGCTGGGGGTCCGGTGGATGTAGGGGGAGGACTCGGGGCTCGGATGCTGACTGACTCGACTGGCTGGCCTGGAGACTGGGATGAGGAGGAATCTGTGAAGCAGAGATACAAAATCAATTTCTTTTGCAAGCAACTTTTCTGTTTTGTAAAATTCCAGCAGTACTCATTAAAACAGTGAGGAACATTTCAAACATCTGGAGCTGTCAGTGCACACAATATGCAACATCTGGTGTAACGATGCTGATGACACTGGAGACTTGGGCAGTGAGTGTAGCACAGACGCCATCTTGTCTTTCTCATTGTGAAGCGCGAACTCAGAAAGAAACCAATGTTTGATGATAATGAATGAACGTATTTTCACACCCTCACATTTCAGATTTATTCCTCTTATACTGCATATATTCAAATTAACATGTTAATCTCATGTGTACTAGACTATTACAGAAACAACACTGTAATTGGAATTAACACAAGTACATGGTTACTATAGAAATAACAATGTATCCGAAGGAAAATGTTAAATTGAGACATATAGAGATAATTCGTGGTTGCTATAGAAACGATACGGTTTGCATATGAACATTTACAAATGAAATAATGGATACATGGTTACAGGAGAAACAATTTACAAGTTTTACAATTTACATGTTCATATAACAAGTATAGTATGTGGTTTCTATAGAAATGATGTGTTCAAATTGAAATGTAACAATATATGTTAAGTGTATGTTAAGATTACAATAGCACAGGGCTAGAAGATACAATCTGTATTCTTTAGGCAGGTTTTATGTGTGTGTGTGTGTGTGTGTGTGCCCCTTACCAGACTGATGGAGCAGCGGGCTCTTACACAGTGGTAAAGGATTATGCCTGATGGTGTCTAGAGTCACATTCTTCTGTTTGATGGCATGCAGAAGCTCCACCACTTTTTCATTCTCTGTCAAAAAGGAAAATAAAATGAAACACGTTTGGAAGCCTCATCCGCGAACGGCAGAGAGCTGCGAGGGTCAGCGGGAGGAGAGGAAATCTCAGATTCCATCTTAGAGATGCACAGCTTAATGACTGTGTCTGTGCGGATTCTCATTTTACACTGACGTGAGGAACAGCTGGAACGGCCCGCAGGCTGGAGAGCAATCGTGACACAGCTGTCAGTGGAACGTCTGCTTTAACGCCGTGCCTTTGTCTGAGTGGACGAGTTGATTTCAGAGGAGTGATAAAGAAAATATGAGTGAACGAAATGGGAATTCTAGGAAAATAAGAAAGGATCACAACTTATAATAATAATAATAATAATATAATAATAATAATAATAATAATAATAATACTAATATTAAATAAATTGGGTTTTTTATTAATTTACTTAAAGCTGGTTTTCATCATAAGAAACCTTTTGTACAAGTGCTTGCTTGTGTGTGTATGGTATAAAATATATATATATATATATATATATATATATATATATATATTATATATATATATATATATATATATATATATATATATATACACATATAATATATATACATATATATACTATATATATATATATATATATATATATATATATATATATATATACACACACACACACACACATACACATATATAAGGGATATTCATCATAACTCATAAGCCGAAGTGATTGGCATCTCGATGCACAGCCGAAGATACGACAGATTAAGGATATATATGATACGATTCACCACTATTACGACACTGCAATCCAACATCCATTCAATTCAACACGATATGTTTAAATGGGAAACGTACAATGCACTGCAATTCATTATGGTGCAGATAGTTCGCTTTTATACTTTGGTTCAGACAAATCATCAATCACATGGCCCTTTCACAAACAAGGCTTTTTAGTGCAACAACAACAACAAAGATTATATTAAAAGATGATATATAACCAGATATAGCTTTCCTTTTGTGTCTGCAGGAAGATGCAGCTCTACCTCTGCCATACTAATCCATATTCTATGTCACTCTCAGGTCATATTAACATCACAGCAGTGTAATAATAAAAATTATAAAATTTTTTTTTTTTTTTTTTTTATGTGGGCACATTATATACCTTTCCTTTGCTGCGTGCTCAGGTGGTTGAGGCTGAATATAGTGAGGAAACGCTTCTTGGCCTCCAGCTCCGGGCTGCTGTCCATCTCCTCAGGAGTAAAGCGGGTGCTAAGTGGAGGTGCCAGGCGCTTGCTGGCCACAGCCGGAGGCGAGGGGCTTCGTTCCCGGAGCATCTTCCTTCTCTTCCGTTTCTTTTTCTCCAGCAGCTCTTCTCGCTGAGACATGGAGGTCAAACCAAACTGCTGCAGGAACTCCAACTTCTACAGTGAGAGCGAGGAGCAGGGTAAGAGAGAAGTGGAGAGAGGTTCTCACAGGGCTGCTCACCATGTGATATGTGTGTGTGTGTGTGTGTGTGTGTGTGTGAAGTGCTTTTTGGAGTGTGCAGCATCGCATTACCTCAGTGGAGTCGTCCAGTTTGAGTGGCGGCTGCTCGGACACTCGGCGGAGATGAGCTCTCACCTCCTCTTCATCGCTCTCGTCGTACGAGTCATCCAGCTCGTAGTAATACCCTGCGCAACGACGGGCACACCTGAGTCATGCGGGCCTCATTTTCATAACCGAACGAGGGGTTAGTAATATCAGCGCCGTTTCACGACAAGAGGAAGTTAAACTGTGTGTCAAAACACATGACCCTTCAAACCATCGCCAAACGGATGTGATAAGCACTGTTATATAATGTATTCAATGGAAAGGTAGTATTAGTCATGCTATGTAAGCAGGGTACGGACACCTGACCATACGACTGGTATGAACATCCCATTCCATATAGAATAGCCTTTATTTGTCACATATATATTACAGTAGAGTGAAATTGTTTCTTTTCTTTCATTCGCATATATCCCAATTTGCTTGTTTGGAAGCTGGGGTCAGAGCTCAGGGTCAGCCATCATACAGTGCCCCTAAAGTTCACGCACCCAAGAGTGGCGGATTGGCGATACTGGGGCTCGAACCCCCAACCTCCCCTTATATTAACCTCTGCTCTTCTGGGAAGATTTTCCACTAGTGGAGATTTGTGAGGAGACCTGAAGTGCAGTCAATCATGCCAATAGGGTTTAAAGCCTTATAGGAGAAAGATCTTCCACTCTAACCGAGCTGGATCGGGGTACTGTCATGCTGAAACAGCTTTGGGTCTCCTGGGAAAATTACACACTACAGCATCCAAAGGTGTCTTAGAAACCTGCATGCCTTGGCTACACGGCTGGAGCAATCAGGGGTCCCAATACTTTTGACTGTAATGCACTAAGAATGAAGCGCTCCGAAGTTTCGAGGGTCTACATATAAAACGCATATTTGGCTTATATTTATAAAAATTCGAATGCTTCTAACTAAACCGGATTAAGTTCACACTAACCCACCTTTCTCTCTTGCTTCCCTCCTTCTCCTCTCCTCCAGGTCCAGTTTGCTAATCGGCCGCCGATGCAGCTGCAGGTATTCGTCGTACACCAGGACAGTATCGCTTCCCGTCCTCATCGGTGGTCCCTGTAGGCCCTTATGGACCGCACTGCTCTTCAGAGTACCGCTCAGCTCTCCGTATTGCGTGCTCAGACTCAGCGCCGCCCTCTGCTGGTTCAAAAAGGACTGTGTGGATTTTTCCAGCTCGGCCAGGAAAGGGCGGGACTCGGAAAACCCCGTCGGCCGAATGAGCGGGAACTTCTCGTGTCCGTCTTTGGGCTTTTCCGAGCCAAACTGGCGTTCGGTTTTGGTCAAGGGCGGAGCGAGTCGGCTGATGTCATAGGGACCCGAATGTGGCTCGTGGAGAGGCCGCCGTGACTCCGAGGTGGTGTCGATGAGCGAGGCGGGGTTCCAGAGGGTGGTGGGTGGAGCAGGGGTTTGGTCTCTGAGCTGGGGTTTGGGGGAGATCAGAGGTGGAGGAGCACCGAGGTGGGGGTGGATGTCCCGGTCTCGCTCGCGCTCCCTGCTAGCGGGCTCGTGATGGTTTGGCATCGGTCTGTGTGAGAAATTAGGAGAAATTGAAAATACATAATTTGTGAAAAATAAAAACATCTGTTTTCTCATATGTATATGTATATGTAACTATTACTTCACATCATACACTCGATTTATTATTATTATTTTGCTCCTTTGCATCTCACTTCATACTTTTCATCTAACCTCTTTTTGTGAGGGTGTGTTTCCTACACTTCTCATTCTGCCTGTGAAACTCCCTCATTAAAAAAAAAATCCTCCAATGAGCTAATCAGACCAGAGCGTGGTGAGTGCTCAGACATCCGATCGGTGCTGTATGAGTGCTGTAATTATCAGCTCGGATCTCACACACACTCACTCATCCGTACAACCACCACTAACACCTACACTGGATCTGACCTCTCTGACGCAACAAGAGGAAGAAGCTCGTATTACGAAGCTACGAAAGGCGGTGGTTAAAAAAAAGAAAAGTGCAGAGGTTCTGATGCAAGACCGAGGTCAAAGAAGCAAAGGGTTAAATGATAATCGTTCGTTTTTTGGTCTGTCAGGGGCCAACAAAAGAAATACAAAAAAAATCACTGACTTACATTTGAATACATGTTTGTCCATTAAATTATTTCCCAAAAATCTCTTCATGCCTAGCTTCACATTAGCTGACATAGAGGCCTTCAACATAGTGTAAATACAGCTTAAAGTTGCAACCAATCAGATTTCGACTTAAAAGCCCGGGGCAATATAGCAGACAATAATTTCATGTCCTTTGATTGGACGATCAGAGAGCGCGCTAGTCAAAGCTCTCAACCTGCAACTGTAGCAAACTGCACAAGCTCGAATATATTCATGGGGATTTACTTAAAAGCTGTTTTTCTAATGCACAATGACTGACAGGGGAGAAAATGCTGATACAAGAACATTTTGAGGAAACAATTCCAAAACCAGTAGTTAAGCTTTTTCATGAGCCTTTTCTACGTTTGCCTTTCAGAGGCTGGAGATGATGTGAGCGTATGGAGAAGCAGTGGCTACAATGAAAGGAGACGCGTTGAATTGTGTTCGTGACTATACTTGTATATACGTTTCTCTATTATATCATCATTGACACCAGAAATGGTGTGATTTCCTAATTAGACACTAGCTGATTCAAACCATCTCCATGAGTGTCAGCATGGAAACGTCCAAAAATACAGACAAACATTTTATTAATCACTAAGATACTAGAAAAAATTAACTCTTGGCAGATCAAATAGTTAGCTGCCGAGCAAACAATGTATTTATCTCGTCACATAACTCTCATTTGCATACAGGACTCTGATATTTTAAAATTCACAAATTTGTGTGACATCACAAATGGTGCCCCAGCCCTGATTACTTTTCTCAAATGGAAATGTACCTCGGCCCCTCGTTCCGTAGCTCGGGCGCATCTCCTGGCCGGCCGATGTCTAGATGTTGCTCCAGAACCTGCTGGCGAAACTCGGACACTTGGTACTGTCTGTCCTCTTTCTCTTGCCGCAGTTTCCTCTGCCGAGCCAGCCACCTTTCCTCCTCGTTATTGTGCTGCATTATCATGGCAGGCGTCAGAGCACCGGGTCCCGGCCCTCCCGGTCTGAGGTACATGCCGTGTGCCGAGAGCAGGGTGGGAACCGGATGGTGGGCGGAGCTTAGCACAGGGTGCAGGCCTGCCTGGATGGGTTTAGGAGCAGGAAGAATGGGCTCTTTGGTTTTATCTGGAGAAGAAACACACCATGTTAGTAGTAAAGAGATTAGGGAAACAACGTTTCAGGAACATGATTTTTAGCATGTGTGTGTAGATGGTCAGATGGTCATGACTGTGTGATTTTTTTTATCATCTAATTGGGTTGTCCAATAGTGGATTTTACCAATACCAATAACTAGGTTGAATCGTACTTTAAAATAACTAATAAATAGATTTAAAAAAAGATAAACTTTCATACAATAATAATAATAATAATAATAATAAAAAAAGGACTTAATCATGAAACTGTGCTAAGATAATAAATATTGAGTCGAATATATTATTATATTCAGATAATAATATCTGAATATATTAGAATCAATGATAATAAAAAGGAATACTTTATTATTTTACTAATAATAAGACAATAATAATATATTATTATTTTATTTAATATATTATTATATTGTTATGCCCCATCTATGTCTGTACTTTCTTCTGCATTGGAAGCTCTTGTCGCCAAGTCAAATTCCCTGTGTGTGTGAACATACTTGGTAATAAAGCTATTTCTGATTCTGATTAATTATGCTTAAAAAATATACAACTATTTAAATAAAAATATAATTAATAAATATAATACAGCGTTCTCCATGGAGCGCGCAGTTTCACAAAACAAACATATGATGTGATGTCAGTGAGTCGCCTCTATAGGCCACTCCAGCAATAGACGAAAAAACCCAGAAAAACTATTGATATGGATTATTGCTAATAGCTGATAGTTCCAGCAATCAACTTTCGCTGCCAATTAATTAGCAATTAGTTGATCTTTAGACTACAATACACTATACTACAGTACACGATGCCCAATTACAGTATAATATAGTACATTACACTATATCTTTGCAAGACAGGTTTAATTGCCCTTCTTGATGCACAGGTTGAATTTGGTAGCTTTATCATAAACTTAGGTTCGAATCAAAGCAACAATCTAATATATTCACTGATCGGGCATAACATTATAAGATTATGACACTGATAAAACTGATCATCTCTTTACCGTGGCACCTGTTAGTAAGGGGGATTTATCAGGAAGAAAGAGAGCATTTTATCCTCAAAGTTGACGTGTTAGAAGCATGAAAAATGGGCAAGAGTATGGATTTGAGCGAGGGCTAAATTGTTAGACGAGTGAGCTCAGCTGTAGGGTACAGTAAGTGTTACCTGCTCTGTTGGGAGTGAGTCTCTCGGCAGCCTTGGCTCGTTCCTCGGCCTGGCCTCTGAGAGCGTGGAGCTCGGCCCGATAGTGACCCTCGGCTAGATAGTGACCCTCCATGGCCTTGGACGCCTGTAGCTCCTTCTCTCGTGCTGCTCTCTCCTTCTGTCTCTCCAGCTCTCTTTCTCGCTCCCTCTCTCGCTCTCGTTCCTTCTCTCGCTCACGCTCCCTTTCCCTCTCCCTCTCCCGCTCCCTTTCCCGTTCTCTCTCCAGCTCCTTTTCTCTCTCTCTTTCTCGCTCCCTCTCTCTTTCGCGTTCCTTCTCTCGCTCCGCCTCGCGCTCGCGTTCCTTCTCCCGCTCGCGCTCCCTCTCGCGCTCGCGATCTCTCTGGCGCAGCTCGTCCTCCATCTGGAGCCTGGGGATGGACGAGACATATGGAGGGATAGACAGAAAGAGAGAGAGAGAGAGATGAGGATGAGTCAGGAACAGCTTTGATAACACATAGAAATATGTTCGAGTGTGTGCATGTGGACAGATGTCCATGTGTGTGTGAGAGAGTGAGTTTTTATACCTCTCCGACTGCAGACTGGACAGAGAGGGATGGCTGAGGTCGCCTGGGTAACGCACCCCCGGGAGGTGCATTGGCACAGCAGTCGGGTGCATTGGGGGCAGAGCGCCCCCTGCAGTTAGAGGATAAAATGGAGACCTCAGAGCCGACAAGAAAGGATCATCCATCCTGAGAGAGAGCGAGAGGGGGGGGGGGATTAGAAGAAAGTGTTACCTTCCTGAGGAATGTGGGGGTGATACTGCTGCAAAATAACACTTGTGAGGTCTCGAGCAAATAATGTGACGAAAGAATATTGGGGAACTAACACTTGTGTTATTCACATTGATGTATCTCCATGTATTTACAAAAAAGAAAACAACAACAAATGATGTGCGATACTACCTGTAGTGGGGGAATGATGGGTGGACCAGGTAGCCGGGGTGATAATAGTTAGCCGCGGCAGCAGCAGTTGCCGGGTCCAGACCCAAGGGCAGCGAGGGCATGCGCAGGTCCTCGGCCGTGGCGTAGGGGCGGAAACCCCGCAAGTACTCCTCGGGTACACCGGCGGGGGGCATGCCGTGGGGCATCTGCCTCTGCAGACTGCTACCCGGAAAAAGGAAAAATCGAGAAAGATGAGAAACATTGTGGGCATTTATGTAAGAAATGGGGTCCGTAAATCGGGTGGATTCTTCCGGTCCGTATTTTAAATAAAGCCGTAATTACTTCAGGGGCTGAAAGCGTGAATCCTGCATGACGGATCCGGATGTCAGGCCAAATGCATACGGATTTCCGATGAGGTGGGGTGGAACCGAGGGACCGCCCTTTTCCTGAGCCTCGGGCGGCAAACGCTCTCGACTGACACCATGAGGGCCCGACTCTGACTGCGAGAAGGAGGGAAAAAGAGTGAAGATTGTTAATACCATGGAGCGCGCTTGAATTGGTTTTATTTGTTTACCACAAGACATAACATTTCATTACATTCTCGTTAAGTGCCTTGCTCAGGGGCGCAGTGTGCATTTGAACCCGGCAACATTCAGATCCAATGCTTTAAACATAATCTAAGACCTTCACCTCTAAAACACGCACACAGTTTAAGTAGTCCGTTGTTGCTTGTACATCTTGCTTATTGGTATTTTACGTCATCAACTTGTGACACGTTCAGACCCGCGATCTCTCGCTAGACAAAACAAAAACGATATGTAGCATTAATAACAAAATCATCACACAAACTCTCCTTTTCTCAGCATGTCTCATTAAGTCACTGTTCTTGCTCTTTTGTCCACCTGACTCATCTCAACATTTTCTCTGGTGGTTTCAACGCGTTTTTGTTTGACGCTCGGCATAGGAGAAACCACACAAAAGAGTCTGGAATCCTCTGCCAGAATTTCATCTGAGGGAAAAATTAGACGATGGACATTATTTGGAGAGACTGCAGATCTTAGTCTCGAATTACAGGAATCTGGTGGTTAGCATGTTCGCTTCACACCTCAATTGTTGGGGGTTCAATTCCCGTCTCTGCCATATGTGTGTGTGGAGTTTGCGTGTTCTCTCCGTGCCTTTTTTTTTCGTTTTTTTCTCCGGGTTTCACTGGTCCAAAAACATGCACGGTAGGTTGATTGGTAAATTGTCCCTAGTGTGTGAATATGTGTGTGTGTGTGTGCCCTGCGATGGGTGGGCATTCCATACAGGGTGTATCCTGCCTTGATGACTGAAGATGCCTGAGATAGGGAAAGGTTCCTCGCGACCCGAGAGAGAAGACGGAAAAAGATGAATGAATGAATTATCGGAATCTGGTGTAATTCGAGGTGGAGGAAACGGTTCAGATTTCTTTTTGAAAATGAAAATGTACAGAAAGTTAAAAATCCTGGATAACGAATCGATCCGCCAAGATAAACAAGGAAGCAACGAGTCACTCTAAAGATGTGGAAACTGATGTACTGGAAGCCCATGGAGGGAAAAAAAAGGTCCTGAGAGGAGTCTCCGAGCAGGAAAGGCGAAGACAGGTGGAGAGGGGAACGCTGAAGCAGGGCTGTGTGAAAGCGTGGACGTCCTTTTGGCAGCCTTCCTCTGGAGAAAAGCCCATTTAGAGCACCATTACCTCTGTGTCCCAGCCAATGACCCGTCGCCACTCAACACTGCTCACATGTAATATTAAATGCCTCTGGTGCTTGGACCTCCTTGCTGTCAGTTCCTCTTTATCTCTCTCTGTTTAACACTCTCCACTTAGCAGCGGCTCGGCCTCCGTTCGGCGCCCACATGTGCCCCCTGACCCCCTCCTGCCTCTCCTGAGTACCCGGCTCCGCTAATGGCTTTGTAAGCGCTTGCGGGGACGAGAAGGAGGAGGGTCACTCACTGATGTGCAGTCAGGCGTAAAAGTGCTTCAGATATGTCAAAAGAAGTCAAAATCACAGGCATCTCAACCCCCCCCCCCCAAACATCCACCACGCGCACACACACACACCCACGTCTATTAGCACCGCTTTCCTTTTCTTTTTATCCGTGGCTGACATTTAACCGCAGCGGCTCATGCTCGGTGCGCGCCATAAGGGGCTCGGAGAGGATATTTGTACGCTCTGAACAACAAAAAACAAAAAAAACGCCTGTTCAACGTTCTTGGTGTTCGGATATCTGCGTTTCGCGACTTTTACAAGACATCTGTTCGACAAAACGCTCGACAGAAGACCGAGATGTGACGCTCCGTTCTTGCGCTCTGTACTCGAAGGCTCCCTGCCGCAGTTTGTACCGGCTCGTAATTGCTTTTTAATCTGCCTCATTAAGGCGGCCGCGCTCCACTTTGCGCCTTGAGGCAACCGTGCGTTTTGCAAGCCGGTTCGGAAAATTGTGCAGCCCTCAAGATTACTGCGCCGTTGTTTATTTTTCCAAATAGAGCTCAAGATACAGTGCATTTGCAGAACAATGCAAAAACAAATAACAACCAGGAACACCGATATCAACCTATTTATCTGCATTTAAACCAAAAGTACAGATATAACATATATATATTTCTATTTTGGACACATAATACATATCCAAGCAATAATTTGAAGCAAAACACACACATATATATATAAATGTTTCCTTTTTTAAATAAAACACTGCGCTCCACTGTCCCCTACTGGATATTTAGTATATAGCAACTGGTTAACCTTGTCACCTCTGGTGGTGGTGTGTGTATGTGTGTTTGTGCGTCTCAGAGGGCCGGCAGGTGTGTGGTGGGCCTGAACACATTAAAAATGAAAGAAGCGTGTGTTGTGTTAGGAGCCTGAGGCCTGTCTGCCGCCTGGCCCTGCTCCGCCTTTTGTGTCTTTTGTCTGCTCGAGATGAAGTATGACCCTCCATATAACCTCGTTCGGCACTGAGCAAAACCTCGAAAACAGCCCGGCGTTGCTGCCGTGCTTAGATATTTAAAGATTTAGAAAAAGATTGAGAAATTAGAACATCAATAAAAAATAACTTTTTATGCAGTTAGCTCTTTGAGAGTGTGTTCTTTCTGGGTTGAAAAAAAACAAATGTCGACATGACCTAAACTCACAACAGAATGCGTTTTAGTTACATCTGCAAACCCATCCAAACACACACACACACTCACAGTATTGCACGGCTGTGAAAGTGTGCCCCTGGCCCTCGCCTAGCGATGGCGAAATGGTGCGCACCAGAAAAGCATTCACTGGCGTCACTCAGATGGGGCGATAAATCCAAATTAAGAAGCAATTACAAGCTGTGGCGCCACTGTGACGGCCGTCATCGAAAGCATACATTTATTTATTTAGCTGATTTTATCCACTCGCTAGGTGCTCACATTGGCCTCTGCCCTCTTCTGTGAACCTGGGTTAATAAAGGAACGTAGAGGGAAAAAAAGGGGGTCGGAATAAAGTCTAAGTGGGGAACAGATTATGTGTCCTTCACCAACCGGTCAACTGGTCTCTTAGGTAATGAGCGTGTGAAAATGAGAAGGATTAGTGCATGAGTCTAATCCTTTACCGATTTTTTCAAAGGGCCCTCTCCAGACACATGGATCCAGAGCGATAAAATGAAATGTAGAAAGAGAGATAGAGAGAGAGAGATCGAGAGAGAGAGAGAATGCACTTGACTGCAAACGCGGGGGGAGGGGCACAGATGTCAGTCGTTGTCGAAGCCGTCAACCCCGGCGGGCTTTCAGTATTGTTTCCCGTAGTGAGGAGGGGAAGCTGTGTCACATGCGCATATGTCACAGACATTCTGCCACGGCATGTAGTTAAGCCACTAATCCATCAACAAACAAGTGTGTGTGTGTGTGCGTGTGTGTGTGTGTGTGTGTGTGTGTGTATGTATATGTTTGTCTCTATATATCTATCTTAAAAAAATTATATATTTCACTGGTGAAAAAAAGCAACAAAAAAAACACTATTTAATAAAAAAGTAGAATCAAAATGACTGCAATAAAAAGTAAAAAAAAAGATTTGAAATCAAAATTAGACAGTTAAAACGTTTTGAATAAATAAGGAAATGCACTATAAAAAAATTGACGGTTGAAAGTCTATAAAAAATGTAAAAGAAATTCTGAATAAAAAAATACACTGTAAAGGAGTGTAAAAATTGACCATTTTTGAGGTTTAACTTTAAAAAAAAAATCATACGGATTATTTGTACAATATTTGTAGCAGTAAATCTGTAAATAACAATTTGCAGTATTGGAAATCTGTATAATGCCAATTCAAATTCATAAACAATCTGTGTTGGGTTTTTTTTTCCATCAGTTCATCATCCATCAATGACTTCATCCAACTTGGTACTTTGCAAAGGCAACAAAGAGAGTGACAGGAAATAGGAGTCAAACACATGTATACAGTGTTATAATGAGACATAGATAGCCTCCAGCACCACATGCACCCCCACCCCCGCACTGCCCCGCCTCACATTCTGATCTAATTGTTGAAAAACACTTCATGGATCCCGTGGTAGTCGAAACATGTCAGATTTCCATACAAGTCACAGTATAAAGTGTGTCGAGAAAACTTATGAGAAGGACGTTACCTCTCGTACCGGGCGGCTCTCGCTCCTCCACAGGTTGTTCACCGTTTTGGTTGGGGCGATGGTGACCACCGGTGGGGTGCTGGGCACACTGTGGCCTCCAGGGGGCACTATGACTGGGCCGAGGGGTCCGCGCTTAGGCGTGCTCACTGGAGAGCTCTGGTTTGTGGCTGGAGAGGAAACAGGGGACGACTCGCTGCTGATGGAGGATCCTGCTGATAAAATAATAAACAAAAAAACAGAACAAAAAGAAAGGGATTAATATCGTTTTCTGCTGCTGGTATTTATTTTGACGTCTGTCTGCTCTCTGCAAATGTGGCGCGATGACTGGTGTGTTTCAAAGTGAGAACACACACAGGAAACCGCATATTCTCAGAGCTGCCATACGCACACCCACACACACACACACACACACACTAAGAAACAAATACAGCAGTTTCGTTAAACACAAACACAAAAATCTGACAAACACTTTAACCAAATCAAACAGTGGTGTACTAAAAAAAACAACAAGTTCATCATCTATATGAAGCAAATGCAACACTTCATTGACTGTTATAATCCATATCTCATTATGGCATTTTAGTGAGTGATTATTAAATAGCATAATTCTATATTAAACCACTGCGTTCCACACATGCAAAAACAACAGTGCTTTAATTCAAATTACTGCCAGGAAATGCATCTCTGGATTTCAGGTTTCGTTTCACAATTTCTCACACCGTTCTGAGCCAGAAATAAGCCCCGCCCCCTTTAAAACCCAAGAAACGCGACATGATTTCTCGCCTAGAACGGCGAGTTTTAAATTGACAGCTAGTTGTATCTGACGGAATAATTGCATATTGCCCCTTTAATTTGTCTTTAATTACTATAGCTCTGTAAGGATTCACTCGAAATTGTGAACTCGTAAATACACTGTTTTTTTCCCCCCTGAACGAAAAAAAAAAAAAAAAAAACCCAGTGCCTGTTAATGTTTGTGTACAAATTCGCTCCCAAAACAAGATGAACGAGTGGTTACGAAGCCGAGTGGTCAGGAAAAATACACTGGAAAATTCGGTTGGAAAAGTTTTGCAGGTGTCGCCTTAGTGAGATGCCAAGATTGTGTGAAGCTGCCTTCAAGGCTCCTGAAGTAACTGTGATACAACACAGACTTGGTTTGCAGCGTTTTCTAATAATATTCTACCAACACTAACCAGTGCCGCGATAAAGCGATATTCATTATTCACTTATAATGTTATATCTGATTGGTTTAAAGTGTACCGTCATATACATTTGATTAGATTAGATTTATTGTCACTGCACAGGTGGGTCCAAGGCAACGAAATACAGTTTAGCATCCAACCAGGAGTACATTTTCAAGGTGTAACAATTAGGATATACAATCAGTATATAACAAGAAATAATTTGCATATATACAATATAAAGAAAAATATGATCCGTTGCATATATAAACAGTATTAAGGGGGAGGTACAATCGGTGATTGGGTGATTGGTGATTGGGGGTTTGAATCCCACCTCTTCCATATATATATATATATATATTATATATATATATATATATATATATATATATATATATATGTATGTGTGTGTGTGTGGAGTTTGCATGTTCTCTAGTGTGTGAATGTGAGTATGTGTGTGTGTGTGTGTGTGTGTGTGTGTGTGCGCCCTGCGATTGGTTGGAATTCCATACAGGATGCCTTGATGCCCGAAGACACCTGAGATAGGCCCAGGCTCCCGATAGAGAAGTCGGATAAAGCGTTAGAAGATGGACGAATGAACGAGATGAGCCCTGGTTTGATGGTACACGTCATGCGATACGAATAAGAGAGTAAAAACTTCAGGCAACATGCAGAACATGTCCTGCTTCGCACGCGATCACAGCGACTCGAATTCCAGGCTTGTGACGCAGCAGGGGATGTGAACCAATGATCCACATTCAAACCATTTACTACTGTATACACCAGGATGGTATATATAGGGAAACGGTATCTCAGTAGTTAACTCCCACCACCACCAAGCTGCCACTAGTGGGCCCTTGAGCAAGACCCTTCAACCGCCAATTGCTCAGGTGTAAGTCGATCTCGAAAAGAGCGTCTGCCAAATGGCCTAAAATGTAAAATGTAGGATGGAATCAGAAGATAAAATTTTGTGAGCATCCTGATTTCTCGCTCGTGTCTAACGGTGAAAACCAGCCTGAGTGAATGCAGAGGATTTTTTTGCCTGATGTTACTCTGATAGCCATCTGCTGATATGTAGTTGAAACAGCCACCATTGCTCACACACATACACATACACACACACACACACACACACACACACAGACACACACAGAGAAAGCTCTCCCGGTAGCTATCTAATGCAGTGCTGTATTACAATAACATAATGCATTAAAAGCGCCCTGTCTTGGGAAAGACCATTAAAGGCTGACATTTCTAAGGAAGACTTTTAAAAGCCTAAAGGACAAAGCCGATGGAGGGGGGTGAAGGAGAAGAAGGGAAACGAGGAAGAAGAAGAGGAGGAGGTAGCATTTGGTTGCTGGATGCAGTAATTAAAGAGTCGCTGCAGACTGAAAGCTGTCATAAATGATGCACGGGCCGATTTTAACCCGCTGCTGTCACTGACCAGGAGTAACAAACAAACAAACAAAAAAAACACCTTGTGTTGTGTCGGCTCATGTGATTTGACCTGGAGCGTCTCAATTAAATTATGTTTATTTACATGGAAAAACACCGGACCCACACACTGGTCACATGGTCAGGAGGAAGTGATATATAAGTGGATAAATGCACAGGAAACAAATACACAACAAGATATATACACAACAAAAGTCATGCTACTGAGAAAATGCAGACTGAAGAGTAGAAGATGTTTGGAACTGGAAACTCGCGACGTGTGTGCGTTATTGTATACATGTAAAACCGATCAATGACCAATCAGAATCCAAGAAAGCTTTAGTAGTTACAAATGAGACAAAATGCGTCTGTATGGCAATCAGGTGATTTTAATTACTAAAGTGGAGGAAGACGTGACCGGGAGAACATATAAGGAGAGAGAGAGAGAGAGAGAGAGAGAGGTGAGAGGATAAAACGTGGTGACAGGATGTCACGGAGCGAGACGGAGAGGAAGTGTGTCGTGTCTGCGCGCCAGCAATTAGTGGCCTCCTCCCAGCCATTAGTCTGGCCGAGCTCACTCAGACAATCGATACGCACTTCGGAGCGCAAAGGGGTTTTAATACGCCGTCACACTTCAGCAGCAGGCGAGGAGGACGCGATAAAATGTGACACTTTCGGAGAATGGAATACTAAACGAAAGAGATGCTATGTGTTCTACTACACAATGATTCCTCTTAGGGGAAAAACAAAGCACGCAATGACCGCCGTGAACCTCAGGATGATGTCTGTGATGTAAACGCGCCGTTTCCATTTAGCACGGACCACACAGTTTACTCCAAAAGACTGTAAAACAACCACTTCGTTTTGTTTATTTTTGTAATAAATATGGTAAAAAGCTGATTATCTCCTCTATGATGGAACGATAATATCTCTTTTAGATTAACAATACAAAATCTGCTGGGTTTCATTTTTAATCCTAGTTCTTCTCAAGGTTTCATTTGAAGTTTTCCTTTCCTCCCACCACTGGCTTTTACTCAACCTGGTCCAGAAGCTCCTCAGCTCTAGTTATGAGACTTCATAACCTTTATCTTCTACCCTTGTTCATCTTTTACATCACCATTTATTTTATCTCAATATACTTTTATATATTCTTATGATTCAGCATCAGCATCAATAATGCAATCATGTGAGCCATAAAAAAGATGCCTATATTACTTCATCATATCATTCATTACTTTTATTATTATTTTTTTTAATGAACGAGTGAAACTCTCTTCCAGCTGGGGTTTCCCCTCAAATCCGCTTCCTCCTACACATGCATGATTAAAACAATGATTCCCGGGCCTGAATATGACAGGGACACAGCACCGGGGGGGGGGGGGGGGGGGGGGGGCGGCGGGGGGGGGGGGGGGGGGGTGTCGATCAGATGGGGCTCTCTCTGTGACACGTGCGCCATCTGAACCTCCTTGTGATATGCTAATAGCGTTGAAATGCCCTGTTCAAGCTGCTCTCCTCAAAACCTAGACCCTGGACCTGAAATGCTACAAATATGATGTTACAGTGTCAGAAAAGCTGATTATCCCAGAAAATCCCTTTAGTATCTGGAAGCGATTCCTCAAATATTAATCTTTTCTCTCTGGTCGGATGGGACGTGTGGGGAAATCCTTCACCATCCCATTAAATACAATTTGCCGCGGTCTATATATTCAGATTTGAATCGTCGAATTAGGGAGTAGAATCCTAATAGTGGTCGTTCGTCCAAATACTTATGAGACTGTCTGGAAAACAAGCTGCGGTTAGTACAGACAAAATAAATCAATACATAAATCACAACGAAAGTCACTAATTCGAGGCGCCATTGCTTTCACGCACAGACAGAAAAAAATGAAGGGATTACTGGATCAAATATGTGCGCACTTTTTCGGCGGACGTCCGAAAATGCGGATCTCCAACCCGGGAGACGTGTCATCCTGTGAAGATTTCAAAAGCGTAACCCAGACGATGAGGGAGAAACCGAGCGGCTGGAGGAGTAGACTGTCTGTGCTGGTTTGATTAATGTGTATCTCTGCTCTCTGTGGGCTTTCCCATTAACCCCACCTCTCTCACACAAACACATACACACACACACACACACACACACAGGCACACACACGAGAACGCACACACTCCCCTCCCGTCCTGCATTAGAACAACATCAGCACTTAATTAAACAGGCCATTTCACACCTGGTGTGCATAGCGGCGCTCCGACAAGCCTGCCTCCATATGCTCTCTGTGGTCATGCACTGCCAACACCACACAAAGGCTTGCTAATCTGAATCTCTCTCCCTCACGCCCACACAAACACACACACACACACACACACACACACACACACACACACACACACTCACACTCAAAGGCACGCCATCAATGCGTGCACTCGCCTTCGGGAAGGTCCGTGTCGTGCTTGTTTGTGTGACACAGAAAGCGAAGCAGCTGGAAGGTGGGATTATTATCTGCATGCTTTAACAGGAAAAACCAAACCACGTAGTGTTATGCTTTTGAGTGAGTGTGTGTGTGTGAGTGTGTGTGGGTGGGTGTTTGGGTTTGGACATGTGGGTACAACACATTAATAACATAGAATCACTTTGAAACAGGAAGTGACAGCTTCAGATGTGTTTTTTTTTGTTTTTTGTTTTTTGCAGTGACATCAGTGCATCTCATGATCTGGACCTCATTCGGGCGTACGCGTACACTGTGTTTGTAATTCATTCATTCATCTTCTACCGCTTTATCCGATCTTCCCTCAGGTCACGGGGAGCCTGTGTCTATCTCAGGCGTCTATGGGCATTAATGCAGGATACGCCCTGGATGGAATGCCAAACCATCGCAGCGTACACACACACACACACACACACACACACACACACTTACATTCATACACTAGGGACAATTTTTCCACAATGCCAATAAACCTACCGTACATGTTTTTGGAGTGGGGGAAACCAGAGAACCCGGAGAGAAAAACCCCTGAGAACCCCTGAGCACGGGGAGAACATGCAAACTCCACACACACACATGGCCGAGACGTGAATGGAATCCGGACCCTGGCGCTCGGTGGTTGTTGAAATTTGTAATCGTCAACATTTTCTACAGTAACTGTCATTTAATTATGTTTTTTTGCTGTAACTGTAATGGATTACTGTTATTTTATTTTATAATTAAATTATGCCATTACATCTAACTAGTTACTCCCCAACACTGTTTATAAATATATAAAGAAATGTAACACAGCGCTCTCTCTATACAGCGCATAATGTAAAAACAAACAGTGTCAGTGATGTGCCTCTAGAGGCCGCTCTCGTACAGAACAGAAGCCGGAAAAACTATCAGGACAGGTTTTTTTTACCGATAGCTGATAGTTCCGACAATTGACTACGAGTGCAGACTATTTGGTAAAACTGATTAATTAATGAACCTCTAATAGGACTAGTCCGCTGTTTAATCTGTATGACAATTTAACAATAATAATAGTAATAATATTTTTTCATAATAAATACAGATGATTATCACATTTTCCAAGCCATTTTTTTTAGCTCTGCCCACATAAGAACGTGAAAATTGCCATTTATTTCCATTAAACACGTTGCATCTACTTACACTGTTTTACTTTAAAACAGACCTTTATTTATCTTACTCTTATCTACACCATGTAAGATCCATACCGCTCTTTTCTCTCAAGCTCGTTACAATTTTCCCTCCAAAAATGCGTTGATCAATTACGAAGTAAAAGAGACGCGTTATCCCAAGCATTTCGGAAGACCTTTTTCAAACCTTTAAGTCACGCCGTGCTGGAAAAAAAAAAGACTTGGGCTTCGTTTGCCTGAAAGAGCAAGGTTTGTGGACACATGAGAACATTCCAGACGTCTGCTGTGACGGCATGATGCGCCGCTCGGTTTGTGCGAGATTCGTTCGGTGTTCGCACGAGTGTTCGTGAAGTCCCGTAGGTGAGGTGTGGTGTCATGTGGAGGCCTGCGTTCACATCCATCCCAACAAGGCCACTCAAGATCTTCCAAGCCGTGTAAATCAGATCTTCATGGAGCTGGTTTTGTGCACCGGTTTGCTTCTTCTCACCGAAGTGAATGCAAAATTTAATGTGCATCCAAGAATAGAGCAGGAAAAATCCTGATACTTTTGTCCATGAAGTGAACAAAAAAAACAAAACATCCTGAAAGCACCATCCTGTTAGTGCTGATGAAGAAAAGCGTCTAGTGTGTCTCCTGGATCTAAAGCATTTCAAACTGTGTGCATAAGATATGTGTGTGTGTGTGTGTGAGAGAGAGAGAGGGAGAGACTGGGATCAGCCACAGAGACAGATAGAGAGCAGGAAAGAGAGAGAGAGATCCTCTCCCTGCTCCAGATGGAGGGGTCAGTGCTGCTTGGCTGCTCTCCTCATGTCTGCGTCGGCTACACAAAAACACAGGCAGCCCTCAGGGCAACGTCATCCCTCCTCCTCCTTCTCCTTTCTTTTCCTCCTGCACTCATCCCAGTACTTTTTATCCTTGCTGATCCCACCCTCTCTATCTTTCCTCCCTCCCTCCCTCCCTCCCTCACCCTCTTGTCCGCCTGTAAGGAGACAGATAACGGGGCGGCGCACCTGTAGAGCTAAATCATTTCGAAACGCGGAAAAGGCGTAAGGACGAGGCGGACGTGGCTTTCGTCCGCCGCCGGAGACGCGAGTCGGTAAACATTCCTCCTTCCTGCGGGAAAAAAAGCGACTTTTTAACATCGGCCGAGCCGCAACATAAGCTCCGTCTATTAGTCATAATTAGTCAGTGATCATCGCCGTGCTGTGATTCACCGTTTCATCAAAGGCTGAGCATTCGGGCCTTGCCGCTCAGTGTGATGCCTGTGTGGGAGTGAAGCAGGCTGCTGAGCTTAAATCAACGCCAGTGTGTTAGAACGACTACACACACACGCACGCACATGCACACGCACGCACACACGCACGGGCACGGCAGGAGTCCAGGGCACGGTAAGGCCAGGATGCACCGCATATGCTGGAAGACTAGAGCGTATGCTAAAAAGGGTACCGGCTGCCAGGCACCGGAGGGGATTTACACGACTCGCTCGGTGTATCGACGAGGTTTTTTACGCGAAAAAAAAAAAAAACGTTCTTGGCGGAAACCCACTCAACAAGAAGACACGGGTGCTGATACTTTGACCTTACTCCTAATAGCGAGCGCCGCTTCGCGCTTGTTAGAGGAAACGTTTTCGTAACGTGCATATAATGGAGGTGAGTAGTAAAAGACAGGAAGAGAAATGCTCAGCAATGCCTGTGGTGGGCGCTATATGGAGGCAGAACAGAGTCTGGGACGGTTGTGATTTTCTCAACACATCGACTCTGAGGATAAAATGCTGCCTTGCTGCCTAATAACATCCCTTTCACTAAGAGGAGATGAAACGTGGATTGCATCATCAGGTGACGGTGAAGCCGGTGAAGAACGTTTGTTGAGGAACACAAGAGGCACGATCTGTCACCAGTAACAGTCCTTCCGGATCGCCACCTCATCTCCTCGCGTTCTTCTTCTTCTTCTTCTTCTTCGGGTTGATAGGGGTCGCCTTATCCCCGGGTCATCTTTCAAACCACTAACTTCCCTCATCACACCCACAGCCTTCATCTCATCCTCATCATTCTTCTAGCGCTACATACCTCGTGTTTCCTTTCCACACACCTCAAATCTCTATCGCTCCTCTCAACTAGTCTCCAAAAAAAGCATAATTTGCATAATTTGACTCCGCCTCCTGTCTTTCCGTCAGTGACACACAACCATGCACGAAACAAAAAATGACACATAATAACACGCGAGAATCTTTTAAAAATAGTACATCTGTTTTGTGTGTGTGCTTGTTTTTTTTTTACCAGGCATAGTGTGTGTGTGTGTGTGTGTGTGTGTGTGTGTGTGTGTGTGTGTGTGTGTGTCCTTTGTGGTCTGTTTTTAAATGCCACCCACCCACGGAAAAGCAGAGCAATAGAGCGAGCCAAAATAGCAGAAATGCAGACAGAACAAGGAAGGAAGGAAGGAAGGAAGAAAGATAGAGTGAGTGCGAAAGATGGTGAATAGCTGAGTAGGTGTGTGTGTGTGTGTGTGTGTGTGTATGAGCACGAGCATAAGGGGAGTACGAGTGTTTGCGAGGGTGGATTTGTAAAAGATTGGGGTTATGTGCTCTCTTCAGGGAGTAATAAATCAAAGAGCAGGGAGCAGAGAGAGGCGAGAGCCGGCTCCGGTCTGAGAGAGAAAGAGAGGGAAAAGTAGGAGAGAAAGAGAGGATGACTGATTAAGAGCAGAGATTCAGGGGTGGCTGACTCGGAGCACCAGGTCCAACCCTACTCGGTGGGGTGAATCGCTAGGGAATGGTCCGAGGCGCCGAGGAAATCGGACACACCCCCACACGGAGAATCGTGCAGTGTCTCCCACCAAACAGTGGTGCTCGATGAGTCTGTGTGTGTGTGTGTGTGTGTGTGTGTGTGTGTGTGTGTGAGCTAAAATCAGACACATCAGCACCATCCTTCCACTCAGCATGGTTCCGGAGCCAGATCCTCCCCCATGCACGCTCCCTCAATAACCCCCCCATCACCCCCACACACTCTGCCTTTCTAAAAAAGGCCACCCACTTCCTGGCCACACCCACAAACGTCCAGAGGAAGCCGGAAGCACGCTTTGCCAGTGTGAGAAACGATTCCTTCAGGAAATCTGAGGATAAAATTATCCGCATTATTTTTTTCCCTCAGACGAAATTCTTGACGCAACACTTTTCCGACGACGACGAGCGTCAAACCGGGGACCGCCAGGAGCGCCGAACCCGATGGCTTCAATGGGGAAATGTGGACGCGAGAAAAAATAAACGCTATAGATTGTTTTGGATTTCTGCTAGCTAGCAGGAGAAGGCGGGTCTGAACAGGTCACGAATCGATGACCTACAACGATATTATGATGGCTGAGTGTGACCCCGGAGTCGTGACGGACAAAATCCTTGCAGTGACACTTTCCTACAACGCCGAGCGCCAAACCGGGGACTGTCAGGAGTGCCGACAACCTAACAGGAGTCTTTTTGTCCCGCCCTTGTCCGATATTATGACAGCTGAGCGTGACCCAGGGGTCGTGGGTCTTATAGACTGACAAAACGTGTGAGCCTTTTCGTGAACTTGTGTGTAAATAAAAACAAAATCCACGCTTTGTCCAGAACGACCCACAGAGAGTACAGATACAAGAGTACACGGCCAAAGGTCAAAGGATCACTAAGGGAAGTTTTTACCTCGAGGTTCCTCGGCTTGCTTGGCCAGCTTGCGCAGCGCGGCGGCGAATCCGGAGTGAGCAGACTGAGCGGCCGGGCTGCCATTGGCCACGATGGAGCCGTTGAGGGGCGACGGCGTGAGCGGGCTGACCGTCGCCGTGGTGCGCGTCGCCGTGGAGATCATGCCTAGTGAGGGCGACTTCGGCTCATGGCTCATGCCTGCCGGGAGACGGAGAGAAACAATGAGACAACTGTTCGGGAGGCTCTGTTTGGTTTATCCAGGGCCTGGCTTTCAGTTGGGTATGACACGCTCAGTCCATCAGCAGCTGCTGAGTCATGGATTTAGACAAATAGGCCTGTGGGTATGGCTCACACACACGCGCACACACCCACACGAACACACACACACACACACAAGTATAGATATATATAAATATATATAAACACTGAACACCATCGACAGATGGGGGGTAAAGAGGTGTAGGTCAAGGGGTTGCACTCAAGGTCAAACATAGCTTGTGAACAAAAGCAGCACACCCACACACCCACACACAAACACACCATCTTTATTCCAGGCATATTTCTTAACCAATACCCACTTCAAAATATAGTTAATCATTCTCGCTTCTGATTGGCTGGAAGCATCGAGTCAATTTATACACAAAGTGCAACTATTAATCCGGTTCAGACTCTTTTTAAAAACCTGTTAAGAATAGAATTTATATCACAACCTCAAAAGCACACCCACAAATACGTTGTTAACTAAATGCATGTACGCCAAATACGCTAAACTTGCACACGTTTGCACGTTACGTCCTCGCAGTTTTTTTTCCGGTCACGTGACTGATTCCATCCGATTCCTCGCGGCCCTGTATCCGAGCCGACTCAGGAACCGGTGTTTAAATAAAATGTCTATTTTAGCCCTTTCATTCAGACGGGTTTGAATTTCAACACACAGCAATTTCTGAACACACACATTTGCTCTCACACGCCTTTACACACACACACACATGCACACTTCTGTCTATAAACTGACGTGACATGAATCGTAGTGTTGATGTCGGGTTTCTTTTAACAGAGCGACGGATTTACGAGCGCTCTGTCACTCTGAAAGAAGACACCAGTGACAGTAGCGGAATCTTTACACACACACACATACACACACACACACACACAAAACACACACACACACATACACACACACACACACACACAAAACACACAGACTAAACACACAGACTAAACACACCAAAGCACACACGCACGAGGACTGTATTCACAGCCTAAGGATGATTCGAGGGCAGAGTATTTTTATGCAGCTTGTGATCAGGCAGGTCGAAACAGACGCCAGGCCGTGGGCAGAGAGAAAAGGAGAGAAAGATAAAGAAAGAGGAAAAGAGAGAGAGAGAAGACTGCAACTTGATAGGGAGAGACAGCATGGGAGGTGTGAGGTCACTTGGGTAGTGTGCGTACATGTAAGTGTATGTGTAAGTGTGTGTGTGTGTGTGTGTGTGTGTGTGTGTGTGTGTGTGTGTGTGTGTGTGTGTGTGTGTGTGTGTGTGTATGATGTGAGCGCTGCGCTTCTGTACTATAAGATAACCCCTGCCTGACCTTGTGCACTCCGGCTGAACCTCTCCGAGCGATGAATAATGAAATTAAAATGGTCACCAGCATACAACTGGGACTAGCCCCTCCCTCTTTCCTCATACACACATACACACACACACACACAAAACATGTGATTCTAAAAAACTGGGTCTCATTTGTCATGTCGATAATAAATGATGCCCTTTAGTAGCCACTTTCTTCGACACCAATCAACAATCTGACCAATCAGATACAGTCAGGATTCCAGGCTCCTCCTCCTAGTGGTTCTGGTTCCTATTTGCCTGCTTCCCAAAAACTCCTGTGAAGGTTCTGGGAGTATGGGTATGGGAGAAGATCCATCGCTTTCAATTGATGTTTTAAGAGGAATAACGATGTTTCCATTACAATCTATGGGAGAAAATAGAGCTTTTCTACTGGCTGGTATATGAGGAAACAAAAGATTCCCACTGGGTGGTATGGAAGGAAATAGAGCGTTTCCAATGGATGGTATGGGATGAGATAGAGCATTTCCACTAAATGGTTTTGCGAAGGGGAAAGAGCTCATCCACTGGATGTTATGGAAGGAACATGAAACCTTTCCACTGGATGGTATGGAAGGAGATGGAGCGTTTCCAGACCGGAGCATTTCATTAGCAAGCTAGCTGGAACTTCTGTGTTTACTTCTGTGAATCAACAGTACAACACATCGACTGGTGCCCGCGTTCTTACTAACAAACTATAACGTTACATGGTAGCCCTGACAACGTACCGGAATTGCCTACTTTTATAGCAACAGAACTGAAGCCGTAACCATTCCCGTAACCGACCAGGAAAAGCTACAAACCCGCTCAACAAGGTTTCTTCGATGCCGACTTCAAGGGAGTCAAAGATGGTTGCCAAAGCATGACGTTATCCCATAAATAAATAAATATAACAGGTATGAACTCTTCACTATATTAGCGTATATTACCGTATGGAACTTGACGGAAGCGCATTGCATTCCGTATAGCCTAAGCGTATCACCAGTTTATATGGAAAAGTAACAGGAACAGAATTCTTAAAGGAGCCACGTCCCATATTTTACACTTAAAACAACCACTAAACATTAAACTTAACAAGAACTTAATTAACAAGAAATTTATTTAAAGAATAATTTCCATTGTAAAAAAAAAAAAGTTAAATAATCAATAATTTTATTAAAGGGAGATATTTTGAGTGAAATGATCACATCTGTTACAGTTAGTTAGAGTGTAGAAACATGAAAAGTATTCATTTATGGTACATAGAAAACGTGCGATTAATCACGAGTTAACTCATGGCGTTAACTCAAGTGTTACAAGCGCTACAGACAAGTCAACATGACAAAAATACTTCATCGTTAAATAAAACTCGGTAGTGCTTGACCGAGCTAACCGTACACCCCAGTGAAGCACGTGTCCGTTTTTTTTTTTATTATTATTATTTCTAGCGAAAGAGAAATGACATCATTCGGAGTTTCCACTTTCTCTGATGCATCAAACTATATCGAATTATTCATTGTGCCACAGTGTCCAAGAGCATCGATACGATCTATAAGCGTTCTTTAAGCTACCTTGAAATCCGTGAAAAAGGCTTTGGAGCATAGCAGGAAAATAAACAAATAAACAATGCTCAACTCCAAACCCTAACTCCAAACCTCCATGAGATGCTCATTTAGTTCATGTCAAGCAAGACTCTACAGGAGCCTCCTGAGATATTTTTCGACGCGAAACGAAGCCGCCCGCCGTGATTGCTGATGAGCGACACCGCAACCAATCAACCAATCAGATTCAATCAAATCAACCAATCAATATCCAAATACACGACAGCACACGAAGCCTGAAGGTGCACTTTTCAATTTGGACAGAGAGCTCGACAGAGTTGTGAGAAGCAGCATGCTTACACACACACACACACACACACACACACACACACACACACACACACACACACACACACACCACACACACACCACACACCTCTCTCTCATGTCTCACATGGGCACACACACTAACACACACGGAATTCACACAGTGCCTCTCCTCCCCTCACACACACACACACACACACACAACACACACACACACACACACACACACACACACACACACACACACCTCTCTCTCTCTATCTCACATGGGCACACCACAACTAACACACACCGGAATTCACACTTAGTGCCTCTCCTTCCCCTCACGCTCACACACACACACACACACACACACACACACACACACACACACACAGTTTCGGGTCCTACCCCTCCTCGGTGTGCTGCACGAAACAGAAAAGCGGCGCCTAGCTTACTGCACAAAGGAGCGACATCGTCTCCGTCACCCATCGCTGCATCTTCCAAGCCTCGCTCGTCCAAGCTGCCGAGGGAATCACCATCTTTCTGCTCTCTCTTTCTCTCCTTTCCTCCTTCTCTCTCTCTCTCCCTTTCACAAAGAGCTTATCTAACAAAGCAGCTCTCTTTCTCACACACACATACTGACTGCCTATCTCTTTCTCTCTCTCTCTCTCTCTCTCACCCTCCCACTTCTCTCTCGCTCTCTCTCTCTCTCTCCAAGCGAGTGAAAACTCTCAGCCTAGCAGCTGCTGCAATGTCACATGACCTCCTCTCCCTGCTTTCCTCTCCTCCTCCTCCTCCTCCTCTTCCCCTCTCAACCTATAATTCCTCAGCCTGTCGGAGATAACAGAGGCATGCTCCCACTGCCAGAGAGAGAGGGAGAGAGAGAGACAGAGAGACAGAGAGAAAGAAAGAGGGAGAGAGAGAGAGAGAGATCAGCTGCCTCTTCCTTGTAGCCATGGCCACTCACTCCATCTAACCCATTCTCTTTGAAGTTTGGGGGATTTAGCCTTGGTGTGTGTGTGTGTGTGTGTGTGTGTGTGTGTGTGTGTGTGTGTATGTGTGTGTGTGTGTGTGTGTGTGTGAGAGAGAGTATGTGTGTGAGTATGTGTGGAGAGATAGAGCCCGAGGCAGAGGTGGAGGCTTGTTCTGGCGTGCACTGTTAAGACCTTGCCCCGCAAACAACCTCCCTCCCGCAGCAACACACACACACACACACACACACACACACACACACACACACACACACACACACACACACACACACACATATATACTCTCAGGCTATGAATCAAGCATCACAATCCTTTACATGCTTCAGTACTGAGTGGAATGAATGTCAGAATCTGTTTGGTCGATGCCGTGTGATGATAAAAAAACAAACAAACAAACAAAAAAAACAACAACCCTAAAGCGTCTTTGCGATCACGAACGAAACGTGCCATCGGGGCTCTGTCACTCGGCGGTTAATATTTAATCAGATATCGGCGAGGAATGAAAGGGTTAACGATAGGATTCATCACTCCTCCCCCTCGCTGCTATCATCAGTGGCTAGAATGACTTGTTCCTTTTACTCATTTCCTCCTCGCTCGGCTTGCGTCTTCCTCCGAGAGAGAGAGAGAGAAAGAGGGGGAGAGAGAGAGATAGATGGAGAGAGGGGAGGGGAGAGAGGGAGAGAGAGAGGGGGGGAGAGAGAGAGGGCGAGGGGAGAGGAGGGAGAGGGGGGGGGGGGAGAGAGAGACAGGGAGAGGGATTAGTGGGTGATAGAGAGATAGAGAGAAGGAGGATAAGGGAGTCCGAAGGATATGGAGAAAGAGAAAGAAATTAGATGGTATATGAGAAAATGAAACGAGAGAGAAAATTAATGGAGGGATGAGAGAGAGGGAGAGGGGGGAAGAAAAATGGAAAGACTAAAAAGGGAGACAGGTCGAAAGAGAACGAGAGAGAGAGAGAGAGACAGAATGACATGAATAGAGAAAGAGGAGATCGTGAATGGAGAATGGAGGATAGAGTGATGGGAGACAGAGAGAGATACCATATGGGTGGAGAGACAGAGTGAAAAAGAGGGAAAGTGAGACAAAGCGATAAACAGAAGAGAGAGACAAAATGATACGGAGAATGAGAGAAGAGAGACAATGAGATGGTATATGATAGTGAGAAATGAACCTAGAAAGAGAGTACAACGGGGGATAGAGAGATGACAGAATGAAGGAGAGGCCCAGAAAGAGAGACAGACCACACAAGAGAAACAAAAACAGGAAGACAGGATAGACAGAGAAAGAGGGGGATACATGAAAGAGAGGCAGAATGACATGGAGGAAGAAAAAGCTATGATGGTGAGAAATCAACAGAGGGAGGGATAGAATGGGGTTGTTAGACCTTGACAAAGAGAAATAAAAAGATACAGAGAGAGGAAAGAAAGAATTAAAGGGAGACAGAGAAAGAAATGGAATGAAAGTGAAATAAAGTGAAAATGAGAGATGGTGAATGATAGAATGATAGACACAGAGAGAGAGAGAGAGAGAGAGAGAGAGAGAGAGAGAGACTCATCACCCACAAAGATAGAGAGATAGAGATAAATAGAGCCTGAGGCAGAGGTGTAGTCAGCGGCCATCTCAAGAACAGCACTCAGCTTTGTGCTTCGTCCCCTCTGGGCAGAGCAACACACAAACACACACACACACACACACACACACACACACACACACACACACACATACACACACACACACACACACACACTGTGTCACCACTTTTGCCCTCACAAACCAGAAAATGTGTTTTCTTATCAGTCCCCAACAGGAAACAAAGATATAGTGGGCGGGGATAGCAGCACTGAGCATCATCCACCACACACACACACACACACACACACACACAGACACATCGCACGTAAAGCCAGTGTTTGTGATTCGCATGCACACACACACACACACACACACATATGCACGCAACCCCCCTTTCACTTAAGGCTTCATATTTCCTAACTTTGATTCACAACGTCTCTCTCTCTCTCTCTCTCTCTCTCTCTCTCTCTCTCACCCACACACACACACACACACACACAACACACAGTGACACCAAGACATACTATCAGTGGAAGGAGATCATATGTCAAGTACATGTCTCTTTCGCAAGTTAATCACTAAACACTCCACCATTTCTTATGTGTTGATCCTGCAGGTGTTGACATCAACACACCTCACAGCAAACCAGAAGCCAAATTATACTCTACAACAGGGATCACCAACCTTTTTGTAACTGAGAGCTACTACATGGACACCGAGTCATATAAAGGGCTACCAGTTTGAAATACTCCTCTGAAATAACAAATTTACCTTTAGTTATATATTATTATTATTATTAATGATACTCATTTATCTATGTGAATACACTTGTGATTTTTGACAGTGACTATCAACAACGAATTAACTACATTTTACATTATAGACGCATCTCACTGATGAGTTGTGCACTTTTTATAGCAAGCCTGAGAGCTACTCATGTGCTCCTTGGGGGCTACCTGGTGCCCACGGGCACCACGTTGGTGACCCCTGCTCTACAACAAAGTGTACTATACTCTAAAATGTATACTCTATAAAGTGTTCTATCGTCTATAATGTATATTCTATAATGTGTGCTACACTTATAACGTATACTGTATAAAGTGTACTATACTCTAAAATGTATACTCTATAAAGTGTTCTATCGTCTATAATGTATATTCTATAATGTGTGCTACACTTATAACGTATACTGTATAAAGTGTACTATACTCTAAAATGTATACTCTATAAAGTGTTCTATCGTCTATAATGTATACTCTATAATGTGTGCTACACTTATAGCGTATACTGTATAAAGTGCACTATACTCTAAAATGTATACTCTATAAAGTATACTATAATCTATAATGTATACTCTATAATGTGTGCTACACTTATAGCGTATACTGTATAAAGTGCACTATACTCTAAAATGTATACTCTATAAAGTATACTATAATCTATAATGTATACTCTATAATATGTGCCACACTTATAGCGTATACTGTATAAAGTGCACTATACTCTAAAATGTATACTCTATAAAGTATACTATAATCTATAATGTATACTCTATAATGTGTGCTACACTTATAACGTATACTGTATAAAGTGTACTATACTCTAAAATGTATACTCTATAAAGTGTTCTATCGTCTATAATGTATACTCTATAATGTGTGCTACACTTATAGCGTATACTGTATAAAGTGCACTATACTCTAAAATGTATACTCTATAAAGTATACTATAATCTATAATGTATACTCTATAATGTGTGCTACACTTATATATATGTATAAAGTGTACTATACTAAAATGTATACTCTATAAAGTATACTATAATCTATAATGTATACTGCTACACTTATATAAAGTGTGAGACTATGGACACGAGTCATATAAGGGCTACCAGTTTGAAATACTCCTCTGAAATACAAATTTACCTTTATACATATTATTATTATTATTATATTAATGATACTATTTATCTATGTAAATACACTGACAGTGACTATCAACAACGTATACATTTTACATTATAGACGCATACTGATGAGTGTGCTACACTTATAAGCGTATACTGTATAAAGTGCACTATACTCTAAAATGTATACTCTATAAAGTATACTATAATCTATAATGTATACTCTATAATGTGTGCTACACTTATAGCGTATACTGTATAAAGTGCACTATACTCTAAAATGTATACTCTATAAAGTATACTATAATCTATAATGTATACTCTATAATGTGTGCTACACTTATAACGTATACTGTATAAAGTGTACTATACTCTAAAATGTATACTCTATAAAGTGTTCTATCGTCTATAATGTATATTCTATAATGTGTGCTACACTTATAACGTATACTGTATAAAGTGCACTATACTCTAAAATGTATACTCTATAAAGTATACTATAATCTATAATGTATGGTATACTTCTAATGTATACTCTATAAAAGTGCTCCATAATCTATTACGTATGCTCTATAATGTATCATCTATACTACACTATCATCACTAAATACAATTCGTTTGTTTTGTAATAAACAAATACCGTGGAAGCATTGTTTATTACACAACTCAATGGCAGTCTACTACACTGCATTACAGCTGATACTCAGTGTGTTTATTTGAAAGCTCGCTACTTGGTCTGTTGGGGCTCAAACCTCGAACCGAATGAACAACAAGTCAAAACAGGCTCTATTAAAGACGACACATCTGAGCTGTATTAAACGACTGGAAGTGCTACGACGGCGAAGGACCCGTCAGAAAGCGAGCTGGTGTGAACGACTGCTAATCACGAGTCGAAGCCTTTACGGTGTTTTGGAACAATGTGACTCACACCGTCATCCTTTTACATATCTCATACCTGACTCAGCCTCATTAGTTAGACCTAAATATCAAATCCTCTGTGACCTAAATGAGGTGTTGGAAGAAAGGAAAAAACGAACTGCATGCTACTGTGACCAGTACGACTGGAAACAAAAACACTCTCTTTAACCCTTTAAGGCCCTGGAACAATACAATAGATTCAAAAAGACAACAGGTAAACGTAATTTCCTTTCGCGTCTGATACTTAGTGTTAGTGCCCGTTGTGTGTGCTTTGTACTGGGGGGGGGGGGGGGTGGGGGGGGGGGGGGGGGGGGGGGGGGGGGGGGGGGGGGGGGGGGCGGGGGGGGTGTGCTTTAATACCGGAAAAAGATTCAATAAAACGATTTCTATTGGATATAACAGGACATGAATAGTTCAAATGAAAAACATACTGTTTATTTATTAATTTACTGGTACAGGCGAATGAAAGCCGGTATGCGCTATATTTTGTCTCCAGCAGAGGGCGCTAGATGACACCTAATAAAACGATATTTCGGCAAACCCTTTTGGGTGGCATTTTCACATCACGTGACAATTTAGAAAGACTATTTTCCGATATTCTGATAAAGCACTAAAAAAAAAAACATTTTTTATATCATAATCTGAAGTGCGAATCTTTTCATGCGATGCTCGTATATATTGGCACCCTTTCAAGAGCAAATGTCATTGATGGTTTATATATTGTCTCGGTAGCCTGAAAACACAGAGATACACACACACACACACACACACACACACACACACACACACACACACACACACACACACACACACACACACACACACACAGTGTAATCCCCAGTGGCTCCGGTGTGGCCTGGCCTGCTGAGCAGATAACAGGCAGAGTGCCCTAGAGAGACGTTAATCTTTAACCAGGAACAGATTTGCCTATCAGCTCGTTAAAAGAAGCAGAGCACTGTAAAGTCTGCTATCTAGTGTAACTCATCTGCCACTCTTTACCTGTGAATAGTGAGTGTGAGTGTGTGTGTGTGTGTGTGTGTGTGTGTGTGTGTGTGCACAAGTCCACGAGGGGATGGTTGTCAATGTGGCCACAAGCTCGGAATTTCAGCCCAGAGGATGGTAAGAATGAGTGGAGAGCACATGATTCACCCAGCGTCACTGATTCTGTCAGTGTGGTTTGGAAGGGGCATCACACACACACACACACACACACACACACACACACACACACACACACACACACACACACACACACACCTCTGCATCTAGGTCTATCAATACAAGAATGTTTCCAAATATGTGTGCGTGTGTGTGAGTGTGTATCCGTCCTGATGGTTGCTATGGAAACATACCCCCTCCCCTCACCCTAATATCAAAGGTTGAAAGGTTTATTCGAAGAAGTAATCATAAAAAAAAAAAAAAAAAGAAAAAAGAAAACGTGGTGACGTCAACATAAAACCAAATGCGACTAATTTATGGGCGTGTCCCAATATGCACATTCATTAATATTCATATAACGGCTTAGATTAGACGATTGTAAATAGAACCCTTTAATGGTTTATAACGACAAAGTTCGTAGTGAGCTCCGAGTCTGTGTGTGTGTGTGTGTGTGTGTGTGTGTGTTGCTCGGAGGCAGGATGTGTTTGCTCCATCATTATAGCCCAGGCCTGCATCCAGCTCCATTAAAGAGCTACAGCAGACAGCAGGGGAACCATTACGGCTCAGAGAACGCCTCATCCACCTACAGCATTTTTGCGATTACACTGACACACACACTGAGAGAGAGAGAGAGAGAGAGAGAGAGAGAGAGAGAGAGATCACAAGCTTGGCTTCCACATTCTACCTAATGCACTCTGCTGGCTAAAGACTAGCATTACATTACGACACATAATCACACAAAATTACACACAAATAGAGGAGACACACAACACGGACAAAGGCTAGACAAAGGCGTGCATTTTGTACAAGGTCGCTTTTGGATCAGTGGGGTGTTCAATAATTCCAACACCAGAAGATCTTTCCTCAGAATTGCAGCCGCTTGAAATACTTTACACTGACAAAAGGTTTGGACACCTGAACATTTTTTTTTTCACATTTGCTCACACGTTCCACTAGATTTTGTAAAGATGTTGCTGCAGTAAAGTCAGGTACTGATTTAGGTGAGGCGAGGGGAGGCCAGGGCTGCACTCTCAGTGTTCACATTTATCCCAATTCAAAGCTCTATAGCAGGAGATCTTCCACAAACCTCCAACCCATGTGAAGCACATCTTCATGGAGATGGCGTTGTGGGTGTGCTAGACATATTTGAGGAGTATTTTGCATGCACGCATTATCATGAAATACGTTACAACAACAACAAAGAAAATCACAAGGTCCATAGGAGGACTGGGGCGAGATGATGATGCAATATCGACATCACGTCCGTGTTTTCAGATCATATCATTATGCCTTTAAATTACATTTCTATTTTTCTATTCAAACTTAAATTAAATTAAGCGTAGTTGCTGTGTTGCTGCTATTTGGCTGTTATTTTTTAAGTAACTTTTGTGTAAATGTAAATTATGCAAAAAAAATTGCTAACAATTTCTGGTAAAAAAGGGTCCTTCAGAGAAAAAAACAATGCTACAATTCCTCGAAAAAAACTAAACAAACAAAAACAAAACACTGCCACGATTCAGTGTTCTACAAAACAAAACAATACAAAACAACACACTGTTTTACCATCCTTTCATTTTCGTACGCAGTCTTTTCTCAAAAACTGGAGATTTCCCCGTGTCCTTACACACAAACTTATTCTTTTAGCGTGAAAAGAAAACACGGCGTGCACAAATCCCACAGGATCCAAACCCATTTACGAGCTCACGGGCCATCTCGTATTTGCATATCATTTGCATATAATGCATATTCATATATCTGGGCAATTTTTCTTACAGGGAGACCAAACGCATGGCGAAATGATGTCTATGTCGCAAACCTTGATCTTGCTCAGCTCTACCTCTTCTCTTTTTCGTTTATCTCCCGCGACCTCTTTTACCCAGAGTTCCCCCCGGTCTCGGAGGTGCGCATGACACGGTGGTCTCCTGCATTAATGGTTCAAGAGCCAACGCTAATCAGAGCTCAGATGTTGCCTGCGGTTTGCTAATTTTGCTAATTACTGCTCCCTTGCGCTCTGCCAGAACCCAAGTTAACGCAGTTCCTGACACACACACACACACACACTTAAACACACAAATACACACACAGGCACACACTCACAAATGCCCCAATTACAACCTAATAGCCTGTCTGCCCGAAAGAGAGAGGAAAAGGGAATAATCATGAATGGGGGAAGGAAGGAGTTTGGTGTGTGTGTGTGTGTGTGTGTGTGTGTGTGTGTGTGTGATAAATAGCTCCTGTTAGTTCATTCCCCTCTTCAGGCTCATCAGTAGACACACGCTGGGCTTGTCTCCATGGCCACACTCTGAAAGCACGGCTGGAAGACAGAGAGCTGTGGGTAAGACCTAATTAACGGATGCCATCGGCCAACGAGAAACGGCTCAAGGAATCATGGGTAATGCAGTTTCTGCCTCCTTCGTCGCTCCTAATACAGACTAAACAGTCTACTGTGACCGCTCCCACACGTCCGATAAAAACGCTGAATGCCAAAAGTCACACGGCACAGACAAACATATACAAAAGTATCTTTTGCCAGCTTGGAAAGCACTTTTGGAAAATAAATGAAATAAAAGCGTATTGGCTGACTGTAGTAATTTTAGACCTATCATCTACATCTACATGCAACTACAGCCGGGAGATTATCGAATATCGATTAATTCGAGTATATGGTTCATGCCGATGTTGAAAATATGCAAATCGGTTTTTACGATTTCACCTTGGTTTGGCACAGTGAGGTTCCGTAGTTCTCCACCTACCGCCCCGTACTTGTAATTTTGAAGAGTCCGAAGATCTGGTTCCCAAAAGGGGCGGGGTTTCGTCAGTTGTATGGAAACGCTTCGGGGTTGCAATTTCAGATGTTCAACAAGCCAAAGCCCTTGATAAATAAAAAATGCAATCTGATTTGAATTTGAGTCGATTTGAATACATTCACTATATGGACAAAAGTATTGGAACACTTGACTCTTCCAGCCGTACGAGGCTCTTTCCCACAAGCTGGAGACGGCATTGGATGCAGCAGAATGAAATTTCCTATTAAACCGGGAGACGCAGACCTGTTCCAGCATGACATTTCTCCTGCTCCATGAAGATCTGCTTCACATCTGCCATTTGGCAGATGATCTTGTCCAGCCTGAGAAATTCAGGGTCAGGGCTTTGTATGGTGGTACTGGGGATTTGAACTAACAACCTTCGGATCAGAAGTCCAAAACCTTATTCCATGGAGCTCAAACCTATGTGGCTGAACGAATCTCCACAAATCCACTCCGAAATCCAGATACCTGATTAGAGATTTAAGATTGGAGATTTTGAGGACTGTAAAAGGAGACTGAATAATGAATTAGATGTATAGAAAGAAACAGAAGGTAACAGAGAGGTGTGCGCAAACTTTTCCTTCGTTCCACATCACGTGACTGATTGTTATTACTACGTAAATAGTGGAAATCACGAGATATCGGTTTCTGCAAAGCGCGGGGGTGAAGAAACCCAACAGTCGTTCAGAATGAGAGCGCTGTTGCGTGTGAGGAACGAGTCAGATCACGAATCAAGAAAAAGCCTCATCAGGAACGAAACCGTTAAACACCGAACGCGGGCATTAGGAATGTATGAATGAAAGGTATTCGAGTTATGCCCAACTAATCCGCATCCAAACAAACAGGGAGAACAAGGAGGCAGTCACACTCCTTCTGTATGAGCAAACACACATACACACACACACACACACACACATGACATTCAGCTGATCTGGCGTCTGCTCGTGGCTCTTTAATGAAGGCTTTCTCCTGACCTTAGCCATCCAACTTAAAAAGACGACGGTGTGATGCCTGAATAATGGAATATCGTGTGTGTGTGGCCTCTTCTATGGGAAGTTAATAAGAAACACACTAAAAAAAAAAAAAAAAAAAAAAAAAAAAAACACTTAACAAGGTGTCTGTGTTGCTTGGTTTTTAAGAACCGCCCACACGAGACCAGAATCTGATCCTTTGCACAACCAGTTTCTTGTCGGCACTTCCCGCTGAAATAAATCACAATGACACGACGTCTCTGAGATTAAAACCAGGTCGAGGAACTACACACCGACCCACGGACACTAAGCCTGCCAGCGTATCAAAGAACTGAAGCAGAAAGGACAGCTAAAGAGATGCCATGAGGCAGTTCTTGTCATTGTATGGTTCTTATGCAGTGCTCGTTACAGAAGCTATAAATGGTCATACGCCGTTTTGACCATTCTGAATGCTTTTTGTATTTGTATTTCGATGTAATTTGGCAGTTAAAATACACCGAATGCGTTTTCACCGATATACTTGTATGCAATTGCAGCAATAAAACGGCGATTTTTCTATAAAGAAAAACACATTACTTGTTTATTTAAAGAGACCAGTCCTTATTTTGTCACACTCTTATATAGTATCGCTCTTGAATAAAAGAATAACTCGATTAATCACTGGAATAATTGTTAGAATATACATATTATATATATATAGATACAATATATATCTCAGGACCTGGATCATGATGTCATTTGGGATACACATGCAATGATGCTCAGTGGCCTGCTACATACTGTCACCGTCGATCTGCCGTTCTTCATAAATGAATCCCTTTTATTAGTCAGCAATTAGTTTCTTCGGATGGGAAAATCTCATCAAAGCTGTTTTTCACTGCAGTACAGCGAGAGATG